>CM061753.1:282475872-282979892 GCA_030979885.1 Lolium multiflorum | reverse complement strand
AGGAGGAAGCTCGCATTTTGGATTTCTCGCTTTTGATTATTCTCGCCTTAGACATCCATCTGCAGGGACAGCATGGACAACAGATAATGGACTCTCTTTAATGCATAAGCACGTAGCAACAATTAGTGTTCTCATATGAGATTGAGGATATATGTCCAAAGTTTGAAACTTCCACCATGATTCATGGTTTGAGTTCACGGCCAATGTTCTTCTCTAACAATATACATTGCTCAACATTGAGTGAAATGAATCTCCATACTTGAGACAGAACAGGACATGCCTGTGGCTCACATGATATTCAACAAAGAGTAGTTGATGGCGTCCCCAACATGATTGTCGCACAACAAGCAACTTAATAAGATAAAGTGCATAAGTACATATTCAATGCACAATAGTTTTGAAGCTATTTTTCTAGCTATATATTGCAAAGGTAAGAATGGAAATTTAAGGTAGCACTCAAGCAATTTACTTTGGATATGGGGAATACCATGTAGTAGGTAGGTATGGTGGACACAAATGGCATATTGGTTTTGGCTCCAAGGATTTTGGATGCATGAGAAGTATTCCCTCTACGATACAAGGTTTAGGCTAGCAAGTTATTGAAACAAACACAAGGATGAGCAGAGGTTACAGCAAAACTCATAAAATACATATTATGAAAGCATTATAAGATTCTACACCGTCTTCCTTGTTGGAGGTCAAAACTCAATACTAGAAATTATCTAGACTTTAGAGACCAAATATGCAAACAGAATTTTAGCAGCTCTGTGTATTTCTTCATTAATGGGTGCAAAATGTATGATGCAAGAGCTTAAGCATGGGCATATAACAATTGCCAAGTATCAGATTTATCAAAGACATTTTAGAATTACTACATGTGTAGCAAATTCCAACATATAACAATTTAACGAAGAAAGTTAACCTTAGCCATGAATACTATGAGTAAAGCCCTACAGGACATATTTGTCCATAGCATGCAACAATGAATGTGTCTCTCTCCACACAATGAGATACTAGGATCAATTTTATTCAAAAAAAAAACAAAAACAAACAGACGCTCCAAGCAAGCACATAAGATGTGATGAATAAAAATATAGTTTTAGGGAAGGAACCTGATTTTTTGTTGATGAAGAGGGATGCCTTGGGCATCCCCAAAGCAAACAACAGGTCTTCTTAAAATATGCGAGACTGACCACAGGGCATCCCAAGCCAGAAACTCACTGTCATACGATCATATTGTATCATCCTCCTCTCTTGATCCTTGAAAACTGCCTCCACGTCAAAATTCGAAACAACTCATTAGAGGGTTAGTGTACAATAAAAATTAACATGTTGAGGTGACACAATCATTCTTAACACTTGGACATTTCACAAACTACTGGACATTAATGGAACAAGAAATTCATCCATCAGCAAAAGAGGCAATGCGAAATAAAGGCAGAATCTGTCAAAACAGAACAGTCAAGACGAATTTATCGAGGCCGCAGACTTGCTCAAATGAAAATGCTCAAATTGAATAGAAAGTTACGTACATATCTGAGGATCACGCGTAAATTGGCATATTTTCTGAGCTACCTAAGGCAGGTCGAAATTCGTGACAACAAAGAAATCTTTTTACTGTAGCATTAATCCAAATCTAGTATGACCCTTACTATCAACGACTTTACTTGGCACAACAATGCACAAAACTAAGATAAGGAGAGGTTCTACAGTAGTAAGCAACTTCCAAAGCTCAAATATAAAACAAAAATTTGTGTAGTAAAAACATGGGTTGTCTCCCATAGCGCTTTTCTTTAACGCCTGCTAGGCGCAGAAAGTGTGTGTCAAGTATTATCAAGATATCAAGTATCAACATCATAACTTGTTCTAATATTAGAATCAAACTTCTTTCTCTTTCTAGGAAGTGTTCCATACCTTTCTTGAGAAATTGATATTTAATATTACCTTCCTTCATATCAATGGTAGCTCCAACAGTTCGGAAAAGGTCTGCCCAATATAATGGGACAAGATGCATTGCATTCAGTATCCAAAACAACAAAATCAGGGGACAAGGTTATTATTAATGGTAATCTGAACATTATCAACTCTCCCCAAGGTTCTTTATAGCATTATCAACAAGATTAACATCCAAATAACAGTTTTCAATGGTTGCCAAGTCAAGCATATTATAAATTTTCTTGAGCATAACGGAAATACTTGCACCAAGATCACATAAAACATTACAATCAAAGTTATTGACCTTCATCTTAATGATGGGCTCTGTCAACACCCGGCTTTCTAAGAATAGAAGTTTCAAGTTTTAGTTTCTCTTCTCTAGCTTTTATGAGAGCATTTGTAATATGTTTTGTGAAAGCCAAGTTTATAACACTAGCATTAGGACTCTTAACAAGTTTTTGTAAGAACTTTATAACTTCAAGAGATATGGCAATCATCAAAATCCAAACATTATAATCTAAAGCAATAGGATCATCATCTAAATGTTGGAAAAATTTCCATGATTTATCAAGCAGTTTAGCGATTTAGCAGTTTAGAACGATTTTGCATTTGCACTAGGGTAAGTAACATTACCAACGCAATTATTTTATCATTGATAGTAAGATGTAACAACATGTGAATCATTAACATTACTAGTGGTGGTAATAGTCCAAACTTTAGCTACATTATTCTATTTAGCTAGTTTTTCATTTTCTTCTCTTTCCCACCTAGCATGCAATTTGGCCATCAATCTTATATTCTCATTAATTTGGTTGGCATTTGCTGTAGTAACAATTTTATTTTCAATATCCTCAGGGTTTAGCAGCCATTTGTTGATTAAAAAGATTATGCAGCCTTGGAACATGTATGAATTAGAGTTTTCGGCATTTGCAAGTTTAGTTTGCAACCCAAAATCTCCCTATTCACGTTTTCAAGTTGATTTCCTATATTCTTCAACAAGGTAAATTGTTTCATTCATAGTTTTTGTAAACAATTTATTTTGCTCATATTGTGATTGCATAAGGCTCTTGGTGGATCTTTTCAATTTCTAACATCTTTCCTCAAGTAGGTGAAACATATCTACCATAAGAGTTACCATTAGCGAGGATATGGCCTAGAATTATTGTAATTGTTATTTTTATGAAATTCACTGTATCTTCTTGTGCAACCTATGAAGCTAACGGAACATTATTAGGATCAACATTGGATCTACCATTCACAAGCATAGACATAATAGTATCAGTCTTATCACTCAAGGAAGAGGTTTCTTAAGCAATTTACCTTCTTACCTTGTGGAACTCTTTAAGTGTGCCATTAGGAGTAATTTATCATCCTTACTATCAGAAGCTTTGTTGTTGCTTCACCAAGAGTGATGGACATAAAGGTACCTCCTGACCGAATCCAATAGGTTTATTGAAGAAAAGAGATTGATCCATAAAAGGTTGGATGATCATCCAAGTAGTCAATCCATGGGTTGGGCAATTTTTAACCAAATATTTCATTCTTTCCCAAGCTTGAGCAACATGTTCATTATCTAATTTCTGGAAATTCATTATGCTACTTCTCAAAGATATAATTTTGTAGGGGGGATAATATCTACCAATAAAAGCATCATTTTTACATTTAGTCCATGAATCAATACTATTCTTAGGCAGAGATAGCAACCAATCTTTAGCTCTTCCTCTTAATGAGAAGGAAACAATTTTAATTTTATAATGTCACCATCTACATCTCTTTATACTTTTGCATTTCACACAATTCAACAAAGTTATTGAGATGGGCAGCAGCATCATCAAAACTAACACCAGAAAATTCCTCTCTCATAACAAGATTCGATAAAGCAGGATTTAATTTCAAGGAATACTATGTTATGCTAGCTAAATCTATAATTAATTATAAGAAATCATTATTATTTGTGGTTGTAAAGAGTCACACAACTTAGTATTTTTAAGTTAGCCATTTTAGCAGTAGTAAATAAAGCAAACTAGATAAAATAAATGCAAGTAACTAATTTTTGTGTTTTTTGATATATAGAGTGCAAGATAGTAAATAAAAAGTAAAGCTAGCAACTAATTTTTTTGTGTTTTGATGTAATGCGCAAACAAATAAGTAAATAAAATAAACAAGACAAAACAAAGTAAAGATTGGATTGTGGAGACTCCCCTTGCAGGCTGTCTTGCTCCCCGGCAGCAGCGCCAGAAATTTAGCAATCTGTGTCTGTGCAGCGTCGTTAAGGGAACAAGTGGAAGGTGTGATCGCATTACAGCGGAAGTTTCCTGGAGAGTAAGAAACCAGAGTTTATCGAACCAGGTGGGAGTCAAGAAGCACGTCGAAGGTTGATGGTAATGTGAGGATGTAGTCTTAGCGTAACACCGAAGTTAAAGCCAACGTGGAACACACTTTACTTACAACAAGTACTTTGCCCCAGCGAAGCAGTGAGGTTGTCGATCTCATAGAAGCTTTAGCTACGTAACAAAGGATTAGATGTATAGTGTGGATGATGATTGTTTCCAGAAAGCAGTAGAACAAGTATTAAATAATAGATTGTAGCCGATGTAAAAGAATGGAATGGGGTCCACAGTTTATAAGTGTCTCTCCCATAAGATGAATAGCATGTTGGGTGAACAAAATTACAGAATCGGGCAATTGACAAATAAAGAGAGCATAACAATGCACATACATGATATGATGAATATTGTGAGATTTAATTTGGAGCATTGACAAAGTATGAGCCGCTATCAAATATACATCTATACCTAAAGAATCACAACCAGGGTTATCATCCGAACCCCTTCAGGTATTAAGTTGCAACAACGGAACAATTGCATTACATTAAGTATTGCGCGCAATGTAATCAATAACTACATCCTCGGACATAGCATCAATGTTTTATCCTAGTGGCAGCAACCACATCCACAACCTTAGAACTTTAAGTCACTGTCCCTTAATGGAGACATGAACACTATCGAGCATAAATACTCACTCTTGGAGTTAAGAGTAAAAACTTGTGAGTCTCTACTAATAACGGAGCATGCAAGATCATAAACAACACATGCGTGTAGATTGATAATCAACATAACATATTCTCTATCCATCGGATCCCGAGCAACACAACATATAGTATTAAGGATAGATGATCTTGATCATGTTGGGCAGCTCACAAAATCCGGCAATGAAGCACATGAGGAGAAGACAACCATCTAGCTCGTGCTATGGACCCATGGCAGGGTCAGTTCTTTTTCACTCATCACTCGGAGGCGACCATGGCGGTGAAGGGTCGGGAATGATTCCCCTCTCCGGCCCAGGGAGTCTTTGGAGGTGATCTCCGAGAATCCCAGGGATGGGATTGGCGACGGCAGCGTCTCGATGGGTTTTAAATATCGGCAGCTCTCGTCACCGGGGTTTTGTGACCAGAAGGCTTTAAATGGCGAAAGGCAGGGGGCCACACGGGAGCCCCACACGCAGGGCAGCGGCCGAAGAGGCTGGGCGCGCCGCCCTGAGTGTGGCGCGCCTCGTGGCCCCTTCCTTTCCCATCGGTCTTAAGAGCTTCGTGCAGAAAATAGGACCCGGGCGTTGATTTCGTCAATTCCGAGAATATTTCCCTTTGTAGGATTTCTGAAAACAAAAAACAGCAGACAACAACTGGCTCTCTTCGGCATCTCGTTAATAGGTTAGTGCCGGAAAATGCATAAATACGACATATAATGTGTATAAAACATGTAAATATCATCAATAATGTGGCATGGAGAACATAAGAAATTATAGATACGTTGGAGACGTATCAGCCGCTTTGACTATTTCCTCTCCTCGCCAGGACCTATCTGGAAAATTCGTTTCCCTTTCTCTCGCAGCGTCTCGACACGAGACAAGACCGGTTCGAACGAGCGCCTCGTTCGGCGACGCGAGGGCCACTCGAATTCGACGGCGCCGTCTTGAGGAGGAGGAGGAGGAGAGGGCGGGGGTGAGGACGAGGAGGAGGAGGAGGAAGAGGAGGGGGGTGGAGCACGCGGCAGCTTGACGAGGACGAAGAGGCGGCGGGAAGAAGGGCAGAAGAGAGATGCTAGGTGACGATGATCTGCATGGAGGTAGGCAGCGGACGAGCGTGAGAACTAGGAAGAAGAAGAAGAAAGAGAAGAAGGCGTCGAGCACGAGGCCCGAAGTGGAACGCCTCTAGAGGATCAATATGCCGTAAGTCGTGGCGTGAGTGAACCATGACTCCATCATACGCGCCAACCAAAAAATGCACGGGAGAGTATTTGAGCGAGGATCAAAGCCGCCGAGTTCGATGAGCGCAAGCTCATCAACAAAGACTACAACAAAGTGACAATGAAAAGAGGCAAAAGGCAATGTCGACGCGATGGGCCATCATCCAGGCGTCGGTGAACATGTTCATGCGTTCCATCATGACTTAGAGACCAGAGGCGACAGCGGTGTCGACGTCGCCCAACTGGTACGACTCTTTCTTACATAATTTGTAGCGCCTACAATGTGTTCGATGAAATGATTGCGCTTCCTTTGATTAGTTTGATAAGGCCATGGATTTGTACCGAAAGAACTCGGATGGGCACAAGTCGTTCGCGCTAATGCATTGCTATAGCAAGCTCAAAACAAACCACAAATGGAGGTTGACGCGCCTGTCGTTGTCCAAGGGGAAAGACGCCATTGATTTGGACGCGCTGCTGGCGACGTCGGCAGGGCGTCCTACTGGCAACAAGGCTGTCAAGGCCGCCTTGGCCGACGCTGCGTCGTCTGAGAAGACGAAGGCGTCGATCACGAAATGCCTCGCCGACGTCTCCTCGACCTTTCTCTTCCACGACAAAAAGGCCGACGAAAGGTGAGCGGGCTGCTCCAGGGCAAGAGGAGAAATTGGAGCTCAGAAACGCAGGGACGCCATGTCCCCTGCTGAGAGCGTCGACAGAGGGAATGTCGCCCCGGACGCGGGCGGCGCACAACTTCTTCGAAGGCCAGATCCTCAACGACATCGAAGCCAAAATGGCGGCAGCCGAGGCTACGGCCGACGCGGCGGCCCAGGGAGCAGCAGCAACCGCGGAGCAAGAGCCGGCAGACGCGTCTTCTACTGCTACACCTGCGTCGGCCTCTGCCTCTGCGTCGGCGACGGAGCAGACGGAGCATGCATAGCATCGGGCAGATCGCGACGAGGTGATCGTGATCGACAGGCCTACGTCGACTCAGGATACGTCGCCGTCGGCCAACCCCTTCTTCTAACTTAGCATGCACCACCGGTCTGTAATATGATCATGCGCCCAGTACTTTGATCGCCGCTACTCTGATCGCGAAGACTCGGCGGGAACGATCTCTTTTGAATGCAAACTATTTGAATTTCTGATTGGAGCGACGAATTTGTGGAGACATGACTGGGAGCGGCGTCCCAAACGCGGCTGCAGACAAAACACACATCCCCAAACGCTCGATCCGGTGCTCTTTGGAGACACTTTGGGGGACGCGACTGGAGCTGCTCTTAGCATTCTCTATCTATTGCCAATTTGCCATGGTGGTTGTTCTTGATGGAGGATATGCGTGGATCAGGCATCTTTGCGTATCGGTGGTGTTTTCGAAAGGTACGCAAACATTCAGAGATGCTACAAGATAGTAACCTGCAGCAAAAGTCACCAAAAATGCAACCATTCGTGTATTGTGAAAAATGACAACGAAGGTAGATTATCCTTGTCTTTTTGTAGAACTTCAAGTATGGTAATAAACTATGAATCTTTCCGTGTCCCCATTTTGTAGCATTATAGTTCTTCATGGAAAACATTTTTCATGAAACTTCATATAATATAAACCCATCATAAATAGCCCATTCGGGTTTTATTATACATGTATCCATCGGTTAAGCAAAAATTCTAAAGCGATGGAGAATGGTGCTTAATATATACCTCAAATCCCCCCTTCACATCTAGGCTCCACCAGTAGACCTTAGACGTTGGATCGATGAAAGCCGTAAATGTTTATATCTATAATATCTATAAAGTCGGTCCTATGTATGATCCACGGTGTTGGTCCTATGTATGATCCGGTCTTGCTTTGTGCTAGAAGGACTTAGATTCCCGACACAATCTTGCATCACATCACCTTGACGAAGGGGATGAACTAGTCAATCTATGTAGTTGTGGTTTGGATAATGTTGTCGTAGTTTAAATTATGTATGGATTATATTTCTTAGAACAAGTAGTTTAAACTATGTTTGAATAATGTACTTGTATGCGATGTATGCACTTTAATTTGTTGTTCGAAATATGTTGTTTCAGCTATGTTTCTTGCAAACAATAGGGAGATAGAGATGAGAATGAAAAGATCAATTAGAGAGCCATTTTGGCAGAATCTCCTCGAGATGCTCTAAGTCGCCTTGCTCATCACTGCAACATGGTGCTCCAAGTTGCCAACCTATTATATTCACCAGTTTTACTCTATTTCTGTAATAGTTATTCGTTCAACTAGAGCATACTTGTCAACACCCGGATTTTTAAGTCCAGATGCCTATTATGCCATACATCGCAATCTTAGAAAGATTGTTTTTGCGAGACATAATAAGTTCATATCACTTAACATTATTCATTACAACCCGCAATAGTCTTACATAAAAGGAGCACATGATCAGTCTCATTACAACAGTCTAAGGATCAGCCGCCAACTACATGTGTGAAGATCGTGGTAGGGGTCCATCTATTCCACGAGCAGATAGCGTCGGAGACTCCTAGTTGTGTCATAGATGTCTGGCGTAAGATTATCGATCTTTGCTGCTTTTCTTCAGAAGTCACAGCTGTTTGAATAGCGAGGGATACCGGCATTAGTGCGCAAGTACTGCATGAGCTAACATATAGTGTGACACTAGCAGTTTTAGTGAGAGTGTTCTAAGCTCTAAGTTTATTTGCATAAAGCGAGTTTATTTCATAAGCATTTAGTAAACAAAGACACTCCAGTTGCTAACTAACTCAAGTGGGAACATTGATGTCATTCCCACCCAACCATGTTGTGATTTCCATCAAAGAATGCCCTTTCAAGTTCAAAAATCATAAGTCACCTTTCGGAAAAGTTACGATGACGGAGCATTATGGCCTTTCCAAGCTGTCCATGACCCGTGGGCAGCTATTGATAGGTTTACACTCTGCGAGAGGTTACACTTGTGCCACAACATTTGATTACATCAGAAATCGAGATAACCACTGAATAATCATATCAATCATGGATCGCATCAACCATTAACCTTTCCTTACATCCTGATATAGGCACCTCCCCCACATGGTTGCCTCCCGGTGGCCAGCAACGGCTATCCACAGGAGCTGCCTGAGGCTTGGGTAGGACATTCAACTCTTCTTCACAAACCTTACCATGTCGGGTATTGTGGGGTACTCAAGTGGAATGGTATACATCCAAAACGATCATCAGTTTTTATCAAAATCACCATTTCATTCAAGCCACATTCACCTTCCAAAATCTTTCAATAGAATGACTCGTCATTGGTTTCAAATTCAAAGATTCACATCTCCCCAGCTAGAGTTGTCACTTGTAATTTAGCACTAGCAACTAGTCATGAGGGGTGCTAACTAGTTTGTAGCTCTCTAGGCTAACTTTGATATTCTTGCACTACATTATCTAGACTCAAGCTAACTATAAAAGTAAGACTTGCAAATCAAAGTAAAAGCTTTGAGAGATAAAAACTGGGACTTATAAAGTAAACACAAGGTAGTATGGTATGAGTGCCTTGCACAAGTTGAGCATACACTAGGGTAACTTGCAAGAGTATAGCTTGCCTTGATTGGTACAGTGATCAAAGCTTTCTTCTTCCTCTGGTAGTAGATCTCCTCCTCACAGTATTCCTCTTAATACTGTGTCTATAAACGGATACGAGGTATGCAATCACCAAACAAATCTTAGGAGCTAGACTAAGCACACAAATGGTTCACTGAAAGCTATTCTAGCATCACTACATTAATCACAAAGGGGTTGGCTTGTGTGTTAGGAAAACTTGTAAGAGAAATAATTTCCTCTCATTGAATCTTCTTAAGATTTAATTTCCTCAAATAATAAGTGTGGGATCATGTTGACCAAGGTCAACACTTCACCATTATCATTTGAGAAAAAGGATTTAAATGAGGTACTAACCTCATGCAATTTAAACTCTACTAAAGCAACAATTTAATGTCTCTAAGTAATCCACTATGAGATGCTATAGACCAAAGTCAACACTTCATATTGAATTGCTTAGGACCATGATTTAAATTACAGGGAACCTCTCATACTATTTAAGAAATAATTTTGGATAATTTAAATGGACTAGAAATAGCCACATAGCCATTATTTTGCTCTAGTCCATGATCATACAAACAACTATGTGATCTTTTTACATAAACATGTAGAGTATGTGAAATGTTATTAGAATTGGAATCAACTCAAAATAACTTGGTTGATTTTAATAATTATTTGAGTTTGTAAAAGCCTGCTGCCTTGTTATTTTTATACATTAATTCTACAGAGATGCAAGGGTTGAGACCAGTGGGATTGGTTAGAGCTTTTCACAAGCTTTACAACAATACCAAATTCACAAAATTTGGCCCAGTGGATCTCCCTAGATTTAAATTTGAAGTTGGCATCTGATTTGAAATTGACATAAAGCGCTTAGATTTGAATTTATGGGCACGGCGGGCCCAGGGCGAGAAGAGAGAAATAAAAGGGGAAGCCAGCCTAGCGGCGCGTCTCATACGCATGGGCTGCACGACAAGGTGGGCTCCACTGTCAGTGACAAGGGATTAACATGTTTCTTTCTGGGACGCATGATTAGATCGTGATCAGCAGCTCCACGCTCGTCATCATCGGCAATGACGAACATGCGGCGGCTTACGGTGGGGGGTCGGAGAGCTCACCGGAGCTCCGGCGATCGTCGGCGAGGCGCACAGCGATGTTGTCGAGGACGGCGGTTCGCCTGGTACAGGTGGCGTCTCCGGGGATGGCGCCAACCTTCTCCTCCTTCTGCGGTGGCTCTGCGGTGCTCCGGCGTGCAATTGGCGAGCTACGGTGGGTAATGTTGAGGTGGAGATGGTCGAGGAGAGGTTCTGAGAGGAGAGAATGCTGGTGGTGTGAAGGAATTGGGAGGGGAAGGCCTCCTTTTATAGCGGCTGGGTGAGGCCGCGGCGCAGAGATGAGGTCGTCCATGGCAATGTTTCTACAGGGGCGCAGGGGTTGGGCGATGATGCAGGCGTGTTGGCGCTGTCAGTGCGGTCACGCCGGGCTTGACTGCGGTGAAAACGAGGCCGTGACGTGCTCGTGAGCTTGACAGGAGCTCACGGTACTACGGCGGACGTCGGTGACGGTGGCGTCGTCTACAGCGTTCCCGCGGTCCAATGGGCATGTCTGGGAGGTAGCAGGGTCAACGGTGTGTGCACGGGCGAGAGGCGATGACGAGCATGACGAGGGGCGATGACGCTCTGGCGCGTGCTGGACGTCACTGGGCGCGCTCGTGCTGGCTCGTGTGGTGCTCCCCTTCATTGATGGCAAGTACTGGCGTGTCCAGGAGAGTGAGAGGGAGGTCGCTGACAAGGTTGTGCACGGCTGAGGTGAAGGGAGAGAGGAATGGCATGGTGGTGCTCATGTCATGCATGGCATGGTCAAATGGTGATGATCTCATGTACCATATCGTGTCTCTGGTGCTTGGAGTGAAGCAAGGGGTACAGGAGAGGACTCAAGGTGACATAAGATGGATGGTTAGGGCAAAAACCCACTGGATATAAGCATGTATTGAGTTGGCAGCAAGGTGCACACCAAGTGTCCGATCATATGGCCGCAAGAAAAGAATTTTCGAATTTTGCAGAGATTTTTTGTGGAGTTTATTCAAATAATATTTGAGACACAATGGTGGTGGTGGGGTGCAAAATGAAGTTGGTTTGCAAAAATTCAAATGTGGCACAATCTTGAATCTGCTTGAGAGTTGCTTCTTTGCCTGAGCATAACTTTGAATCTAGAAAGAGTTTGCAAGGATGGTCTTGACCAAAGTTGTTCACCTTGATGGGATCTTGGATGAGGTGCAAAGAGTTGGGAGGTTTTAGTTTAGAAAACTCTTAATCCAGGGGCTCAAAGTGGGCACCATGAGATAAGTGGCAGATTTGACCATTATCTCATGTGATTGAGTTTTGCACATTAATTTGATTTGATTTGAGTTTCTTTGATTCCAAAGTGTTTCTTAAGTGTTTAGTAACACTACCCAACCATTGGCACAAGTCAAATTGGCCTAGGTTAAGTATTTTCAAAAATGGCCATAGGCCCATATGTGAGGTGATTTGCAATTTCTTATTTTCTTCTTTTCCTTTTTCTTTGCTTCTCTTTGTGAACTCCAAAGATCATACTCTAGGGTTTTAGCAACTTTGGTAAACACCTCAAACAATCATCATGGCAATGGCACCAAATAACGCATGAGAACACTATGCATGGCACCATATGCAAATAAAGTTTTTATTGAGTCTAAATTTTGAAATTGGAAACCTCTTTTTATATTGATTTGAAATTTGGGATGTTACCTCAAACCCTTCCCCCTTACAAGAGATCTAAATGGATCTTAAAAAGAAAAAACAGATGCTGAAGATCTGGGAATTCGTTCTTCATATCTTCTTCTCGCTCCCAAGTAGCTTCTTCTTGAGTATGGTTGCTCCTTTGAATCTTCGGAACTTGATACTCTTTAGTCACGGGTGGTTGAGATACTTCTTCAAGATACGAATGGGTACTTCACGATAGGTCAAGTCCTTGTTGATATCCAGAAATCTGTGATCGATGTTCTTGAACACCTCCGTCTTCTTGCTACATTAGAAGTAGTGATATGTGAAACACATTATGCACGGCGGACATTTCTTCCGGTAGTTCAAGCTGATATGATACTTCGCCTCGGCGACTTCAGACTTTGAAGGGTCCAACATATCTGGGTACACTTTCCTCCTAAGTTGGTCTCTGCATTCCTTTGAGGGGCGATACTTTGAGATACACAAAGTCTCCGTTATTGAAAGTCATTTCTCGGCGTCTGAGCAAACTTAACTCTTCATCCTCGGCCCAGGCGGTCTTGAGGTATTCACGGATCTTGTGAACCTTCCCTTCAGCTTCGCGGAGAATATCTGGGCCGAAAGATTTGACTATCTCCACGACTTGACAGTTCAAAAATGCGGCACTTCCTTCCATACATAGCTTCAAAGGAGACCATTTGTGGTGGCTTGATAGCTGTTGTTGTATGAGTGCACATAGAGCGGGCGGTCTTCCCACTTGAATCCCATATTCGGCTTTACAGGCTCTCAACATCTTCAAGTATACGCATTGACTCTTTGGTGTCAAATCTGATCACAAGGTGATAAAGTACATCTTTATTGACAGGTTCAAGTCCTTCATGCACTATGCAGAATCTTGAGGTGAATTGAGATCTTCTATCTGACACGATTGACTTCGTTGACCCATGAAGTGACTATTAGGAGATATATAACTCAGCTAACTAGCCTTGATATGTGGTCTTGACTAGTATAAATGAGCTACCTTGGTTAATCTATCGACCACTACCCAAATAGAATCATTTACTCTACTTGACTTGGGCAATCGTGGATGAATTGCATACTCCACGCCACTTCCATTCGGGAATCTGTAATGGCTGCACCAATCATGTGGGTCGCTGATGTTCTGCTTTGACTCGTTGACAGATGTCACACTTGGCTATGTAACTTTTAATTTCTCTCTTTCATTCCATGCCACCAAATTTTTCTTCAAGTCTTGGTACATCTTGGTTGTCAAGGTGAATGGAATACGAGGTATCATGGGCTTCCTTAGGAATGACTTGGCTAACTCTGAATCTACCCGGTACATAGCATCTGTTGTACCAAGAACTCCTTCTTCATCTTCGGTAAATCTAGGTGTCTTTCCCTGCGGCTATTTGACTCTTGATTCCATCAATGCTGGCATTTCCATAAACTTCAGCAGTTTGACTCATCCAAAGTGTTTGCAGGTAATGTAAGCTAGGAATCATTCACTAACAGCTCTAGTCTAAATTGTTCAAATTCTTGATACAAACTAAAGTGTTCTTACTGCTGATCATGAGTTCAAGCTGACTCGGCTGTCTACTCGGGCATCGCTACTACATTGGCCTTGCCGGGGTGATAGTGAATTTCCATGTCATAATCCTTGATCAACTCAATCCATCTTCTCTGCCTCATATTCAGCTCCTTCTGGGTGAAGATATACTTCAAACTCTTGTGATCTAAATAGATCTCGCATCGATTACCCATGAGGTAATGACGCCATACTTTCAAGGCTAAGACTACTGCTGCTAACTCCAAGTCATGGGTTGGATAGTTCTGCTCATGTTGCTTCAGTTGCCTTGACAGGTATGATATCACCTTGCCTTCTTGCATCAACACACATCCAAGACCAATCATGGATGTGTCACGTACAGTAGACGTCAAATGGCTTGGTGATATCGGGGCATGATCAATGTGGGGCTATGGTCAGTCTACTCTTGAGTTACTGGAAACTCTCTTCACATTTATCGATCCATTCAAACTTCTTGTCCTTCTTCAACAGTTGAGTCATTGGTCTTGCTATCTTGGAAAATCCTTCAACAAACTTGCGGTAATATCCAGCCAATCCAAGAAATGCACGGACTTGATGCAGGTGGTTGAGGCTTCGACCTCAAAGACTGGTAAGCGGGATCTACCGCAATTCCTTCTGCGGACAAGATGTGTCCCGGAATCCTACTTCCTTTAACCAAACTCACATTTGCTGAACTTGGCATACCGTGATGCTTCTAAGGGTTTCGAGGATAACTTCCAAATGTTGCTCATGCTCTTCTTGATTTGGAGTAGATTAGGATATCGTCGATGAAACAAGACAACAAACTTATCCAAAAAGTTCTAAAGATCTTATTCATGAGATTCGTGAAATAAGCGGGGGCATTGGTCCGTCAAATGACATGACACTGTACTCCACTTCTGATATATCGGTAGTGAAGGCGTCTTTGGGATATACGTAGCCGCGAATCTTGATTGATGGTAACTGATCCTAAGATCAATATTAGAAATATAAGCTTGCGGTCAGTGGTCAAAGCAGGTCTTCTATCTTTGACAGGAGTATTTGTTCTTGATGGTGACATCCTTAAGCTTACGGTAATCCGTACATAACGACTGGTACCGTCTTTCTTATCCACAAACAAAGCTGGTGATCTCGAGGCGGCGCTTTTCGGTGAATGAGACCTTTATGCAAGCGTATCATCGATTTAGCTATTGACTCCACTAACTACCTTTAAGTTCATACTATAGGAGTCTACGAGCGTAGGTCATTCCGGTATTAACTCAATGATAAATTTCGATATCCGATAAGGGGGCATCTGGGTAGATCATCGAAACATATGGTAATAAACTGACCTACGATCTGATCCAAGGAGGTTGGCTTGGCTTTACACTCTTTGGTTGCCCGAGGTAAACTTTAAGGCAGCCTTTGGAACACGTGTTCTTTAGGTGCTACTAGTCATGGTGATGGCTTTCTGGCACGATCAATCAATCCATGATGTTTTGACATCCAGTCCATACACAGTACTACTTCCAAACCTTTTTTCCCGAACGATCAAATTTGCATAAGAAATCTATTTCATGTGATACGATAGGCTATCTTTCATTTTCTAAATTTGTAGTTGAACGGTATTTGAACTATCATGACATGTTTCAAACTGGTTGGTTGAATCTTACTAGTGCATACAAAATCTTCAGTAACAAAATGCGATGCTTCGGAATCAAACAACACTCTTGCGGGTATTGAGTTAACGAGAGAACACCACCCAACCGCGACATCAGTGCTTCTGAGCTATTGAGCGTTCATGTGGAAAGCGGCGCTCTGATTGCCGGGTTGTTAGGTGAACTTCCTGCCGGTTGAGACACGGCGTTGCAGGTGCTGCGGTATTGGGGTGGTCTTGGCAAGCTTCTTTGGGAACTCATTGGAGTAGTGACCCATATTCCACATTCGCAACAAATCTGAATTGACTTGTCCTTGAGAGCTCGCAGACGGTGCTCCGATCATGAGTGGTGTTGTTGTGGTTCTTGGGAGGCTCTCATCAGAACGCGGTTAAGTGGTTGTTGTTGTTGGCATGGTGGTTGTTGTTGTTGTTGTTGTTGTGGCCTGCCTTTGGTGTCCTCCACTCCGATTAGAAAACTTCCAGGCGTGTGGCGACACATAAGGACTTGTTGTTCCAGGAGTAAATCCTCCGCAGCAGGCTGAAAGCGTCTGTAGAATGTACTGGGCCATGATTCATCATCTTTGGTAGCTTCTGGATCTCATTGACTTGATGGTTGCCTCCCATCACGGATAGGCTGAGTCCACAGAGGCTTCCTAAATCGACAAAGGGATGTTGACTTGACCAGTCGCATCTCATGTCACCGATCCGTTCGAAATATTTCCTTCCTTTTGATGGTGTGGTTTCATCAGGCGTACCTTGTGGTAAGAAATGCAGCCAGCGGTATTCTACTACGGACATCCTTCCTGTTTGAGTTCACTGAACTCATCCCTCATCTTTTATCGAGACCCGGGCACATGATACTTCCTGAACTTGAGCTTGAAATCTTCCAAGTCATTATATGTCCTGCATTCATGGCACGTGTGCTTGTCCAACTCATTCCACAGCAGATCTGCTAGGTAATAGGTGGCGAAAACCCAGGACTTTCTCTGCATGACTTCTGCTCAGCAATCTCTAAAGTTATTCTCCATTTATCACGGGCAGTCATCAGCATCAAGTGACTCTTCGGTTTTGCTGAACATGGGTGGGTGTTCTGAAAATTCTTCAGCTTTGACCCAGGGTGATCATGGTTTCCATGGCCTTGGTTGTTGTTAGCAATCTGTTGCAGTGCGGCAATATTGGCTTGACTTTCAGCTCTTTCAGCTTCTCTATCGGCCATCATCATCTACAGCATTTGCATCATTGCATCATGATTGGTGTTGCGGGTTGGAGGGGCCATCTGAACATTGAGATAGATCATGAGATGAGAGGAATTTTCTATGGCTTGTTTTTGGTAAGTTAGAAGTTTAAAACTTGAGTACTTGTCATGTTGAAAACAAACAACACTTTCATTCATTTCAAACAACACACATTACAAGCTAACACATTAATGGTTTTAAGAACCATTTCTCCATGCTACGATACAAGGGATCCTGATACAAACTCACACCTACGCAAGTGAACAAGTGAACTACTCATCATCCACATCTATCGGGATGAAGTCATCCTCTCCGGCATCCATGAACTCATAACCCTCCACATCAGTGTCCTCATCTTCCTCGAAGTCATCATCATCACTGAGGTAGGCTGCTCCTCACTGAATGTCTTCACCTTCTTCCTACATTTCCCTCAGCTGAGTCTCCTGAGCCTGAATAGTCTCCTCCAAGGATGCTATCTTCGCGCGGCAATGGTGGAGTCCTTCTTGGCTCGTTGCTGGCGGAGTGTCTTGATCCTTGGCCAGCATCTTGATGGTCTCAATCTGCTGAGACAGGTGGAGGTGAGTCTGATTTGGCAGATGCGAGTTGTCCAGCTCCTTGATACGTCTCAAGCGTATCTATAATTTCTTATGTTCCATCTTACTTTTATGATGATACTCACATGTTTTATACCATTATATGTCATTATTATGCATTTTAAGGCACTAACTTATTGACGAGATGCCGAGAAGAGCGATTCTTTGTTTCTGCTTTGTTTTGGTTTTGAGAAATCTAGTAAGAAATATTCTTGGAATTGGACGAAAAAGCCCACGGTCTTATTTTTCACGAAGCTTCGAGCCAAACGGAGATGAAGAAGTGGGGCCACGGTGTGACAGACTAGGGCGCGGCCGACTTGGGCCCGCGGCCTAGCGTGTGGGCCCACCATTGACGCCCCGACTACGCCCCTTCCAGCCTACTCAAAGCCTTCGTCGCGAGAACCCCGATGCAAAGGCACGATCGAGCCACGATACGGAAAACACGCCAATCCCATCTCGGGGATTCGGGAGATCGCCTCCACCTCCTCAATGTGGGGAGGAGAATCTTCATCGCCATGATAGCCGCCTCCGGATCGATGTGTAAGTAGTTCACCTGGACTATGGTTGTCTTCTCCACTGTCCTATCATGTTAGATCTTGTGAGCTGCCTATCATGATCAAGATCATCTATTTGTAATCCTACATGTTGTGTTTGTTGGGATGGGAGATAGATATTGAATACTATGTCAATTGATTATCAATCTATCATATATATTGTTTATGTTCTTGCATATATAAGTTGCTAGTAGAGGCTGGCCAAGTTGATACTTGTGACTCCAGAGGGGGAGTATTATGCTCGATAGTGGGTTCATGCCTCCATTGAATGCGGGACAGTACAGCAACCTCTAAGGTTTTGGATGTGTTGTTGCCACTAGGGATAAAACATGATGCCATGTAGGATATTTGTGTTGATTACATTACGCACCATACTTAATGCAATTATGTATTGTTTTTAAAACCGGAAAGGGTTCGGATGATAACTTGAGGGGAGGTGGACTTTTTAGGCAGATGCATGCCTGGATAGCCGGTCTATGTACTTTATTAAATAATGCCCCGATTAAATCTCATAGTACTCATCGCAATATATGTATGTGCATTGTTATGCCTTCTTTATTTATCAATTGCCAAGGAGGTATTGGATTTATTAATGCACTATTTATCTTATGGGAGAGACACCACTAGTGAACTGTGGATGATATGGGGTGGCCCGATCTTCTCAGTAAGCAACGGTGGTGATGATGATCACGGGGTGATGGCAGCGAACATGGCGATGTAGTGGATGATAACTTGCGTAATGAGATCTCTCGATTGGTCCACTGTCGCCAATGCAACGGCTCTCAGCCCTGCAAGATATTAGCAACTCCACACTTTGCGCACGTAGCCGCCCGACCACAGGCGGTAAGTGCAGCAATCTATTCCCGATGGAGCAGTCCTTACAGAGACTTAAAGCAGGATCTACCGATATCAGAGCAATATGGTGTAGGGAATTCAATGGTTTTAGAGCAAACAGCTAAGAACTAGGGTTTATCTTAAACATGGTCTAAAACACAGCTAGAGACGTCACAGGCACTTATAGGGGTTCAGGACGACCTCATGTCGAAAAGATACAAAAATAACCAACGAGAATAGATGCGGTGAGAGACAGGACTGGTTAGTCCCCGGTGCAGGATCCGGTCAGCAGAGTGTGGACCGAACATCCGGTTGTAGTCAGTCAACTTGGGTGTTGCTTTAATGGGCCGGCCAGTCCCGATCGAAGTCGATCAGCCGTCGAAGCAAGAGGCTTGCGAAGTTTCGGTCTCGCCCCGATGATCTTCCCTCCGGTTGGTGGCCAGGTTTCGGACGATCGGCCAAGACTGAAGGCAGGACGGTCCCGATTAAAGGGCAGGTCTGGCCAGATTCTGAACCGGCACAGACTTCTTCTTCCTCCTCTCGCGCACTCCTCCATCTCCTCCCTCGCGCGTCCACTTGAGATATCTTCATGTCCAGCTCCATGTCAGCTTCACGTCCATCTTTTGTCGTCTTCATGTCCAGCTACTCCTCTCCTCGTGCGATGCTTGTCTCCTCTTGATACGTGATCCATAAGTAATAGGACTTAGGCAGTATAAAGTTCTCATCAATCAAGGTATCGTTTAGGAACAAGTTCACTTGTTGTTTAAGTAGCTTCGTGGCTCTTGTAATTGGTCCAATCGGAACTTCATTGGACTTGAGCTTCTGTTAAGGTTCATCTTCATTTGTTAATGACGGAGGTAGTAGTGAGGTAGGGATGTCCTCCTCATCTCCCCCCTTCAAAAGGCGTCCGACCCGACGCTCCAAGGTCTTCTCAGTCATATGGTGTCAAATCAGCAACATTGAAAAAATTACTGACACCAAACTCATCAAGTGGAAGATCTATCGGGTATGCATTATCATTGATCTTGGCAAGCCTTTGTGGGGACCAGCACCAGGCTTCAACTAGACTTCATGGCTCAGGAACCTATCATTGAAAATGTACCAGGAACCATAACCTGGGCTTGAACAACATCTCTTTGCGCCTCCGCTTGTTGTTCATCCTTGCAGCATTGCTCTTGCCTTTCTTCTCGATCAACTCTTTAGTCTTCACATGGATCTTGCGACAAAATCTGCCCTCTTGGATACCTCCATATGCTCTCATGTATGGGCAAAGGCAACAAGTCAAGTGGAATAATGGGTTTGAACCATCCACCACCTCAAAAGGACACAGCTTCCGTGGTAGAATGTACCGCCATGGTTTTAAGCAAACTCCACATGCGGCAAACACTCTTCCCACTCCTTCGAGTTCTTCTTGATCATGGACCTCAGCAGTTGTGATAAGGTTCGATTCACCACCTCGGTTTGACCATCAGTTTGAGGATGACAAGTAGTACTAAATAGTAGCTTCCCCGGCTTTCCCCAAAGTGTCTTCAAGAAGTAGCTCATGAACTTCAGATCAGAAACAATAGTCTTCGGAACTCCATGTAGTCGAACAATCTCCAAAGCAGGTTAGCAATATGCGACGCATAGTCGCTGTGGTAGACAATAAAGTGTGACATCTTAGAGAAATCTGTCCACTACCACAAATATAGAATCATGGCCTCTCTTAGTACGCGGCAAACCCAACACAAAATCCATACTAATATCTTCCCAAAGTGTAGTAGGTGCCGGTAAAGGATCAAACCGTGAGGCTCAGCTTGGACTTGGACTTGTTGCAGTAATGCATCTCCTCACATATCTATCCACGTCCGCCTCATCTTTGCCCAATAAAAGTGGTCAGCTAGCATGGGTGTAGCGTCTTCTCACGCCAAAGTGACCCATCAACCCTCCACCATGTGATTCCTGCAATAAGAGCAAACGCACGGACGATTCTGGAACACATAGTTTGCACTTGCTACTAAACAAGAACCATCATGTCTTGATATTTTTCCCATGCTTTACCAAGAGCATATAAGCGATAGGTTCAGCGAAATCATGATCAGTAGCATACAAATCACATAGTATCTCTAAACCAGGAATTTTAACATCAAATTGAGTTAATAGCATATTCTTCCTAGATAGAGCATCAGCAACAATATTATCTTTTCCCTTCTTATGTTTAATGATGTATGGAAAAGACTCAATGAACTCAACCCACTTAACAAGACAGCTTATGTAAAGTAGATTGGGCTTTCAGGTATTTAAAAGCTTCATGATCAGAATGTATGATAAATTCATTTGGCCTCAAATAATGTTGCCAAACCCTCGAGAACTCTAATTAAAGCATACAATTCTTTATCATATAGGATAGTTCAACTTAACACCAGAAAGTAGTTTCTGAGAAAAATATGCAATTGGGCGACCCTCTTGCATCAACACGCCACCAACCAATAACACTAGCATCACATTCAATCTCAAATTGCTTGTTGAAATCAGGAAGTGCAAGCAGCAGTGCAGAAGTTAACAATCTTTTAAGTTCATCAAAGCATGATCTTGGGCGACACTCAAGAACAACACCCTTTTTAGTCAATTCATTCAAAGGTGCAGCAATAGTAGAAAAATTGGGCACAAAGCAGCGATAAAACCCAGCTAGACCATGAAAACTTCTAACTTGACTCACATTCATGGGAGTAGGCCAATTTCGAATAGCTTCAATTTTAGACACATCTACTTCTACTCCATGCTTAGAGACAACATAACCAGGAAATATGACCTTATCTTTGCAAAATGTGCACTTCTCAAGATTACCATAGAGTTGATTATCACACAACACTTCTAAACATGGTGAATATGTATAGTATGATCAGATTCATTGCGGCTGTAGATTATGTCATCAAAGTATACAACCACAAATTTGCCAATAAATTCCCGCAAAACATGGTTCATTAATCTCATGAAAGTGCTAGGTGCATTGTATTTAACCCAAAAGGCATTACTAACCACTCATATAAACCAAATTTTGTTTACAAGGCGGTTTTCCTCATCCCCTTTACTTTCATCTAATTTGATAGAAGTAACCACTACTTAAATCAATTTTAGAGAACAAAAACACCACTCAATTCATCTAGCATATCCTCTAAACGGGAATAGGATGACGAGATATTGAATAGTAATGTTGTTTATAGCTCTACAATCTACGCACATACGCCAAGTACCATCTTTCTTAGGAACTAGAATAACGAGAACGGCACAAGGACTTAAGGCTTATGCAGGATAGCCTTTGTAGTGGCGCTTGTACCCCATACATGTCTCAGCAATCTCTTAGGTTAGTGCGATGGGCGCCTATTGAGCAGCGATGCTCAAGAATCAAGTCAATTTGATGCTCAATACCTAGCAATGGTGGTAGTCACTGTGATTTCCTCCACTCAAGCACGTCGCTGAATTCCTGCAAAAAACACTAGAAACACCAAGAGGAAGAGAGGTCATGTCATTTTAGAAACCAAAACCGTACCCCTGTGCAAAAGCACAAGAGGCATGGTGTAGGATTCTTGCTAAATTCTCTCATGTCTTCTTTGTTGGCTAATGAAACAGGAATTCACTCTCTCCTTTTCGTTATATCACCACATTACAATTCTCTCGCCTATCTAGAGATGCATCCTCCAAATTTACTTCTCTTCCGACGAGACTCATTGACAATCTGTTGTGGTGACATAAGCTGTATGTAGATTAATTTTCTTGCCCTTGTACTCCAAGTGATATGTATTGGCGGCCATTGTGTTTACGGAGAACGAGTCATAAAGCCAGGCCGACCAATAAGAGGTGACAAGCGAGTCATAGGAACCACATCAATCAATGCAATCCTTATACGGTCCAATCTCAAACTCAACCCACAACACCATATAGTTTACCTTCATCTACCATTGTCGCTCAACCACTGAATATAATATGGATGCGGGTCCGGTAGATACTTCAACTTCAGCTTAGTACATAACTCCTTGCTTGCTAGATTGCGACAACTCCATCAATAATGACCTTTCAAGCCTTGTCGGGACCAACCAAAGCTTTGGTTTGGAACAAATTTGTGACGTGTTCGTGTGCGAACACACATTAAGAGCACGCTGCGACACAGCAATGGTACGAGCATCCAGAAGGATCTGCATCTTCACCATCAGTGTCATAGTCATCATCGTCCGGAGCATTTGGATCAACATCATCTCCGGTCTCATCCTCATTGTCCTCATTGATAAACATGACTTCCGGTTAGGACAATCTCTCTTAAGTGACCCTTGCCACCACATGATGGCAATTCATATCGCGGTTGCGTGTAGACACTCGAGAACCACTCATTGCATGATTAGGACTTCTTTGCATTAGATACATTGGAAACCGATTTGCTAAATGAATAAGTAAGGAGGCAGGCTGTCGGCAATCTTGTGTAGTAGAGAAACCTTGAGATTATGCTTGTAAACTCAGTAACACGTCCTTTAACCTTGCTTCTTATCAAGTGATTCACTTCTCTTGCATGATGTAACAATTGATTCATATCGGTGTAGGTGTAATGACGAACAATGCCTTTAACATCATACTTCAATCCATTGAGAAAACGCTGCATTGTCATCTCTAGAGACTCACGGACACGACCACGCTGCATAAGCATCTCCATCTCCATGTAGTACTCATCAACAGTCTTCACCTTGCCTCAATAGTGTTAGCTTATCAAATATATTCCGCATGTAATTTGTAGGCACAAAACGAGAAGTCATAACCTCCTTCATAGCACGCCATGTACGGATAGGCTGTGCACCATCTTCAATCGCGATTACGAATCAAAGAATCCCACCAACGTAATGCATAACCATCAAATTCGGAAGAAGCAAGCTTGATCTTCTTATCTTCGGAGTAGTTGGGATGTAAGCTCCATAACTTTTCAATCTTGAGCTCCCAAGTGAGATATTCTTCAACATCAGCTCCTTCAAACTTGGGTATGGAAAACTTGGGCTTACCCAATCCATCTTCTTCATCTTGCCCACGACCATTAGCCAAGTGGAGCCCGACCACGCGGACGATGACCATGAGGCGCACCACGAGCATTGTGTGCGTCATCTTCAAGCTCAGGATCTTCATCATCGTCTTGTTGTTGTTGTGTAGTCAAATTCTCAATAGTAAGGCGCATATCGGCAAGAGTGCGCTGTATATCGGTCATTTGATCAGCCAATCCAGTGACGGTGACATTAGTAGCATCCAGCGTCTGTTTGATCTCGTCAACTGTATCCTTAAGCTCATCATCCTTAGTACGGAATTCACGCGCATCTCAATTACGAAAGCTTCATACTCCCTCCATGTGATGATATCTGCGAATTCTTGTTTTCCTGGTTAACAATCTTATTATCACTAGCAGACATGATTAGTAGGTTAGTGCACTAAATCAAAAATATATGGTGGTACTCTCACAACTCACTCAAAACTGATAAGAAAAGGAAATCTTACCGTTCAAAGTAAATTAGTGTTGCTTACCACTTGTAGTAACAACTGGTGCACGGATGTAGCGAAGCCGAATATCAAGGGTATAAGAACAATCACACGACAAGCGGGATATGGGGCTGTAGGTAGGCTACCTATTTGCACCAATAACAAGCTCTAGCGCTGACCGTAGACAACCAAAGATACTCACACAAGACGATAAATGGGGCAAAGCAACTATATGGAAGAAAAAAGGTTGCAGTGCACTAGAGCATAAAACTCAACGAGGCAGACACAAGATTGCTCAACTACGGGTGCAATAAAGTAAACTTAGGCCTTCACTTGATTCAACTAGCACAACACTTTTCTTTTTGTATTTTTCTTTTTGTATAACACACGCAGCTATGTAGCTCTTTTTGCTTCTTTTTTTGACTCAACTCCTTGATAACACGGCCAACAGAAATTGCAAAGCACCAAAACCCTAACGAGCAGCCCGTCGAGCGGTAAACTAGTCTCTTCTGGGGAAGTTTCTAGTCACTTTATATCGATAGGCTGTGTCTATGGTTGGGAACAAGCACACTGTACTATGGACTCGGAGTAACAAAACTAGACAAACTATGATAAACTAGACACAAATGATAGGGCACAAACCCTAACAATTCTACTAGAAGAAAAAAAAAAAAAAAAAAAAAACTACGAAAAGCAACTAAAACTCGAAATTAGTGCAATCTAAGGCTATAGCAAACCCTAACCCTAATTTTTTTAATGCTTTTTCTGGATAGGAAAACACTCACAACTCAACTATGGGGTGGATTGTGGATGGCTTACCGAGAAAGCTGAAATCGATACCAAGATGATATGGGGTGGCCAGATCTTCTCAGTAAGCAACGGTGGTGATGCGATCACGGGGTGATGGCAGCGGACGATGTAGTGGATGATAACTTGTATGACGAGATCTCTCGATTGGTCCCGCCAATGTGCAGCTCTCAGCACAAGATATTACCCGCTCCACACTTAGCGCGTAGGCGCCGACCACGAGCGGTAAGTTGCAACGTCTAATTCCCAATGGAACAGCAGATCACACAAGACTTAAACAGTTCTACACCAATCAAGGCAATATGGTGTAGGGAATTCAATAGTTTTGCGAGCAAACAACTAAGAACTAGGGTTTATCTTAAACATGGTCTAAAGCAGCTAGGGGCGTCCTGGGCACTTATATAGGTGTCGGGACGAGTTCGAAAAGATACAAAAATAACCGACCCGAATAGATCGGTCGAGACAGATTCGGGCCCGTCCGGTCGGGATCCAATCAACCTGTGGACCGGCTGTCCGGTTGTGATCAGTCCAGCGCACGTGGACGGCAGTCAGTCGGGAGTCGTCAACGGTCGGAAACAGGAAAGCGCAGTTTCGGTCTCGCCCCGTGTAATTTCCCTCCCAGGTTGGTGGCGGTTCCGACAGTCGACCGGGCAGAGAGCCGGGCAGTCGAGTCTGGAGCGATGGTGAGACCGGGCCCTGGACTTCTTCTTCTCCTCTCGCGCATTCCTCCCGCTCCTCCCTCGCGCGCGTCCATGAGATATCTTCATGTCCAGCTCCATGTCCGGCTTCTCGGCCCTCTTGGCGTCCGTCTTCATGTACATCTTGCTCCTCTCCTCGTGCGATGCTCTCTCCTCTTGATGCGATGATACATAAGTAATAGGACTTAGCGTAAAAAGTTCTCATCAATCAAAGTATCGTTTAGAACAAGTTCACTGTTGATTAAGTAGCCCTTGTAATTGGTCCAATCAGAACTTCATTGGACTTGAGCTTCTACAGGTTCATCTTCATTTGTTAATGACGGAGGTAGTAGTGGTAGGGATGTCCTCATCGACAGACCCGGTCCATTCTTTACATCGAAATACAATCTTGCAATTGTTCTGTTCTTCATTCTTCGCAAACAAACATCATAATCCACTATACATCTAATCCTTTGTTTGCAAGTAGGTGAGATTGACAACCTCACTTTACGTTGGGGCAAGTACTTTGATTGTGTTGTGCAAGTTCTACGTTGGCCGGAATCCCTAGTGTTGCGCCGCACTACACTCCGCCACTAACAACCATCACGTGTTCCTTGACTCGTACTGGTTCGATAACCTTGGTTTCTTACTGAGGAAAAACTTACTGATGTGCGCATCACACCTTCCTCTTGGGGTTCCCAACGCACGTGTCGACTACGCGCCATGAAGACTGTTTTCTGGCGTCGTTGCCGGGGAGATCAAGACACGCTGCAAGGGGAGTCTCCCACATCCAATCTCTTTACTTTGTTTTTGTCTTGCTTTGTTTTACTTTATTTACTACTTTGTTTGTTCTTATATCAAAAATACAAAAAAAAATAGTTGCTAGTTTTACTTTATTTATTGTCTTGTTCTCCATATTAAAAACACAAAAAAATTACTTACTTGCATTTACTTTATTTTGTTATCATGACTAGTCCTGTAGTTGATACTCTGTCACCTGAGGAATTGATCTTTACTTTTAAACAAGGGGGTGAGGAGAGTTTTAAAGAAGCTTGGTCTAGAATTTTTGACTCTTATAGTAAAATTGAACCTAAAATAACTCTAGGTTTGCTTCTTAGTAACTTTTATTTTGGGCTCATTCTTCGCTATAGATATGCCTTAGATGCTGTAGTGGGAGGAGATTTCCTTCACTGTGATGGGGATCAAGCTTATAATGCCATAAAAAAATGGTTGCATCATCTAGCCCGCTAATAATTTTGATTCATCTCTTGCTAGCATTCATAATAGATTAAACACTCTCGAAATGAATATATCTTGTTTAAAAGAAGGGTACAACCAGATTCGTGAGTATTATGATTATGTTCCAGTAAGCTTTGAACCTTCAATGTGGGTGCCTACTATTAAAGTTGCTATTTGTGGTGAAACTTTTCATGCTCGTTGTGATATTATGTCTGAGTTTTGCCTTATGCCGAAAGAATTTATGAATCTTTGACACTTTGGGAACTTACTGAAGGAGGAGAAGGAATAACTCTTACTGATAACTCTTATACTTCCTAAGGGTATAGCTGAAGGTGTGTTCACAACCTTTCTTGTAAGAACGGTATCCAACGATTATCTCGTTGTTGAATGTGTGGGGAGGACAAATCACACTTGGAAGGTCAACTGCTGAAACTTCGTGGGAGCAATCATAGATGTGGAAAGACACTCTAAATTTTACCTCTACGCCGGATGCGGTCATGTATTCCCTAAACCAAAAGTAGGTAAGCGCAAAGCCCCTGGTAAGAATGTTAATGCTTCATCTCTTGATAATACTTGATTCACTTTTCGCCCAAGGCGTTAAAGAAAAGCGCTTATGGGAGACAACCCATTATTTTACTTCTGCACTTTTATATTTGAGTCTTGGAAGTTGTTATTACTGTAGCAACCTCTCCTTATCTTTATTTTATTGCATTGTTGTGCCAAGTAAAGTCTTTGATAGTAAAGTCAATACTAGATTTGGATTACTGCAGGAACAGATTTCTTGCACGAAATTGAGCCGCCCCTGCTGTAGAAAATTTATAAAAATCTGCCAATTTCGTCGGGATCCTCAGATATGTACGCAACTTTCATTCCATTTGGGAATTTTCATCTGAGCTCTGGTGCCTCTAAAAATTCGTCTTTACGGACTGTTCTGTTTTGATGATTCTGCCTTTTATTTTGCATTACGTTTTGCTATGTTTGATGGATTTCTTTGTTCCATTAACTTTTCAGCTTTGTGCAATGTCAGTGTTAAGAATGATTATGTCACCTGAATATATGAATTATGCACTAACCCTCTAATGAGATTGTTTTGAGTTTGGTGTGGAGGAAGTTTTCAAGGGTCAAGAGAGGAGGATGATACAATATGATCAAGAAGAGTGAAAAGCTTGGGGATGCCCCGTGGTTCATCCCTGCATATTTTAAGAAGACTCAAGCATGTAAGTTTGGGGATGCCCAAGGCATCCCTTCTTCATCGACAACTTATCAGGTCACCTCTAGTGAAACTATATTTTTATTCCGTCACATCTTATGTGCTTTACTTGGAGCGTCTGATTGTTTTTGTTTTTGTTTTTGTTTGAATAAATCGGATCCTTGCATTCCTTGTTTGGGAGAGAGACACGCTCCGCTGTTTCGTATGAACACATATGTTCTTAGCTTTATTCTTAATGTTCATTGCGAAGGTTGAACTACTTCATTCATTGTTATATGGTTGCTTCATGTGGTAATTGGTATAATGTCTTGAATAATTTGATACTTGGCAATTGTTGTGCTCATATAGATCATGTTTAAGCTCTTGCATCATGTACTTTGCACCCATTAATGAAGAACTACATAGAGCTTGTTAAAATTTGGTTTGCATGATTGGTCTCTAGAGTCTAGATATTATCTGGTTAAGGTGTTTGAACAACAAGGAGACGATGTAAAGTCTTATATTTCTTACAATATGTTCATATGTGAGTCTTGCTGCACCTTTTATACTTGAGTTTGCTTCAAACAACCTTGCTAGCCTAGCCTTGTATTGAGAGGAATTCTTCTCGTGCATCCAAATCCTTGAGCCAAAAACTATGCCATTTGTGTCCACCATACCTACCTACTACATGGTATTTCCTGCCATTCCAAAGTACATTACTTGAGTGCTACCTTTAAAAATTCTATCCTTTGTCTTTGCAATATATAGCTCATGGGAAAAATATCCTTAAAAACTATTGTGGTGAAGAATATGTACTTATGTGTCTTATTTCTTAATAAGTTGCTTGTTAAGCGGTAACCATGTTTCTGGGGACGCCATCAACTTTTACCTTTGTTGAATATCATGTGAGTTGCTATGCATGTTTGTCTTGTCTGAAGTACGGGAGATTTTCATGATCAAATGGTTTGAGTATGCATATTGTTAGAGAAGAACATTGAGCCGCTAACTAAAGCCATGATCCATGGTGGAAGTTTCAGTTTGGATAATTAATCCTCAATCTCTTATGAGAATTTTAACTGTTGTTGAATGCTTATGCATTAAAGAGGAGTCTATTGTCTATGTTGTCCCGGTATGGATGTCTAAGTTGAGAATAATCAAAAGCGAAATCCAATGCGAACTTTCTCCTTAGACCTTTGTACAGGCGGCATAGAGGTACCCCTTTGTGACACTTGGTTGAAACATATGTTATGCAATGATAATCCATGTTAATCCAAGCTAATTAGGACAAGGTGCGAGCACTATTGGTAATCTATGCATGAGGCTTGCAACTTATAGGATATCTTATACATAACACATATGATTTATTACTACCGTTGACAAAATTGTTTCTTGTTTTCAAAATGAAAAGCTCTATCACAAATATAGTAATCTATGCTTCCCTCTGCGAAGGGCCAATCTTCTACTTTATTGTTGAGTCAGTTTACCTATTCTTTCTATCTCAGAAGCAAACACTTGTATCAACTGTGTGCATTGATTCTTACATGTTTACCTATTGCACTTGTTATATTACATTGTGTTTACAATTATCCATGAGATAAATATGTTGAAGTTGAAAGCAACTGCTGAAACTTATATCTTCCTTTGTGTTGCTTCAAAGCTTTCTACTAAGAATTTATTGCTTTATGAGTAACTTTTATGCAAGTCTTATTGATGCTTATCTTGAAAGTACTATTCATGAAAAGTCTTTGCTATATGATTCATTTGTTTACTCATTGTCTTCACCATTGCTTCGAATCGCTGCATTCATCTCATATGCTTTACAATAGTATTGATCAAGATTATGATAGCATGTCACTTCAGAAATTATCTTAGTTATCGTTTACCTACTCGAGGGCGAGTAGGAACTAAGCTTGGGGATGCTTGATACGTCTCAAACGTATCTATAATTTCTTATGTTCCATGCTACTTTTATGATGATACTCACATGTTTTATACACATTATATGTCATTATTATGCATTTTCCGGCACTAACCTATTGACGAGATGCCGAAAGCCATTGTATTTTCTGCTATTTTTGGTTTCAATCCTAGTAAGGAAATATTCTCGAATTGGGTGAAATCAACGCCCGGGGTCTTATTTTTCCACGAAGCTTCCGGAAGACCGGGGAGATACGAGTGGGGCCACGAGGTGGCGACACACTGGCGGCGCGGCCGGCTTGGGCCCGTGCGGCCTAGCGTGTGGGCCTCATGGCCCCGACTCGCCCTTCCGCCTACTTAAAGCCTTCGTCGCGAAACCCCCAGAGAGAGCCACGATACGGAAAACCTTCTAGAGACGCCGCCGCCCATCTCGGGATTGGAGATCGCCTCCGGCACCCTGCCGGAGGGGAATCATCTCCCGGAGGAACTCTTCATCGCCATGATCGCTCCGGATCGATGTGTAGTAGTTCACCCCGGACTATGGGTCCATAGCGGTAGCTAGATGGTTGTCTTCTCCTCATTGTGCTATCATGTTAGATCTTGTGAGCTACCTATCATGATCAAGATCATCTATTTGTAATCCTACATGTTGTGTTTGTTGGGATCCGATGAATATTGAATACTATGTCAAGTTGATTATCAATCTATCATATATGTTGTTTATGTTCTTGCATGCTCTCCGTTGCTAGTAGAGGCTGCCAAGTTGATACTTGTGACTCCAAGAGGGAGTTTTATGCTCGATAGTGGGTTCATGCCTCCATTGAATCTGGGGGAGTGACGACAACCTCTAAGGTTTTGGATGTGCTGTTGCCACTACGGATAAAACATCAATGCTTTGTCTAAGGATATTTGTGTTGATTACATTACGCACCATACTTAATGCAACTGTCTATTGTTTGCAACTTAATACTGGAAGGGGTTCGTATGATAACCTGAAGGTGGACTTTTTAGGCATAGATGCATGTTGGATAGCGGTCTATGTACTTTGTCGTAATGCGATTAAATCTCATAGTACTCATCATGATATATGTATGTGCATTGTTATGCCTTCTTTATTTGTCAATTGCCCAACGTAATTTGTTCACCCAACATCTATTTATATTATGGGAGAGACACCACTAGTGAACTGTGGACCCCGGTCCATTCTTTACATCTAAATACAATCTACTGCAATTGTTCTTTCTGTTCTTCGCAAACAAACATCATCATCCACACTATACATCTAATCCTTTGTTTACAACAAGCCGGTGGATTGACAACCTCTACGTTGGGGCAAAGTACTTTGATTGTGTTGTGCAGGTTCCACGTTGGCGCCGGAATCCTGGTGTTGCGCGCACTACACTCCGCCACCAACAACCTTCACGTGTTCCTTGACTCCTACTGGTTCGATAACCTTGGTTTCTTACTGAGGGAAAACTTACTGCTGTGCGCATCACACCTTCCTCTTGGGGTTCCCAACGGACGTGTCGACTACGCGTCATCACTCCTTCTGGGTCTCGTGCAACATATAGTCCAGGTGCTCCACGTGGTGCTTCAGCTCGGGGTGTGACTGCGAGTTCCCTGGATCGCAATCACATCCTGCCCGCACAGACGGGCAAGTGCTTCCTGCAGAGCACGAGCGAGTCCATCCAGCCAGTTGCTTTCCCGGATGGAGAAGTGGATCCTCTCGGACATGGGAGGCTCCATCTTGCCTCTCAGATCTGCAACGACAACCCACTGTAGTTCCCCTCCGGGTTGGTCGTTGACTTGAGTTCCGAAGAACTCCGGGTGTGGGCGCCCGAGATGCTCAGACAAAGCATCCAAGTCTCTCTCGAAAATCAAGCTACCGCCATTGCCCAGCTGGTAAAACTTGGTCTGGTTGAGTGGCTCCATCTGTAAGTGAATTGGAGGAGTAAGTTAGAGAAGTGCAAGTGTATCAAAATTTTATGTAGATTTACAAATAAAGGTAAAGCATGAATTTATCCTTTTGAAAAGATCTCAAGGGTAAGAGGGTGAATAAAGTTTTCATAAGTATTCACTTCCTTTGCTTTTGAAACTAAGTTTTTCAGACGTCCATTCTAACTAGGGTCTCCTAAGATCAAACAATGGTTTTGATACCAACTTGTCAACACCCAGATTTTTAAGTCCAGATGCCTATTATGCCATACATCGCAATCCCAAGAAGATTGTTTTTGCGAGACATAATAAGTTTATATCATAACACATCATTCATTACAACCCATAATAGTCTTACATAAAAAGGATCACATGATTCAGTCTCATTACAACACTTGATCTAAGGATCAATACATAACACATAGCGCGAATACGTAGTAGAGTCCATCTATTCCACAGGCAACGAATGACGTCAGGAGAAGCTCCTAGTTGTCATAGACGTCCTGCTGTCCGTCATCCTGATACTGCTGCTCTTCTTCATAGTCTGGCCATTTGAATAGCCAGGGACACAGCCGTGAGTACTTTCAAGTACTCGCAAACTAATACTAGTGTAAGTACTAACAGTTTTAGTGAGAGGGTTCTAAGCTCTAAGTTTATTTGCATAAAGCCAGTTTTATTTAGTAAACAAAGACTCTTCAATTGCTAACTAACTCAAGTGGGAACATTAGTGTCATTCCCACAACCATGTTGTGATTCAAAAACAAAGTCACCCTTTTCAAGTTCAAAAATCATAAGTCACCTTTCGGAGAAGTTCTGATGACGGAACAGTATGGCCTTTCCAACTGTCCATGACTGTGGACGCGGCTATTCGAATAGGTTTACACTCTGCAGAGGTTGCACACTTGTTCCACAACATTTGATTACATCCATCAAGGATAACCCTGAATAATCATAACTCAATATGCGGATCATCAACCATTAACCTTTCACTTACACATCCTAGTATAGGCACCTCCCCCATGAGTTTGGCCTCCCAGTGATAACCAAGCCTATCCTGGGAACTGCACAGGGCTTGGGTGAGACATTCAACTCTTTTCACGTCGTTTCACTTTCAACGAAGGCAGCCTCGGCATAACCTCTATGACACTTGTTCAGAGGGAACCCATACTAAGACACATAAATTTCCAGCTAAAGCCTTACCCATAATCGGGTATTGTGGGGTACTCAATTGGAATGGTATCGCATCCGAACCCAATCATCAGTTTTATCAAAATCACCATTTCATCCAAGTCACATTCACCTTCAAAATCTTTCAATAGAATGACTCATCATTCCAAGGTTTTCAAATTCAAAAGATTCACATCTCCCCAGCTAGAGTTGTCACTTGTAATTTAGCACTAGCAACTAGTCATGAGGGGTGCTAACTAGTTTGTAGCTCTCTAGGCTAACTTTGATATTCTTGCACTACATTATCTAGACTCAAGCTAACTATAAAAGTAAGACTTGCAATCAAAGTAAAAGCTTTGAGAGATAAAAACTGGGACTTGTAAAGTAAAACACAAGGTAGTATGGTATGAGTGCCTTTCTCAAGTTGAGCATACACTAGGGTAACTTGCAAGAGTATAGCTTGCCTTGATTGGTACAGTGATCAAAGCTTTCTTCTTCCTCCTGGTAGTAGACCTCCTCCTCCTGGTATTCCTCAGTACTAGCGTCTATAAACGGATATGAGGTATACAATCACTAAACAAATCTTAAGGGCTAGACTAAACACACAAATGGTTCACACAAGCTATTCTAGCATCACTACATTAATCACAAAGGGGTTGGCTTGTGTTTTAGGAAAACTTGTAAGAGAAATAATTTCCTCTCATTGAATCTTCTTAAGATTTAATTTCCTCAAATAATAAGTGTGGGATCATGTTGACCAAGGTCAACACTTCACCATTATCATTTGAGAAAAAGGATTTAAATGAGGTACTAACCTCATGCAATTTAAACTCTACTAAAGCAACAATTTAATGTCTCTAAGTAATCCACTATGAGATGCTATAGACCAAAGTCAACACTTCATACTGAATTGCTTAGGACCATGATTTAAATGAGAGGAAACCTCTCATACTATTTAAGAAATAATTTTGGATAATTTTAAATGGACTAGAAATAGCCACATAGCCATTATCTTTCTCTAGCCCATGATCATACAAACAACTATGTGATCTTTTTACATAAACATGTAGAGTATGTGAAATGCGATTTATGAGAGTTGGAATCAACTCAAAATCACTTAGGGTTGATTTTTAATAATTGTTTGAGTTTGCAAAAGGCTCTGCCTTGTTATTTTTGCTACATTAATTCTACAGAGATGCTAGGGTTGAGACCTGTGGGGTTAGTTAGAGCTTTTCACAAGCTTTCCAACAATACCAAATTCACAAAATTTGGCCTAGTGGATCTCCCTAGATTTAAATTTGAAGTTGGCATCTCATTTGAAATTTACATAAAACTGAAATACCAGATTTGAATTTATGGGCCTGGCGGGAACGTCTTAACGGGCCGAAGAGAAATAAAAGGGGAAAGCCAGCCCAGCAGCGCGTCTCGCACGCGTGGGCTGCCTGACAAGGTGGGCTCCACCTGTGACTTAAACCGCGAAGCGGTATGTTTCTTTCTGGGACGCACGATTAGATCGTGATCCAACGGCTCACGCTCGTCGTCGTCGACGGCGAGACGCGGGCGTACTGGCGGCACAGGTAGGGGGTCGGAGAGCTCACCGGAGCTCCGGCGATCGTCGGCGAGGTGCGCAGCGACGTTGTCGAGGACGGCGGTTCGCCTGGTACAGGTGGCGTCTTCGGGGATGGCGCCAACCTTCTCCTCCTTCTGCGCCGGCTCCGCGGTGCTCCGGCGTGCAATTGGCGAGCTACGGTGGGTAATGTTGAGGTGGAGATGGTCGACGAGAGGTTCTGAGAGGAGAGAATGCTGGTGGTGTGAAGGAATTGGGAGGGGAAGGCCTCCTTTTATAGCGGCTGGGCGAGGCCGCGGCGCAGAGATGAGGTCGTCCATGGCGACGTCGCTACAGGGGCGCAGGGGGTTGGGCGATGATGCAGGCGTGTTGGCGCTGTCAGTGCGGTCACGCCGGGCTTGACTGCGGTGAAAACGAGGCCGTGACGTGCTCGTGAGCTTGACAGGAGCTCACGGTACTGCGGCAGACGTCGGCGATGGTGGCGTCGTCTACAGAGTTCCCGCGGTCCAATGGGCGTGTCTGGGAGGTAGCAGGGTCAACGGTGTGTGCACGGGCGAGAGGAGGGAGTAGATGGAGGACGAGCATGACGAGGGGCGATGACGCTCTGGCGCGCTCCGGGGCGTGTCATGGCGCGCTCTGGCGCGTGCTGGACGGCACTAGGCGCGCTCGTGCTATCTCGTGTGGTGCTCCCCTTCATCGATGGCAGGTACTGGCGTGTCCAGGAGAGTGGGAGGGAGGTCGCTGACAAGGTTGTGCACGGCTGAGGTGAAGGGAGAGAGGAATGGCATGCTGGTGCTCATGTCAGGCATGGCATGGTCAAATGGTGATGATCTCATGTACCATATTGTGTCTCTGGTGCTTGGAGTGAAGCAAGGGGTACAGGAGAGGACTCAAGGTGACATAAGATGGATGGTTAGGGAAAAAACCCACTGGATATAAGCATGTATTGAGTTGGCAGCAAGGTGCACACCAAGTGTTCGATCATATGGCCGCAAGAAAAGAATTTTTGAATTTTGCAGAGATTTTTGGTGGAGTTGATTTCAAATAATATTTGAGACACAATGGTGGTGGTGGTGTGCAAAATGAAGTTGGTTTGCAAAAATTCAAATGTGGCACAATCTTGAATCTGCTTGAAAGTTGCTTCTTTGCCTGAGCGTAACTTTGAATCTAGAAAGAGTTTCAAGGATGGTCTTGACCAAAGTTGTTCATCTTGATGGGGTCTTGGATGAGGTGCAAAGAGTTGGGAGGTTTTAGTTTAGAAAACTCTTAATCCAGAGGCTCAAAGTGGGCATCATGAGATAAGTGGCAGATTTGACCATTATCTCATGTGATTGAGTTTTGCACTTTAATTTGATTTGATTTGAGTTTCTTTGATTCCAAAGTGTTTCTTAAGTGTTTAGTAACACTACCCAACCATTGGCACAAGTCAAATTGGCCTAGGTTAAGTATTTTCAAAAATGGCCATAGGCCCATATGTGAGGTGATTTGCAATTTCTTATTTTCTTCTTTTCCTTTTTCTTTGCTTCTCTTTGTGAACTCCAAAGATCATACTCTAGGGTTTTAGCAACTTTGGTAAGCATACAAACAATCATCATGGCAATGGCACCAAATAAGGCATGAACACTATGCATGGCACCATATGCAAATAAAAGTTTTTGTTAGGTCTAAATTTTGAAATTTGGAAACCTCTTTTCTCATTGATTTGAAATTTGGGATGTTACACATACATAGCCGTCTGCGAGCGTCGATGTCCTCCACACCGTGCGACGCGAGCCACCAGGGCGCGTGGGCATGTACCTCCTTTTTTTGCGGGGAATATGGAGAGCTTTATTCAGCTAATACAGCGCCCGAACTATCAGCCAAAAGACTAACAACCAGGAAGTCAGGAGTACAATCGAGCCAGCTGCTCGTCACCGCCAATGTGCTAGCATGCTTTGCACAAAGGTGGGCCGGATAGTTTGCTGACTCATTACATGCTGAATAGTAAAAGAAGAAAAACTCAAAACTAGTTCTCCTATTTCTTGTTTCTCTCCTTTAATAATAATAATACCTAATAATAAAGGGAGAAGTGTTTCCGTGGTTTGATCCGTTCGGTTTCCGTCGTCCGTCACGCGTTTTTGGTTTCGTCCGTCCCCGCTTGCTCTATTTAACGTTTTGTATTCGTTCACTTGGCCCAGCCCAGCCAATCCATGTAGCGAGCAACCGAAGGGAACTCAAACTAAGATAGAGCTAGCGTGAATCTTTGGACGTGCAAAACTAACGCTAGATCTCTTTCCGTGATCGTGTCACGTTCCAACTCATCTGTCGCCTCTCATCTCCTGTCAGAGGACCACCTCTTGCATTGCACGCCAACTCACGTACGACATGTTCCCTGTATACGTAGTACTCCGTAGTATACAAAGACTCTCATCGACTCTTGCCAAAGGACTCTCGCACGCGAACTCATGTACGGTATGTTTCCCGTACGTGTAGTAGAAGGATTGGATTGTCCTGGTATCACATATAAGCAACGGTGTCTCCGAAGTTTGAGGATCGACCAGGAAGGTGATCAGGATGAACCCGTCGAGTTCCTCCTTGCCATCGCTGACAATGTCCTCGATGCCGTTCACGTGCTGCTTGAGTGCCCTCGTGCTGGTGCAGAAGGGCTACTTGGGCGGTCCGTTCGTGACCCCACTAGCGGTAGGCTGGTGATCACCGGCGCTTCGTCAACAACCGCCGGGAGAAAACCCTACAAGTAGGAATTATTACTGCGTCCGCGGATCCTTGAGGCGTGGGAAATTAAGCCAAAAACGCGAACGACGGCGATCGCTCGAGTCTGCAGCAGATGAGCTCCAGTACCCGGAGCGTGGTGGCGGTGCACAGTACTAGGAAAACCAGCGCGACGACGGCTGGGTTGACGATGAGGCCTGTGACCCGAACGTGATGCCTGTTCAACGTCGTGTAGCCTGTAGTGCTTTGTGCCGCCGAGGAGTGGTTTCTTCCCTCAGGAGGAGCAAACGGTCGATCAGAGTGGCGTGGTGGAAGAAGGTATCGAAGCAGGCATGCATCTAGAATTCTAGATATGTGGCCAAGAAGAAGTAGGACCGTTGTCGAGTTTGGGCCGTTGAGGACGCTCGTGCAGCGCCAGCGCAGATGCCACCTACGTGATAGGATGGCGCTTGCTGGCGGCGGCTTCCCCCTTGTCAGAGTGAAGGACACGATGTGCTGGAGCACATCGTCGGGGAGGACGGAGAGACGATCGCCGGCAGCCATGATAGCATGGTCGAGGATGTAAAGCCTGACAACGCGAGCTACAACATTGTGGTCCGTCCGCAAATCACCGAGACAGCGCACCAGTTCTGCTTCCTAGCCAGCGACTTCGGCCACCCGATCGAGGGCCAAGGGGGTACAAGGCGATGCAAACTACATCATGCATGTGTACGCGCACGCGCGCCAAGCACTTGCGGAGGTTTGACAAGCCCAACGGCCAGACTCCACGGTGCCAGAGAGTGTTGTGCTATGTTCTCTGTCTGACTGATCTCTGCGTGCTCCCCGATAGCTTCCACAGCTACCAGTTTGCATATTTCTTTCTCTTCTGATCAACCATCGCTGCTGCTATATATAGAGTTGTACGAGGAAAATATGTGACCCAATAAAGCACTGTGTGTTTATCTGCATGTGAATAGTCATCAGAATAAGAATAGAAAAAGAAACTCTTGTGCACATTTTTCAGAGAGGTGCATAATTGGTGGCATGGTGGCAGAGAGACACAAAGCGGTATAATGAAGGTGAATCAGTTTTGGAGGTTTCAGTTCAGTTGGTATTATAGGCACAATATTCGTACAACTCATAGAACTGAGTTGCCCTTTTACTTGCAGCTTGATGATGATTACAAAACTAAGAGTGGCATCGCTTGCAGCATGATGATGATTCACAAACTAGGAGCTCGGAAGTGATAGGCATCTACATCAGCTACTGCTATGATTTATTTGCTTAGTCCCATATCTCTTATCTTTACCTAGGAACACTCATAATATAGTAATATTTTTAACAGCATATTCACATAGATGTCGACAACAATATGTATCCTTTTGTTAATTTTTCTTGTTCATAAAATAGATGCAATGCCATTTTCTACATATATTAAATGATGAAGAGAACTCTATAAAATTTCATGGAAGTATGCTTCCTAACACAAGGAGATCTAAATTGCTACAATGATTATTGCCTGTTGATCCAGACCGCCTTGGGAAGGAATGGAAGTTGCCTCTATATCCAAGTGGTAGAAAATGATTTGGATATCCCTTCATCATCTAATAAAAAAAGATATCTGCTCTCCTACCAAAGATGGTAATCAGACTATCAGAGTCGCTCGTAATTATTTTCTGACCTTGACGACCTCGATGGTGCATACAAGCGGGTGGGAGGGAGGAAGATTTATTTCACTCCTTATTTTCATCTGGCGCCTCTCCTCCAACTTCGATGGTGTTGGCGAAGAGCCGAAGACCTAGGCGTCACCGATGTAGAAGTGGATGATTGTGTATCTTCGTGATGAAGATTCACAAACTAGGAGCTCGTGTTTTTTTTACTCGCAAAAAAATGTGATGAAGTTTTTTTTTTCCGCCGCAACGCGCGGGTATTTTTCCTAGTCTTGAATAATAGAAATCACGACCGCGCGCGATCCGTGGTCAGTGTTCCAGAGATTGACAATCTCCACAGAGTACGTCCGCGGACGAAAGCGCGCGTGCTTCCTCGTACCTGTCGCGGCGCGGGCAAGCGCGGCCAATTTCATCCACACCTAGCGCCGCGCATGCATGCATGTCAAAACAAGCAAGCCATCTACAGGTTTGGTCCTCCCATCGATCGATGCATTGCACTGCTAGGTTCAGAAAACGTACCATTCATGGCTAGCTATTATATGTAGGTTTTTTTTTGTCCATTGCAAAAGGTGAAAAAAGATAAAGGTACACACGAATACAGTTTTGTACAACACACGAGTACAGTTGCGTATAACACACGAGTACAGTTACATACAATACACGAGTATAGTTGCACACGAGCGAGTTCAAGTACAAAAGCGCACACGAGCAGTACAGTCGCCATGACGAGGTACAGTTGCGCACACGAGCAAGTACAGTTGCACACACGACCAAATATATGTACATAAGTATAGTAGCGCACTACACGACCAGGTACAGTCGCGTACACGAGCATATACAGTTGCACGCACGAGCAAGTACAGGTACAAAAGTACAGTCGCACACACGGCGAGTATAATTACCGAGTAAAGAAAAAATGCACCAAATACACTAAAAACAGAATTACTTATCAGTTCAGGCACGAGTACAGTTAGGTACACACCATGAGTACAATCACAGTAGTATTGGAAGTACTGGAAAAAATATCTCGAAACCTATCAACATGGGACTTAGTTTTGAATATCTCGATGCGAGGATCGCAAAAGTGAAAATTGTTCATAATTTGGACTTACGGTTCTCAATATATTTGATTTTGAAAAAACAAATAAAAAAAAATGACACAATACAGCCTTCCTTATTTATCCCTTCTCACTCATCCCCACATTGCTTTCCCTTACGACATGTGATGCGTAGGGAGACTACTTTCCAAAAATTTCTAGCACCACAGCACGTGACGTCACGTGCGGAACGAGTTGCGTTTCCTTTGCAAAGGTCGGTTTTTTTTTAACGATTCCTCGTACATAGGCATTTTTGATGTTCAGAGTTTGTTGGCCGAGAAATCAGCCCAGTAGTTAACGGACTATCATTTGCTGGAATGAAAGTCCTTTTTTAGATCTGCTGGGCTGAACTATGATCAGATCAGACCTCTTCACATTGGGCTGTTATCGTGGCCCAGCACACCGACCAGTCCGAGGTTCAGAGCCACTGGCGAGTCGCGACGCTTGTCGTGGCGCCGACGAGAGAGTCCGCGGAAAGGAGTGGCGGAGGCTCGCCGGGGAAGACGACGACGACACGAGGCCGCCAGATCACCCGCCCCAGCTCCGAAGTATCTCCGTCCCTGTCGCCACCGGCCGGTAGGAGGAATGCACGGCGCGGGCAAGGGGGGACTCCCCTCGCCAACGTGGACTCGTCGGCCCGCGTCCCGACGAGCTGCCCCGTCGCCGTCGCCCTCCGCGTCCGCACCCGCACCGGTGCACCGAACGTGGCGCCCCACTTGTGGCGGGCCGCTGCCTACTTTAGCCACCAGCTCCGCGCCGTGGAAGCGAAATGGCTGCCATGACGATGAGGCCCAGACCCTTCGGTTCCGGTGTGGCGTCGGCAGCCGCGGCGGCCGAGGTTTCGGTGGGCGCCGGGTGCCGCGGCGGCTGGGCATGGAGGCCGAGGCCTAAGGCGCGGCCTCGCGGCCTGAGGGTTAGAGGGGCGTCTAGCCCCCACGCGGCGGCGAGCGCCGTGCACATGGAGACGGAGCCCCACGGCAGCGTGCGGTTCCGCCCGTTCGGGCTGCCGGCCCGCGCGGGGTTCGGATCGGACCTGGAGGCGGGGATCGAGAAGGCCATCTACGCATGCCGCTTCATGGCCTTCCTCGCCATCGCCGGATCTCTCGCCGGATCCGTCCTCTGCTTCCTCAAGGTGCTTGATTCTTCAGCCCCTCAAGTTCATCTGTTCGGATGCCAATCAGTGATTTTAACTCCGTGTGCTTGATTCCGCAGGGATGCACTTTCGTGATGGACGCCTTCGTCGAGTACTACCTGCGCGGCGATGGGAAGGTCGTGTTCATGCTGATTGAAGCCATTGGTAATTCACCTCATGTTTGATCTGTGCTTCAATCAGTCATCCACTATAAAGTTCTACATCGGCACAGTTGTCACAGACAGTGGTACATGCTGTCAGTTCACTTGGGTAGTCCTGATGCACTGCTAACTAACCATTGTGCATTAACTTGTCTCGCCTCAGATATGTACCTCATCGGGACGGTCATGTTTGTCTTTGGGACGGGCCTGTACGAGCTGTTCATCAGTAACATGGACATTGCAAAGCAATCCGCCGAAGGCTCCAGTTTTTTCGGCTTGTTCAGGCTTCCAGTTAGTTTCTATATATACTTCCTATCAACAATCGGAGGAGCAATGCCGTTGATTTCAGTGTCATTATATCTCTTATTATGTCTGCAGGAACGGCCCAAGTGGCTGGAAATCCACTCGGTGAGTGACCTCAAGACGAAGCTGGGTCATGTCATCGTCATGGTTCTGTTGGTTGGCATCTCCGAGAAGAGCAAGAGGGTGACCATCACATCGTGTACTGACCTCTTCTGCTTCGCCGCGTCGATTCTGCTCTCTTCAGGTTGCCTCTACCTACTATCCAAGCTCGGTAGCACCAAAGGAGGGAGCCATGCCTGAAACCCACAAATCGTGTAAATAAGAGATATGTCTGTCATACTATGGCCTCTTCGACACTTCAGGTCATTTATGTCTCATGTCCTGGTTGTATAGGTTGACACTTAGGCACTTTATAGTGGTATCATGATGTACATCATATGATATTGTAACTCCCTGCTACATGGTGTACATGATCAATTACAGAACTGGTGTGCTGTCATGATTTACTTTGATGTCCCAGATGGAAATTTGAGTAGCCATTTAGTTTCACATCAGAAGGAACCACTTGTTACTATATTTCTGTTGCCATTTTTGATAATATTCAAATCTTTTCTCCAACAGCTATAACATTCCAATTAGTAGTCTTCTCTTGATATATTTTCGTTATTATTGCTTGGTTTTGAAAATCGTTATCAAGGCAAGAGATATCTTTCTGTTTATGGGAATGCTCCTACATCCTCAACTTTTGGGGGTATGTTCTTTATTGGACTACAAGTTCACAACTCACTGTTTCAGGCTTATCAAATTAATAAATATGGCGCATATTTGTTGTATGGAGGCTGCTTGTCTGGTGCTGGCGTATTATGTTCTTGTGCACAAGCTGTCTTGTCAATAAACGGAACCTAGAGAACGTAATTGCTTATAACCATCACCATGTACTAAGTGATACATTAGGGTATCCTGATTTCAGTTAATTATTACAGTTTTCGAAAAAGAAATTACATGATACTGCAGTTTGAATAATTACTCTGTGCACTGTCTAGCTCTGACAAGAAAAAAGAAATATTGCAGTTTGATGAAAAACTAATGTAGCCAACGTAGCAGTTCTGCTACTTTTGCCAGACCAAGTGCCGATTGTGGATGCTTTCCTTTGAGGTATGTTTCTGACCTTTAATAGCCTCTTTCATCAAAGATAGGATTTCAGGCCTTCGGAGTTTTTACTACAGAAGCTGAGGATCTTTCGCTATTGAGAATGTTTGGTTTTGTTGTATGAGAAACCTTGGGACTATTTAACTCCGAAGGAAATCCTATCGAGTCTAACATCTTGGAAAAATTGATATGTCTCGCAAGTTATGTTTTCTCTATGGTAGGTGCAGATTCCTACATTTTACAATCCTACAAGATTGAAGAGGTCATGCCATTGCGATCCTGCATTTTTCATATACCTGCAAAAAAGGAATTTTGCAAATCAAAGAGGACTCAAAGTCACAACTCTTTGTGGCATCTGGTGAGTAAGTGAGGTGTGTTTCTCACCTAAAATATTTACAGCTCTTTGCATCATTTAATCATCCCCACTTGGATGCACACTTGATGACTGCTGCTAACATGAGTTATAATTAGTAACTTTTTTCTGATGGGAGTTGATTTTTTTTTCTGAACAGCATGGTACTTCCTTTTATGTAACAGGAGTTGGCATCTACAGTTTGCTAACAACTGTAAAACAGTTGTGATAATAATGATGAAAATTCCCATGCTTTTATGTCACATGGTCAAGTTTATGACACTTTTGGGGCCCATTAAATTAAAGGATAGGAATATAATGATATTGCTTGTATTGTGTCACCAAGGATGAGAGAAACTAAAGTAACTTATTTGATGAATTCCGAGCCAACCAGTAGGAAGCAAGGTTCCAAAAAATTTAAAAAAGGTGTCAAAGCACCTTTTCCAAATCAAAATCAAAGTTTCCAAATCTTTAGAAAACGTGGATCCACGGAAAAGGAACAATTTTTGGTGGTGCAATAGCGTATACATTAATACATATATAATAGCTTCGGGAATTCACTACTCTTTTCTATATGCAGCGATAAGCAACATAATTAGAAGCTCCAACTTGCTGTTGTTCCCTCTATCTAAGGCTTCATAAGCTCTAATAGAACACCCAACTTGCTATTGTTGATTAAACTTTGACTGGAATAATACACTTAGATAGTTTAGGTTTGCAAGTTAGATGCTTAATGAGGCTTCCATGACCCCCAAAATATGTAGACTAATACAAGTAGGTCAACTTGCGTTAAACATATGTGATTCAGGATATGTTTCATTAGAATAACTGATGATGGTGGTGACTAGATGATTCATAACTGCACCTTTAGTTCTTATTAACATTTGCTTAAAAAGGTAGTTGTTTGTTTGATTGATGCACTGGTAAAAAAGTAAGAAATAACCATGCTGGTAACAAGGATGATTCACATGAAAGCGTCACTCTGATTGGTCTTAAAAACAAAATCACATTGATACCTGGCAGGCTGCCACAGAGTTCAGGCCAGCCTTCGAGGCATATTCACATGGCATTTGGTTGTTTAATAGCCCTCACTGCATACAGTGTCTATCCAAGTAAGAGAAGCTTCGATTTTTCTTAGAATAAAACTGGATTGGGAAAAGGTGTTCACTTTAGCATAGAATTTATGTGGGGGGAAGAGATATTAGGACATCCAAATCATAAACAATGGGCTGGGGATTGTTGTTATCACCTCCCTGGTCCTCCCGTAACCCAACTCCAAAAGTACCTTTCTTGAACTAAACTAGTGACACAATCTGCATATATAAAGAAGGGAGCTGGCTCTAGAGGTTAGCCATCTTAGTAGTGAGTGAGTAACTTGTGTATTCAGTTCTTAGCTCTTGCCCTATTTTGTTGTTCAAACTAGCCACCACCAGCTATTTTGCTCATCGACACCATGGCCATTTCATTGAATACCGTCATGGTTTTCATGTTGTTGGTTAGCACTACCTTCTTCACGCAGCTCCCTGTACAAGCTCATGGAAGGAAGCTACAAGTGCGAGCACCGATCATCAGCATGCATCCTCCCAGCACTGGAAGGAGCACCCTGGAGGCACATGCTGAGCAAACTGAGTCGACCACTCCAGGCCATAGCCCTAGCATTGGCCATAACAGTCCTCCAAACTGAGATGGCCTGATGCTGTTTCGCTCCCTGCGTGGAATTTGCAGCTCGGGTATATGATACTCTCGTGGTATTTTCTCGAGCTTCTGTGTGTTTGTAATGAAAGGCATAAGGCATGCGATCGATGCTAGGGAGAATTTTATCTCCCTTAGTTTTCTTTTCTCACCAGTGAAACTTGTGCCTGCATTTTTTCACTCTTCTGTGAAAAACTTTTACTTACCGTTGTTTCTGAGGAAGGCCTATTGATCTGTAGCAGTTTGCTTGTTGATTTTTTCTCTTCCTAAGTTGTAAGCTTGAGGAGATATATGTGAGTTTGTTCAAAGTTTTCCTGCTATGATTATGTAAACTTGAAAGAGGTCCACTGTGAATGGCACTTTGGTTTTTCATGTACTCCCTCCGTCCATAAAAGGATGTCTTGCATATTTTGTCACAGATTTTGACAATCCTTTTATGGACAGAGGGAGTAGATGAAACATCTTAACTCAGTACTGGATCCATCAATCTGTAACCTCTGTACACACCTTTCATATATATACATTAAGTTTTTCCACAATAATTTTCTTGCACTGAGCCTTTTTATTTGCAATTACCCTGCATGGATACAAAATTCACACCATGAAGATTAAAAAAACAAATCATAATATAGTGAATTTGTTGTACCGAGTCTATTTTTTATAGAATAGATTTTCTTTCTCGTACTGAGCCGTAAACTCTGTGGGAGACAAGTTGGCTGTATTATACAGTTCAAAAGAACATGGATATGTTGTACACCTTTTTCTCTTTGGTTCAGGAGCAAAGCATGCACCAGTAATGGCACTATGAACTTTAAATATGTGACCCAACCAAATGTTCACAGATCACTTGCTGGTCCCAATCATGATCAAATCACAGTACTGTACTAGATACTACTACATGCTAATGCACCATTACTACTACAAAACGCAGCATCATCCACTAAAACTTTTGGTGACAGAACACTTATAATATCCCGTGGTTGCAAAAAAAAATCCTGAGATCTGTGGTTGCAACCCTAGGAGGCAGGAGTTCTGCATAGTCAAGCATTTATTTTCTAACATGTTCCATTGTTTTGTCTCCATTAGAGTTGCATATACGCAACTTGCATAAAATACCCAGCAAGTATGCTCATTTTTCGACGTGGTCTGATCTCTGCATAAGAATTTTCTGCATTGAGACTCTTTTCTGAAAGTATTACGGAGGTTCAGTTCCAAAGGGTTTGATTGGCTTATATGTTTTTGATGTACTTGTAGAGTTTTGTTATACTGTACACCTATGGGGGACTTGGCTAAATTATACCGTTTTTCTGTTCTAATATAGTTTGGCTGTACTGTGCACTTTTAAACTTGCATATATTCCCTCCATCTCATGAAACTTGTATGAAATTTGTTTAAATTTAGATGTATCTAGACAGATACATCTGAATTTTGACAAACTTTCGACATGTTTCGTGGGACGGAGGAAGTATTTACAATTTTGTTAGACCGCGTACCTCTAAAGATCATTGCAGCATAATACACTTCCTTTTTCTCCTTGGATCCATTGGTTGAGAGCCAAAGCATACATGCACCAGCAGTGGTACTATGATATTAGAATATGAAGTAAGTGCACAAATCACTTGCTGGTCCCAGTTTATAAACAAATCACAGTGTACTAGGTAGTACTGCATGCTTGCGCACCTCACTTTTGGAAAAGGAAACCTAGTTGCTGCTAAAATTGTCCCAGCAAGAAGTAGTGACGAGAAAGAAATTTCCGGATTAAGGCATGTGTGAGTTGTGATAGGTTATTTCTAACACATCTGTTTGCTTTCTTTATTTTTTCCAGGTCGGTTGGAATCTCCATCAACTGTGTTCAGCAATTCAGTGCTGCTTTTTCTATGGGAAGGCAGCTGGTGTGAGATGTCTAAGCTGCTGTTTTTTTTTTTTTACTTTGCTTTTGTAGAAAATAAATGTTTTACCTTCGCGCAGGATTATGAAGTTCCTCTTGGTCATAAAATTTGAAGTACTGTCGTAGGCTTTAAGCTTTTTTTTTGCGGGGAAAGTACTGTCGTAGGCTTTACGCATTAACTCCATGAAAAATAAATCGTGCTGCATGCCAGTCCTATGTGTCTCCACATCAGTACTTTCGCAAACCTCATATATGATGCTTAGGGTATATCCAGTTACACGCACTTGTTCGATCCAGCATCTAATCAATTGCTCCAACGACCTGAAGACTGGCCACCATATTTTTCCAATCCTATCCCCGAGTATGGAATAAAAACTTACTCACTATATTTTGTAAAACTCTATGTTCTATCGATGCATCGAAACACAAAGGTTTTTGCCTTTTTTTGCGATTTTTTTTGTAAAGTGAGAACACCAAAAAAATCATTAGCATTATCATTTTCTTAAGGTAAAACCAATAATTTTATTTATTGGTTTTACCTCAAAACAATTATAATTGGTGATGAAATTTTTTTATGTTCTCACTTCACATAATTTTTTTTGCGAAAACGCAAAAATTATTACGTTTCGGTGCATTAATAGAAAATATAGTTTTTACAATCATGTACAAGCTCGCAATGAGCCAGCACCAGGGATCAAGGCTTGCAAGCCAATCGTACCAGCAGTGGCCCAAGATCGAGATTCGAATCGAATCGTGTCGAGGAGGCTACTAGTGCTAGGGGACGCGTTGTCAAAGACGCAGGAGCGAGTTCTCACTTCACGGAATTGCATATACCCATTAGTTGTTTTATATTTAGATCTTTGGGGACAAAACCACCCGCAAAACCTTATCCCAATTATGTGGAAAAAAATTGTAAAAAATACTGTGAAAAAGGCAAGCCCCCTCCTCTTTCCCTATTGGCTACCAAGTCGGGTACAGCCATGCTCCCATTTCGGAAATTCCCCTCAAGGCAGATTTCTCATTTTCTAATATTTACACGTTTTAATAAAAATCATTACCATTTGACGAAATTTTACATGGACATGTTTCTATCCCACGTCATGATATTTTTTAACAGCTTTTAAACTTAGGAATATGATTTCCACTACGTTATCAATAAATGACTCCCGGTATACATACGTTTGCAAATTCTCTTTTGATAGACCCGGTAGTTGTCCAAAGTAAACTTTTGGACAACTGCACGATGTCCGAAGTATAACTGTAGTAACTTATTTACGGAAAATGCACTTTGACTCATAGAAGCATATGTTTTCATTATGTGAATTCACATTTTAAATTATCGAAAAATTCTAAACTAAATTTTTACATGTGCATCTACATATTTTATGTTGGTAAACAAGTTTAAAAAAACATTTTTCTATGGCTACTGTAAAAAAGACAAATTTTGATACTGTAACACGACTATGCACATGAATTTTTTTTATCTTTTTTTGTACACACCACATAAAATGTTGTTTTTCCACGAAAACTTGTGAACGAACATAGGATGTCACGATGTATACCAAAAAATTTGTGTCAGATTCTTTTAACATTTTTAAATTGTTTTTCTATTATTTTCTATAACGGGTGCATATGCACGCGTGTGCTAAAACGCCATATTTTAAATATACTACACATTCATGAATTGTACATTGAACACGTGAAAATAGTAATTTAAGTATTAGAAAAAATGACATTTTCACATTTTGAATTGTACATTTTCACATTTCACTTTCGGACAACTACATGATGCCCCGTCATGGCTGCCTTTCGCCAGCTCGCCCGCGCCCTCCATTGCCTGCACACGATCTGCCACCTCCGTCCCTTCGAGCCCTGGCATGCGCGCCTATAGGCCCCTCTCCTGACGGCAGAGGCAATCCCACTCGTCCCCGAGCACCTCCGCATCCAGCGTTCGTTCCTTGTTTATCGTGGATGCTCCCGGCTGGAAGGTTTCAGAAGGAGAATACCGGCACGTTAATCTCGCTCGTGGCCGTCCTAGTGCCTACAACGACCGCTCCTGGCCAGCCGCTCTGCGCCTGTTGCGCTCGTCGCTGATGTTGACATGGAAGAAGGCATTGCTGTGGAGGTTGGCCCGAAGATGGCATTGTCGCCAACCAGCGTGCTGCTACTGCCACCTCCAGTGGCCACGTCATGGTCTTCCGTTGTAGACACTGCGGCTGTTGACGTTGAGGAGCAGGCGATGGCCCCTGCCGTGCTCATGGGTGATGTCTCCGGCCTGCCACCGTAGTCAGCATTGATGTACGATGGACTGCTACCCCTCGTCTGCTATTGTTGTTGTGTCAAAGTGTGTTGGTTGTGCTTCTTCCTGCCAGCTGCGTGATGCTGACCTATTGTGGGTTGCCTCCTTGAGCTTCGACGAGGACGATGATGAGGAGCTGGCACCGCGGACTCCGTTGGCCGCTGCCTCCGGTTCTGATTCTGGCGTTGTTCGCGTTCCCAACTTTGTTGGCTCGCCCCCAGCTGGTGGAGGTATAGTGGAGGAGCACAAGGGATTGTTGGCTGCCTTGTCCCGCATTGCTGTTGCTGATGGCAAGGTCGAGGGTAATGCGGTGAAGATCTGCGCTGAAGCTGATATTGTTGGAGTTGATGAAGGTTGGTGCAGGTGCGTCGGGGCGGTGATACGTTGCAAACGTATCTATAATTTTTTATGCTCCATGTTTATCTTACACCAATTGATATATGTTTTGTTTACACTTCGTGGCATTTTTATGCATTTTCTGGAACTAACCTATTAATAAGATGCCACATCGTCAGTTCATGTTTTCTGTTGTTTTTGTATTTTAGAAAAAAAAAGTTGTTCTGGAAATATTCTCGGAATCTGACGAAACAAAAGCCGAATTTCCTATTTTTCTGTCGCGAAGACGGAGTCCAAAGGGGAGATGGAGAAGAGCCGGGAGGCGGCCACACCACCCCTAGATGTGGCCCCCTGGCCGCGTCTAGGTATGGTGTGGGCCCCCCGAGCGTCCACCGACCTTGCTCTTTCGCCTATAAATTAACATCCTCGGGAAAACCCAAGATAACCGAGCCTCCATCCACGAAAAGTTCCGTAGCCACCACCACCGTCAACCCTAGTTCGGGAGGGTTCTGAAACACTTCCTGGCACCCTGCTGGAGAGGGAGATCATCACCGGAGACCTCTTCATCACCATGCCCACCTCCGAAGTGATGTCTGAGTAGTTCATCTTTGTACTACGGATCCATAGTAGTAGCTAGATGGTTGTCTTCTCCTCCTTATGCTTCATGTTTAGATCTTGTGAGCTGCCTAACATGATAAAGATCATCTTTATATAATGCTACATGTTGTGTTTGCTGGGATCAGATGAATATTGAGTACTATGATTGAGTTGATTATGATATGTTTTATATGTTATTTGTGATCTTGCATGCTCTCCGTTGCTAGTAGATGCTCTGGCTAAGTATGTGCTTGTGACTCCAAGTGGGAGTATTTATGCTCGAAAGTGGGTTCATGTCTCTAGTAATCTGGGAGAGTGACAATAACTCCTAAGATTGTAGATGTGTTGTTGCTACTAGGGAGAAAACAACAATTCTTTATCCAAGGATAGTTCTATTGTTTACTTTACACACTTTACTCAATGCAATAATCAATTGCTTGCAACTTAATACCCAAAGTTTTTCGAATGATATCCTGAGGGTGGATTATTAGTCATAGATGCAGTTGGATTACGGTCTATGAATCCTGTTGTAATGCTCAAATGAATCTCATAGTAATCATCTTGTCATGTATGGTCTTGATTATGTCAATTGCCCAGCTGTAATTTGTTTACTCAGCATGTTATTTATCTTTATGGAGAGACACCTCTAGTGAACTGTGGACCCTGATCCTTTCTTTTACAATTGATTAAACCATCTACTGCAAATATCTGTTGTGTTTCCTTATTGCAAGCACTGTTCTCTTTATTTCACTGCAAACAAACATCTATTTCCACACTTTACGTCTAATCCTTTGTTTTCAGCAAAACCAGTAAGATTGACAACCTCGCAGTAAGTTGGGGCAAAGTAGTTTGGTTGTGTTGTGTGCAGGTTCACATTGTTGCTGACATTGGTAGTGTGCCCTGCCAAAGTCAGTCAACAACAACCTTCAGAAGTGATTTCTTTCTCCTACTAATCGATTAAATCTTGGTTTCTTTCTGAGGGAAAACTTGTTGTTGTGTTTATCATACCTTCCTCTTGGGTTTTCCAACTGCATCACACTGCACTACATCAGGTGGCTTCCTCGGTCGCGAGTGAACGTCTTTGCTTCGAGAGGAAGGTCTTGAGTGTAGTCTCGCCTTCAAGCGTTGGTCTCGAGGGAGGTGTTTCAAGTTCCTCGAGCGTGACCACAAGGTTAGCACATGTCGTGACCCCTTTAGATGCATTTGTTGTCGTCGTCCTGGTCACCGGGAACGTTTCTATCGTGCTCGTTTTCCTGCAGCTCCTGGTGAAGAGGTGGTCACTTGTGTTCCTTCTCCGGTCGCTTCTGCTCCTTGCTAGCGGAGCCGCTCCTCGTCTGCTCAACTTTGTCGTCCCTCGTTGCCGCGAAGTTGGGCTGAGGTCATGGGCTTCTCGGTTGCAACGGTACCGCCAAGACCCTCTCCTACGAGATGCGAGCAGTTTAAGTTCAATGCCACTCTGGATTCTCTCTGTCATTCCCAGGTTGGCTTGTTGTGCATGGAACTCCTTCGGCTGGTTGACTTCCGTGTCGAGGAGGCGTCTCGTCCTCTTCGTGAAGAGGTGGCAACTCTCAAGCTATTGTTGGCGCATGTTGGTGTTTCTTTGGAGCCGGCTAAGGCATGTTCTTTTGATGGTTTGGAGCTCGCCAAAGCGCAGGCTCCGGTCATGCTTGACTCCTCTAAGAAGATGTCGTCGGTTCTTGAGGAAGAGCACATCTTCGGTTGTTTCTCTCCTAGTAGTCTGTCTCCGCTTCCTAATGAGTCGGCTTCCTCTAAGCGTGAGGGCATGGACATGTTCGTGGCTCATGCGCTTGACCTTGAGTTGAGTGCTGATATTGACGCGGGAGTCTCTCTCTCTCTCTCTTGCCTGAGACCGGCGGACATGTGGGTGCTAAGTCAGTTGGTGCTAAGTCAGGAGTGTTGACACCTGCCTAGAGCTTTTGTTGCGAGGGAGATCTACGTTTTTCTCACCACCTTGGCTGTTGCATACCTACCCTGGGTGCGAGGTTACGCTCAAGGGTGATGGTGCTGGCCCAAGCGAGTGTGGAAGCAAGAAGAGGGGTGCTACAAGAAAGACATATGTGGTTGATTGATGCTTGCCTCCTTTGCCCTAGCAGGTTTGTTGATGCAGTGTAGGTGTGTGTGTGTATGGAGTGTTGGTTCGTGTGGCTCTGTGGCTCGTGTGGCCATGTACCCAGGTCATTTTCCAGGATGTATCTGTAATTTCAGTTGCACCGCCATTCCGTGGATACTGGTGGAGGATGCCTTGAGCTCGAGGTGAGTCAAACCGTGGAACTAAAATAGCAGAGCTAGCATCTGCACAGAGAGATCATATCACTCAGTTGTGAGGCCACCATGCGTCTCCTTTAGACCTTTACAGCAAAAGAACCTCATTGTTTCCAAATCCTGGCCAGCAGGAGCTAGTGCCTCGGCAAAGCAGCTTCCTAACTAAGCCATGCATGTGAGTGACTAAGCACTGGACTATACACTAACCAGTTATTCTTAACATGCACGCCTTTGCTTTATTTTCTGGTGGTCAGGTCACTGCGAGCATGTGAATTAAAGAATCAAATCGCTAGCTTGAATGCATTCTGCAGATACGCCTTCGGTGTCGCGACAAAGCTGCTGCTTTTCGGTAGCATCTGTGTGCATCTGAACCTAATACTACTCACTCTGTTGAGACATATAAAACACATAATCATGCTAATCAGTGTTTTGAACTTTGATCATTAGTGAAACTATATGGACTAGGCCTATTAGAACTATATTATTATTATTGTGTTGCAAAATTATTTTATGTTATCTATCATTTCTATCTTTAAGCATATTATAAGATAAAAATATAGTCAAAATCATGCACTAGAGACCATAAAAAATTCAAAGCTCCTTATATTTGTGAGTGGAAGAAGTATCATGCTACAGGAGTGCATCCGATGTTTGTTTAAACAAATGAACATGCTCAAATTTTCATCAACATCAAATGAGTTTGGACTTCTCACTAAATTTTGGCATCAGACAACTTTGCATGCCACCAATTCTGCAAACTAGTTTGTATTTAGTTTCTTGAACCATTGCTAGGTGGTCAGTAGTTATTGCTTATTCAATATTGTTATGAAAGAAGGCAACTTAGCTAGGGAAGTGGATATACAGGTCCTCATGTACACGTATTTGGGTTCTTATTATTTAAACAATAAAAACTCAATGTGTGGTCTTCCCCTTTGCTTTCCTTAAAAGGAATGTTATTATGTAAGTACCAGAAAGTTCATGAAAACTCACTAATTTGAAGTACCCGCGTAAGCTCGAAAACATGCTAAAATGTCGTTAGCAAGCTCCATGTCTTTTCACAAATTATGTATAAAATATTTGTATGTTTATAAAAAAATATTTATCAGAATATTTTTGGTTATGTGTCTTTTCAACAGTATTTAACATATGTTTCATTGAATTATCAGATTTCTTGTTCAATATGATTATTAGGCTGCCACATGTGCAAAAATCAGACACATCATCTGGAGCCACCTTCCAAATGCGCAGGCAAATTACAGGTGGTTTCAAGAGTTAGATGGAAAATCAGGAAAACTCAATCAAAAAGTTAGAAATCATTAAATACCACACACAAGGTTTTTTCATTTTGTTTTTCGGAAAAAATCGCACATGTAAATGAAAACAAAATCCTTCACAAACTTATATTTTTTGCTTGCATTTTTAGTTTCCATCACACTAGGGGATACAAGCTCTGAAGTTCCAGCTCAACAAGATTCTCTGCCAGTGCATAGAAACAACCATAATCCAGTCTATTTGTGGTTGAATGGCTAAGAGGGTTGTTGTACCCCTACCCTACCAAAGATCAGACCTTGGGTTCAGCAATGAGTGGGTCTCAAGCACATTATCATCTCTCTCAGTAGGATATGATGTTCTTGTCCATGGTTAGGAGTGTTGTTGTACCCCGGTCCATCAGAGATTAAACCTCCTGATTGGCATCATGTGTGTCTCATTAAAGCAAACTATCCTTTGACTAGGCGGTGACGCCTTCCCCAAGCGATAGCGAGACGTTTGAAGATGAGTTTGTCAATCTTAAAGCTCCACGATTCTGATCTTCAGCAGATGTTGTGTGTGCATATATATATGCGCCACTCTGCCGTGGTTGATTGTGTCCAAAAGGAAACCTGGGAGACAATACCATGGACTCTCTGTTTCAAATACTGTGGACACAATATCGATATGTGCGTGCATACCTCACCATCTTTCTATCTAATCTTTATTTATATCAAATCCTATTTAGTAGTACTCTGTGTTACGTTCGGTTTGGTGTGTGTTTCCGGTAGCACCACTGGTCTTTGGACGGCAGGCATCGTGCATTCCCAACACTGCCGTCTACATCGACGTCTTTCCGAGATAGTATCATCGTCGCGTCGGTCTCTTAATCTGAGACTGAGCCCATGTGGCCATGTCTGATCTCAGTGCAGTGCGGTCCAGTAACCCAATGCCGCGGCGCTGACCAGATGATCGTCATGCCACTGCCGCTCTAGGTTTTAACTTAATTATACGTTCGTGCTGCCCACGATCGGACCAGATGGTGTGGACTGTGGAGTGGCGGAGGCGGACCGTTCTTTTTCTTTCTTTTTGGTTAGTGTGAATTTGGTTAGTGTGAATTAAACCTCTCTGAGGCGCTGCTCCCTCTCCTGCCAGGCGCGGCGCCTGGCCTTCTGGCGCCGCTCCTCCTCCGCGCGGCGCCGAAACTCGTGTCGCCGCTCCTCCTCGCGCCACTGCTCCTCCGCGCTGCGCGTGGCCTCCTCCCGTCAGCTTCCTCCTCCCCGTCGCGGTGGGCCTGGGCGTGCTCCGAGCCTCGGCTTCCTCCGCGCTGGGCCGCTTCCTCCATCGGAGGTGCGACCATTCCGCGTCCTCCTCAGCCGCCGAGATGAGCAGCACGGCGCGGAGGTTGGAGTCCTCCTCCGAGGACCCTTGGGCTCGAGCAGCGCGGCGGTTGCGGCAATGCCGCCGCGGACGGCCTCTCGATGTGGAGGCCACCGGTTTCCTCGGATGGCCGCGCGCCGGCGAACGCGGCGGCGGCTGCCTCGTCGTCGTTGGCTCGAAGCGAACGTCGGGGCCATGGCGGCGGTTTTGCGGGAGTGGATTGGGGCGGAGTGGAGGGCGGATCACCTCGGTCCCCATTTAATAGCCTCCGGTCACCGACAGTGGGCCCAAGGGAGATGAGGCGACCAGCTCCCGGACGCGAACGGACGGCGCGTGCCATCCGCGGCCACGCAAACCTAGCCCAGATTTGGACCGGGTTTGCGTCGTTCCGGACGCCGCGGCCGTCCGCTTTTGCGATGCGTCCCCGCGTTGCACACATAAGGTTCCCGCAGAAGATCAAGTTGGTGAGCCGTGTGATGGGAAACCTTCCCGCACGGTTCGGAGAGCACTGAAGACGAATGAGAGGTTCACCACCACATCATTGCAAGGGGAGCTCGCTCCCGGGATTTTGTTCGGCTCGAATCATCCGGACGCGCGGGCACGGGATGGATCGCCCCGTTGAAGATGCCCTAAGATTGGCGCCCGTCCCTCCGTCGGCCCCGTGGAACGACTACTACTCTTTCGGCCATCAACCACCAGACGGCGATGTCGGACGGCGGGCGCCGTAACCGAGCATGACCACATAGTCCATTGTCGCGATCACCCGGCCGGAGGTACGGTCACCGCGCCGGTTTGGGCGTATCTTCCATGAGTGCTTCCATGCTCTACTGGAAACAGAGATATGAGTTGATCTTACCTTGACTTGCTGTAAGCGTGTAAAAGCTCTCATCCAGTAGAGAAGGGAAGCATTTTCAAGATCTTTTCTTACCCAGTGGCCAGTGCCTCAACGCGATCAATAAGCTGACCTTGATCGTCATGCCACTGCCGCTCCAGGTTTTGACTTACGTTCGTGTTGCCCACGTCGGACCAGATGGAGATGGCGGAGTGCTAAACCGTTCTTCATTTTTCTTTCCTTCTTGGTGGCACCTGGTTAGCCTCGGAATTATGTTTAAAACTTATTTCGTGTCAATTCGGTGCACCTGGTTAAATGTTCGAATAATTTGGATTTGATCTTCCTGATCACATGATCTGCATCTGGCGCCATGTCTGTTTTTGGCCATTTTTAAGAACAGGGTGACACCTGCTCGAACTCACAATGAGCATCTAACCTTAAAGCGTGAGACACTCACCTGATTTCTACCTTCTTTTTTCTCGCCACCAACCGTGTGCCACAATCCACCACTTTTAAACCTATGTCACCATTCCATACATGTGCTCCGGCATATGTGCACATGGAGTTTTCAACCAATTGCACTCACAATGTTTTTCATGCATTCAGCTAGGCTCACGAGTCGGGAAGGGTAAACCGGCGCGACACATCCCTTACCTCGTCGCATCGTCGTCGAGATCTCTATGTTGTCGGCGTGACCGCCCCCTCCGTTTTTCCTCTTCGGCATCTCCTTATCTTTGTCCTCCCCTTTTTCCTTCACATCAGCTCATCCTCCTGACGCTCATTGCACTTAATTGGAGAACGTGTATCCAGTCGCACCCTATGACCAGAATCAAATGGATTTGCTAGCTCGTAGCTAGCTAATTTTTAATTTGGCATTCTTCCAATTTCCTCCCTCCGATCTGCTCAATCTTGTACTCTCTCCATTCCATAATTTTTGTCCTGGTTCTAGTTTAAATTAAACTAAAACCTCGATTAAGAAAAATATGAAATTGAGGCATGAGGGAGTACATATCACAATGTTTTTTTATCATTTTATGGTCTTACATGACACTGAATTGAAACTAAGCTAAATATTGATTAGACACGCATGTCCCCACATACGTGCGCTCACTCGAGGACTTGTTTCTTCCCCTAAAAAAAGAACAAACATAGTTTACTAAAACTTGATATACTACATGTCTTATATATCCTGCTAAATTACAGCTGCATCATGTCTTATCGGCCCAATTGCCCGATAATTAATACCTACCACCCAATTCTAGGGCCAGTCTTATATACTGACCATGTCGGTGCCTACCAGGCACCGCACATCCTGGTCGGGTATTGGGCCTGGCCCATTTTACTTTTTTTTTGTTTTTCTATTTTTATTTTTTCTTTCTATTTTTGTTTTTTTGTTTTTTTATTTTCTGTTTATTTATTTACAAATTTGATAAAATTAAATTTGGAAAATGTTAAAATTTTAAAATTATTTGAATTTGAAAATTGTTCAAATTTTAAAAATGCTCAAACTTGAAAATGTTCATATTTTAAAAATGTTCAAAAAATTCAAATTTTGTAAATTGTTCATATTTTAAAAATGTTCAATCTTGAAAATGTTATATTGTAAAATATTCAAATTTCAAAATTATTTCAATTTATGAAATGTTTAAATTTTAAAATTGTTCATATGCGGAAAATGTTCGTATTTAAAAATTGTTATTTTCCGGAAAAAATAAAAATTTGAAAAAAAATCAAGTTATAAAATTTTTAATTTTAAAAATTAAGGTGTTGGAATAATATTTTAAAAGTTCAAATTTAAAAACATAAGGAAAACAGAAGAAAAAAAGAAAAATATCGAAAAGGACAAAAAAACAAAAACAAAAAAAACCTTGGGTCTGCCCAACATGGGGTGTGCGACATGTGTTAACCACCGACCCGCTCGGTGTATAACACGAGAATTCCTATATGCCGACCAAGTCAGCACCTGCACCACACCGCACATTCCCACGCCCGGTGTGGGCTGGCCCGGTTAGGCGATTTTTCCTTTTTTCTTCTTTTCCTTTTCCTTTTCTGTTATGTTTTTTTTTCTTTTTTTTCTATTTTTTCTTTTTCCGTGTTTCTTTTTTTGTTCTCTCGTTTTATTGTTCTATTTAGAAATAATTTCCAAAAATTCTTAAATTTGACAAATGTCCAATTTTGAGAATATTTGAACAGATTTTGAATTTTGATTTTTTTTAGAAATTTGAACAAATTTTAAATTTTGAATGATTTTTAAATTTTGAACAATTTTTAAAATTTGAACAAATTTTAATCTTGAAGAAATTTCAAATTTTGAAAGAATTTTGAAATTTGAACGAATTTTAAAGTTTGAATGATTTTAAAATTTTGAACGAATATTGAAATTTGAACAAATATTTTAATTTTGAACAAATTTTGAATTATGGACGATTTCCAAATTTTGAACGAATTAAAAATCGAACGCAAAAAGAAAACATAAATGAAAAAAAAATAGTACTAGGCCGGCCGAGAGGCTAGGGAGGGTGTGCGGTGGGTGCACCGCACCGACCAGGTCGATGTATATCACACCCCGTATAGCACCTCCCCCGTTCCAATACTACTACTATATGAAATGTTCTGTTACTTATAACTATTGTCAGCCCAAATCACTCGTCCGGAAGCGTCAATTTCAGCTTCAGTTCACTTTATATACAACTATCATCAGTCGTTCTAATTGGCTACCAAGCCAAATATTCCTGGGCATTATTTATCTGAGGGCTCACCTGCGTGGGCAGCTCCTATGAAAGGGCGACTGAAAGCGAATGTCGATGCGGGATAGGATATCCTGTCGAATAAAGCTGGGATTGGTATCCTTAATTGTGATCACACAGGGAAGCCAATGGTATCCGAATGAAAATGCATTCCCTGTGTTCTAGTGCAAAAGAGGTGGAGATGTTGGCATGTCTTGAAGGTCTAAAACACCTCGTCGAGCTTCGGCGCTAGCCAGCAACACTGGAATTAAACTGTCTTCGTGTTGTTCAAGCCATGTCGGACAGGGGCTAGGAGATGTCTAGCAACTGGGATCTTTTCCATGAAGCTCAACTTTTAAGGGTGTATGAAGATATTGATGTTTCGAAGGTGGACCGCGTGAGCAATGGCGTCCCGCATGTGTTGGCGCAATTAGGTAAATCAGGCTTTAGTGGCATAAATTTTTCTTCTAGCTATTACTATATGGAAGACTAAATACAAAAGAGATGATGAAGCACAAAAACTTTCATGTTGAATTCTAGAGGAAACAAATGTGTACCTCTTCTTTGAATGTACTTTCAGTCAGAGCTTCTGGTGGGCACTTGGTTTTGAATGGAATGTGGATATGAGTTTATATCAGATGATAGAAGAAGCAGAGCAAAGAATATCCATGGAATTCTTCATGAAAATCATGATTGATGGTTGCTAGAGTATTTGTGATCAAAGAAATGATGCTATTTTTAATACAAATTATCCAAATGTGCAAGCATGTATCAGTAGATTTAAGAACACCTTCACCCTTATAATGCATAGAGCTAAGTCTACACTCTATGAGTATGTAATAAGTGTAGACCCATTGTAAATCTTTCATCCCTTATTAATAGAAAATGACACAGTAGGAAGCCTTTTCCTACTGTATTGTGTAAAAAAACGTGATGCAGCTCCAGCATGTGTGTTAGACTTGGTCACAAATGATTGTTAGACTGTATAATACTTTGCAATCTATTTGTAGCAGGTTTCTTACGCACTCTTTTCCTTACCAGGATACCTAAAGGGACTGGAAGGTTTTAATGAGGCGGCCTGATGTTGTTTATTAATATATGTATTCTTACCTAAAAAAGAATGAAAAAAAAGTTACTAGACCGGCCTAGAGGCTGGGGGGGTGTGCGGTCAGTGTATATGACCCCCCTATAGCACCTCCCAAATTCCATTAGTACTACTATATGAAGTGTTTTGTTAAGACTAGTCATAATGCATAGTATCATATAAAAGTATCATGCATATGATACTAATAGATGTTACGATGTTCACAATGCATTGTATCATGTATTACTATTATAGTTTTCTTATATTAATTGATTTGTAAAATCTCAATAAAAATATCTTGTACGGAGTACAAAATATTTTTGACATTAAATTTTCTATTACTACGTGCTATGATATGATATCTACTTATGATACTACAGTCATCTCTCTTTAATTGCATTGCCATATCAGCATTTTGCATGCATAAGATGTATGATACTATCTATACTTTAATTGTGGGTAGTCTAATTACAACTACTATTGTCAGCCCAAATCACTCGGCCGGCTCGGAGCCGACGCTTCCGCTGTCACTCAACCTCTGCCAACCTCAGCCTTTTCTTGTGGCGCCGTCGAGCTCTTGCCGATAGAGAGAGCCGCGCGCGCGCAAGAATCCAAGAACCCCATTAATGGCCGAGCGCCTCCTATATCGCGGACGCACCAATACATGCACACAAACATCACGCGCGCCTCGCTCGTCTCTGCATCACCACTGCTGCCATTTGCATGCAGTATCTTGCTCTGCTCCCACAGCCATGGCTTCCGTTGGCTATGCCCACCTCTCCCTCGTCGCCACGCTCGCCTTCCTCTTCCTGGTGCTCACCGCCGGCGCGCGCGTGGGGAGCCATCGCGGCGACCTTTCTGCTGGTACTGCGGCGGCGACGATGACCACCAGGCAGTTCTTTGGGACCCTGAGATTCGCGCCCGTCCCTCCGTCGGCCCCGTGGAACGACTACTACTCTTTCGGCCATCAACCACCAAAAGACCATGTCGGCCGGCGCGCGCCGTAATCGGACATGACGACGCCGTCGTGGCCGCCCGGCCGGACGTCACCTCGCCGGTTTGGGCGTATCTTCCATGAGTGCTTCCGTGCTCTACTGGAAGGAAACAGAGATATGAGTTGATCTTACCTTCACTTGCTGTAAGCGTGTAAAAGCTCTCATCCAGTAGAGAACGGAAGCATTTTCAAGATCTTTTCTTATTGGTTTTGCTAGTTCTCTAAATTAGTGCTTGGTTCCAATTGCATCCTGATTTGTGTATATGAGTTGCAAATTGGCTTGTAGTTAAGTTTTATGTAGAGTTTGTAGCTGAGTTTTTTCGGTTATAAGTTGGGATGCACACCTAAAAAGAAACCTTCATACCATGAAATTTCCTTCACGATTTGTGTTAGTTATAATTGTAACTTCTTTTTTTATAAATGACGATTTATTATTTCAAAAATTTAAGCATGACACATAGCATCTGCATAGCTAAGATGAACACAACCGTTTAAAATATCCAAAATAAAACACAAACACGAAGAAAGACGACACAAATGGTTCAAGTAAAACTAGACATGAGAAGCTACTATCTTGCGACTATGCAGTCTCCCATATTGATTAATAAAGTCCTTCGCAGACACCTTCGTAAAAAGGTCACATTTCACCGTGCGCTGAAGTGATGCCATAAACGGAACAAAGCCGTACACCGGTACATAATCTGCATAAGAGAACAATCTTTATCATTAAAAATCTTGTCATTCTCATATAGCTATAGCGACCATGAGACTACTCCATTTAACCAATTACCAAAATATTTGCAACGTTTCGTGATGGATATAAGGTTATCTAATTGATCATATAGACCTAGCAACCAGACAGTGGAAGAAAAGATATTTTATTATCTCATCTTTATGATAAAAAAATGTATTTCCTACATCTATATCAGTTGCGTTTGGCAGGGTTATCTTTAGTAAAAATAACAACGTGCCTACATGGACTTTACCGTGAAAGCACCGTTATTGGTAAGTCCCCAACAAAATTCATCGGATCATTGTAACAGTTGGTCTGAAGCTAACCGCTGAAGTAACTCATTCCAAGATGCCAACCGGTGTTCAATAAGATCACGTCTGAATGTCATAGACGGCAGGATGTTTCCATCACCTTCACCCCGTACAATATTGTAGTATAAAGCTAGATATTGTTCTCGAAGGGTAGTTGCTCCCAACCATTTATCCTCCTAGAAACTTATCTCCAACCCATCTCGAAAGAACCATACTGAAAAAGAATGTTTTTTGTTGCCATAATGCAAGTTCTAATATCTACAACTATATAGTACTAAAATCTGCTTTATGATGAATCCAATGAAATTAAATCGGTGTCACTTGGAATTTCTCTCATTTTGACTGATGAAACTGAGACAACTCATTTTGACAAGGCATCAAAACTTCGCAACCAGATGTATATCAAGAGTCGCGATCCGAGAATACCAGTTGCATCTCTTCACCTCTCAATTGTTGCTTTTGCCAGTGTGACAGTGCACACCAAACGTACGACAGCAAGATATACCAGAAAGTGAAACACTTCCTGCTTTATACTATGCCAAATAAAAAAAATACAAGTTATTACATGCCTCAACCACATCCATGATACTGTTGTGAGGATTACATGTGGTCAAGCATTTATTTTATTACTAGAGAATACATCTTTGATAATTTAGGATACTAATATACAACAACATATCAGCTACACCTACAAAGACTGATCCAATAAGCAGACAACGTTTTCACTCAAAGTGTAGATTTTCCCGGGTGTTTGGAAGTAAAACGTAGTCCAAAGCTTTCTGCTGCTTACTTCCCCTTGCCAAGCAAAAAACTTGGTATCACAGAGCCAACACGGGTGAGCATATCAGCAGAATCGCAAGGCATGTTCGAGTTCCTTCTCATCGGCACAGTCATAACCCAACTGGTAAGCGCGAGCTGTTCATAGAATAAAAACATGAATCAGTACTCAATTCGCTGTAAAAAACAGCGAACGTCTCTATTTTAAGTATACCCTATGATGAAATCCCGGAATGGGGCTGCTATGTCCAATAATTAGAATGTAAAGTAAGCACAACAAATGCATTTGCATTTACATTTCAGGGCGAGTATCTCTACCACTACCAGTACTTAGTTGGTCATGCAGTAACATAGGACATAGGAATTGTAACTGTGTAAGCACATTTATAGATAACCAAACAATAACTGGCCGCAACATTATCTAGTACTTCATAGCAGCAGAAGCAAGCACTTAAAATTTCTAAATAGCACAATTTAGAAATGCCGCAGCTTGATGAGTTATCTCTAGAATCTATTTGAAATGCCCAAAGCTATATTCTTCATAATCTCCCTTAGCAACTCCATAATATTTAAATTTGCTCTTATAATCAAATGCAACATGCATATTGAAGAAAAAATACTTAGCAAATAAAACTCGAATTAGTACCAAATCGTCCAGATCCCATGAATGGCTCTGCTTCATCAGTCACACCACCTTGCTGCTGATCCTATAATTACAAACAAGCAAGCTTAGTAACAGGTACAAGATCAGAATAGAAATTCAAATAGAACTGAAGAATTGTCGGTATCATCAAGTAACGGTTATAGAGAATTTTTCGCTCTGGCAAGTTCATTCTGGACCCGTCTACCATTGCTAAATATATGTATATAGAAAGATAAGATATGGCATGCACTGGGACTTACAGTATCACAAGTGTCCCATTCATCATCAGGACACAGAAACCTCTCGAAGCAGTGCCCGGATATAGTACAGACAAGTAACCCACTAGATTGGTCCAAGACAAATTCACGACATGCATCATCGCATACTGCAAACAGAAGAAACAAACCATTTCAGGCATACACAGTTTACATATGACCAGACAGTGTGGGAGGAAATTAGAATATATACCATGCACACGACCAGTCTTCTCACAAATATAAGCATCACCAATCTGGGTGTACAAGCAAGTACTTCCTGAACAAGAATGCCCCTTGACTGCATCATCAGTAAGGCCTCTTCTGCTTTTCCAACTAGACACCTTATCAGCTACTGTCTTATCAAGAATAATCTTGTCGTCGTTGACCTTTAAAATTTAGAAAAGAAAAGGTCAAGTTTTGGCCAGCGAAAAACTCTTCCAGGTATGGAAGTCAACTAAAATATATTTCAATGAAAACTGAACTCACAACACTAGAAATTCAATATACAAACTATCATGGAGCTACATGTTTAAGGAAAAATTTCAGTGTTAAAGATTAGGAGGCAGGGTATCACAGAACTACAGGCTTTTGGTGGGTCTAACTTTGAAACCTTCCTATGCACAGATCAAAATGGTTATGACAAGTTGCCAGCTCACACAAGTAAATAATATTTCACATTTGTACTACAGTACGAAGATAAAGACTATCATTTTGAGAGGCTTGCTTGTTGGCCTGGGATATCGGGGTTATTTGGAATTTAAGTTCACACTAAAAGCTGTATTGTGATTGTAAAAGGCCCCTAATTATGTAGCACAGTGAAATCGTTCCTTGAATTTGTAATTCCTCCAAATCTCGTGCACTGAACTAGCTTCATGAAATTTACACATAAATGAAGAGATAGCACAAAGGCATAAAAGAAGTGAATACTTCTGAGGGAAGAGGAGCTTGACTCCTTTTTGCAGCCTGCATCTGGATATAGTACTCCTTGAATTCGGTAGGTGTATATCTGACGAATTCAACCATGTCTTCTCTGTCTTGCTGGGATTAGGAACAACAAAATCATTAGCAAAATGCATATGTTATAATGTGAAAAAGGAAATATTTCGTTCAAATGAATAGACAAAACAAAATCTTTCGTTATACACATTCAGCTGCCCGTGTAGTACATGCATCTATTCTGGAGAAGTGTAGTTCAAGTTATATGGAAAATTTCACGTCAAACTAATTGGATAAAGCTAATGAACTTTGAAGCTAACTTCCGTTATACGATTGTCAACCCCTCAGTGAGGTCAAACTGTATGTTAGTGATGAAAAACAGATGAGGCTACCTGAATGTAGAGGTTCTTCCAAGCGCAGTCCCTGAGTTTAGCGTTAGAGGTGGCATTAGATGACAGGCCCCACCTCATACAATACCTTTGCAAAATGGAAAACAGGTAAAAAAAAAGTGTTAGTCTGAATCGAACTGCACAGGATGCAAAATTTCATAAAAGGAGCAATCTTTAGCGAGCTTACAAACGGCGCCAAAGGGTTTCGTCAGATGCAGCGGCGTTCATGAAGCGGCACACGAGGGCACACGAGATTAGGTCCTCGGAAGAGAGGAACTTGAATATCTGCAGGAAGAGCTCCACGGGGATATTCGTGAACATGCCCGTGTCGATCTGGGGATGCTCTGCAGGCAAAGCCTTCCCTTTTCCCTTCTCCCTCCTCGCCCTCTTATGATGCTCATCCTCGCTGCCGCTACCGCTGCCATCTCCGTCCGACTTCCTCTTACCCTTCTTAACATCATGTATCACCGGCATCTCCTTCTCCTCCTCCTGCTCCTGCAGTCGATTCCCAATCACGACACACGGAAATCGAAAAATCAAGGGAGAGATGGGGCGAGCGGAACTTACGTCGAGAGGATCCTCGTCGCTGGATCCGCAGAGGATCTCGAACTCTAAGAAGCTGGCGAGGCCGTCGACGTCGACGTCCTCTTCTTCGTCGCTGCCGCCGGCGCCGGTTTCGCGCTCGCCCTCCCCCTCCAGATCTGGCTGCTCCTCCTCGGGGTCGGAGAGGGGGTCAGGTTCCGCCACCTCGCGCAGGCCCTGCCCGTCGGCCATGGTCGTCATCCTCTCCGCCGTCCGGCTCGCCACCGACGGATCGCCGCCCCTCCCTTACCCTGGAGATATTGGTGCGGTTGGAGGATGCGTGGCGTGAACCACCAGATCGGAGCTAGATGGGCCGAATCTCACATGGGCTGAATGTACACAAAGACGCCTCGTGGCGTAATAATGTGGGCTCTATTATTGATAAATTGGGCCCAATGTTCTTGGGATGGGCGCCCGAGTTATACAATGGCTGTTTTTTTTTGCGAATTTATACCCTTGGCTGTTGTCCTTGCATTTCATAACTTAAATATTTGTAATATTCAGACTATGTGATTTTTCCTAAATAATTAAATATTTATATGAGTATTGTTTACACGTGTAACATGTGTAACACTAGATATAAGATAGGGAGCCGTGGCGAAGCACGGGCACTCAACTAGTGATTTTCTAGGGCTTGTTAGTAGCCTACACAAAGGCCAACCAGGACACTGAAGCCAAAGCTAGGCAGATTATATCCTTGTATATGTGGCTAGGTCCCTTAAGAACCTCCGTGTTACACCTGTTAGACATAGAATAATAGGACACGACGCGTTCCTTCTAGAACACACACGATAACTCTTAGCACCTGCTCTCCTCTATCATTCTCCTATGCCATCTTTGTCAGTGGTTAATCTATCATCGGTACATCAACAATGATGCCGCAACCATCAATGGTGGAAGATCTGGTGAAATTTGTGTTCTTGTTAGTATAACACACATTATTTTTCTTGTTTATGGTTTTTTGCATTAACCGATGACTAAAATGAGATACAATTTACTTAATGCGATCCACAAACTACCTGCATATTATTTTTTGTACGATATGACCATCTCCTTGAATTGTTTGCGCTTGTTATTATGAGGAAATTTCTTATTGAATTCATTATTTTGCAAGTGTCAATTATGGCTCACTGTTGTTCATTGATCTGGTGTCGATGATTAAACTAGCACACATTGTGTTCAAGAGTCGCTGGCGTTCCCTGTTAAAATATATCGCAATTCTAATTATCTCTTTTCATTTTTGAAGTACTCGAAGTTGAAGCTTGGGATCCTCGTTGAGGTTCCTGGAGAGAGAAGTTCTAACAAGAGGTCAAAAGGTAGCGAGGGCAACAAAGATTGTACACTTCCATAAGGAGGTTGTCCGTACCCTTTTCTACAAGGTGCTAATAACACCTAGGTTAGGGATGTCCGTAGGACAGTCACCCTAAGACCAACACTGGCTACAAGTGGCAAATCAGGCTGAAGGATGCCTAAGGGAAACATATATTGCCATTGCTCACCAAGTGATGATTGGGGTACTTCCTAACTATGAAACAGTAAACCTATTATGTTGTGGGAGCTTGTCTTTGACTATTCTTGTGTTGAGGTGGTTCAGAAAGGCAAAGGTACCCCAACCAGAAACGCAAATTGAAGGGAGGAGATACGCAAAAGTTTGACTACGGTGGTTCAGCAACTGAGGACTGGACCCAAACAAATACGAGTACACTACTTGATTCTCATTCATCATGAATTCTTGACGATATCAGTGAAGGACCACTGTCCACGGGGCAGATCTGTGTCAAGATATAAAGGGCGTTTAATCATTGTAAAGACTTCTTATCGTTGCCGTCTTGATCATGGTCGGTTGCCTCGGTGGTGGTGGAGGAATCCGGGCTGTCCGTGTTCAACGGCGGCGAGGAGGAATCCGGTCTATCCGTGTTCAACGGTGGCGAGGACGAACCGGGGCTGCCCGTGTTCAACGGCGGCGACCCCTCAAAGAGCTGCTTCCGGAGCACCTGGTGGAGCTCGTCAAAGAGCCTCCTCTTGATTTCGTCCATGGCGGACTCGAGGCGGTTGAGCAGCTCGGTGGAGTTCTGGTTGTACATGAAGAGCCCATTGTAGAGGTCGAAGCTGTCGCTGCACGTGTTCTGCACGAGCCGGAGCAGCGCCTGGTACCCCATGGTGTCGATGGGCGTGGGCTCGAGACCGAGCAACGCGAGCATCCTCCCGACGGTGTGCGTGAGGAACTGCGTCGCGGCGGCGAGCTCGTCGTGCTCGGTGCAGGACATATTCACCATGGTGCAACCCTCGCGCGCGAAGATGTCCAGGAAGGCGTCAGCTCGGGCGCGGCGGGCCGGGCAGTCGCCGACGCGAACCTCGTCGTAGACGAACTTGAGCCCGCCCCAGCCGCCGCCGGCCGACTCCGGCCCGAACATGGGGTGCGTGCAGATGATGTCGAAGTCGTCCGGGAGGGAGGCGAGGAGCAGGTTCTTGGGGAACTCCTTGACGGAGAGCACGTCCACGAAGAGCGTGTTGCGGCGGAAGCGGTGGACTGGGAGGGTGGCGAGGACGGCCTTGGCGGAGAGGATGGAGGTGGCGAGGATGACCACGTCGGGCTGGGACTCGCAGAGGTCGTGCGGGTCGGCGTAGAAGGTCGCGCCCAGGGCGGCGGCGGCGGCCGAGTGGTCGGTGCGGGAGTGGGCGAGCAGCGTGTGGCCCTGCCGCGCGAAGGTGCGCGCCAGGAACTGGCCGAAGTTGCCGAACCCCACGATGGCGATCTTCAGCCGCGGATGCTGGTCTTCGTCGGCGTCCCCGTCAACGGCGTCGAACGGCTGCCGCGCGGCGTCGTCCGTGGCACGCACGGCGCGGAGGCGGAGCGGGGCAGCAGCAGCCACGGGGAGGAAGCGCTGACGCCGCCACCGGCATGTCGCCTTGTTCGTGGTGGCGTGCCAGGACGAAGGTAGGTGGAGGCGGGTGGAGGTGGAGGAAGACATCGCCATCTACTGTTGCGTCGGCGCGGCGTCGGCGGCGGCGTACTATTTATTTTGCCAGACAAATGGAATTAGGTCTGGAGAAAAAGAGCGTCTTTTACGGGCCGGGCTGGACGGTCCGGTCGGCCCACTGGGTAACCGTCAAGCACACGGAGAGGCCCACGAACCCAATCCGTCTAGGCGGCCGGGGGAAATTGGGATTTGGGAGAATACGACGAGGAGGAGAGCCAGGGAGGGAGGTGACGGCGGCGAGATGGAGGAGGGGGTGGAGGGGAGCGGCGGGGGCGGGCTGGGGCGGAAGATCCCGGCGGGGGAGGTGGAGCTGAAGGAGAAGTCGGGGACGGCGTGGAGCCACTCGTTCCTGAACCAGAAGCCATGGCACCCGCTCTCCTACCCCAACCAGCGCCGCAAGTGGATCGCCGAGCAGATCCACACCAACCGAGCGCGACGGGACGAGGAGGTGCAGCGCGAGTTCGCGCAGGAGCAGGAGTTCTTCCGACAGACCGCGCTATTCTCCAAGAAGGACAAGGAGAAGGTATGCATACATACAGACGCCGTGCTTCTCTTTTATCCCTGCAACGCGCGTCAGCTGCTCATGGATACTAGCCTCAACTATTGTGATCGCCATAGTGTTAGTGTAGGGGTGATAGTTTCATTGTTTTGTTCATTATGATTTAGGCTTTCATGTGCTTAATCCTGCAGTGAATGATGCCCTAAGCAAAGCTTTAGGGTCTGTTTGGAATGGTTCTAACCTGTGCTTCGTCACCGGTATTTATCTCACAAATACTGCAACCATTCCAAATAGGTCCTTACTGGAATAAATAGTGACAAACTATTCATCCCGCGCAATTTGTTCAGCTTAGATGGTGGATCACCCCTCACTAGCCTCTCTCTTAAGACCTTGCTTTATTTTTATCAATCCAAATTCCATGAATGTCCTCAAGTTGGAGTGTTACTGAATTAATGGTGATTTTTTGCTTACCATTAGTTTTGACTTTTGATACACACTTTATTTGTCAGAAGGATGAGCCTTTGTAATTGGCCAGATATCATCTGCTTCATGCAGATTGCTGTGCCAGGGGAAAGAATAAACTAACGACCATACAGCCCTGCTCTTGTCCTATCTAAAGCTACAAATATATTGGCAAGTATATAAATTACAGGTTAGACAAGAAATGAGAAAGTCCACTTCTTTTCTTCTGTGCACTTAGAATAAAGGTCCTCAAATCTACCCAGTGCTTTGTTACCTACCAACTTTGGTTGCTTCAACTGCCTGTACCCTGTAATAAACATCATCCCATATTTGAACATCACATTCGACTTTCATCACACATGGAGAACTGCTCTCATCAGTCTCCAATTTGCTTTACAACTTCAGATGGAGGTAATGAAAGCTGTGAGTTTCATGTACGTCCGCCCACCTGGGTACAATCCAGAGAGTGCAAAAGCTGCTGAAATTGAAGATGAGAAGAGGAAGATGGATCAAGGTGATGCAGCTCAAGATGCTATAGCTGCAAGTACCTCTTCAATGTAATGGCACTAACCTTTTTTTCCTTTCCCAAGTTACACTCTAGTATTGTAAAAGCTTGGTTTTACATTCTAGTATTTGGAGTGAACTTAGCTTGCTTCTCTGATCAAGTAGATATCAAGTTAGTTGGTGCCCTGTTTTTCTCGGTTGATTGTATATTATGTTTGCTGCAGGCCTGACAATGAACTCGACAAGACCCAGTCAGGCCCAGATAAGAAAAGGAGTAGGCCAAAAGATGTCTTTGGCCGTTCATTGCCAACAGAACAGGAATTTGAAGTTCTGAAAAATGCTCCAAGGTACTTTTTCTTCTTGCTTTTTGATGATGTTTTCAACAGCATTTCAACATGAGACTTTGAATTTCTTCCATCTCCGCTCTCTCATAAACTGCCAACAGACAAGAGACATATTTTACATTTACTTTTTTTTTTCATTTCTGTATGCTCTCCTTAGGTTACTGCTAATTCACCGATTTGATACATGTTTTGCTCTTATTCTCAGGTTGGACACAGGTGCCCCTGCTAGACCTAAACCATTTGGAGTTGAAGTTCGTAACGTTAGATGTTTAAGATGTGGAAACTATGGCCATCAGAGTGGTGACCGGGAATGTCCCATGAAGGATATTATAATGCCTAATGAGGAGAGTCGATTGAAAAGGGATGATCCACTTACAGCGATAAAGGCGCAAACTGATTCAAGTGAGGTTAGATTTTTTATTGAAAGTGTATTTCATTTGCAGCTTAAAATGAAATAAGTAATATTGGAAATAGTGAGCTATATCTACCGGGTTTATAGCTGTCTGACCTTTTCCCTCGTTCCATATCTCTGCATAGGATCTTGTCTTTTATAATAATCTACTTAATTTTTCATATTTCGATGTATCATTGGTGTAATAGAGGTGCTAGCTTTGTTGTCTTTTAGCCTTTTCTTCTAAGAATCAGTGGTCTTGAAAAGTTCAAATATTGTGTAGTTGTGTTGATTTCAACAGGCAGATGTTTTCTCCTTTTGAGCTGAATATTTATCTGGCATCTGTTTCAAAGACATTTAAGCATGGTCATTGTTGTGGTATGGATGCACATACACATATACATCCTTCTAACAAAGAACAATGTCTTTAGACGTATTTCTTATCTCATTGTATTTTTTTTTAAATTAAGTTTTAATGTGAAAATTCTGTGTCAGCCTTTGAAGTGGGAGCTTAAGCAAAAGCCAGGCATGAGCCCTCCTCGAGGTGGATACAACCCAGATGACCCTAATCAGCAGATTGTAGCAGAAGATATATTTGATGAATATGGAGGTAGGACTTCTAAAACATGGATAAAACATACCATTGCCACTCCCACAAAAAAAAACTACATTAAGATAAATTTATGCAATATTTTGGCTTACATTTTCATATTTTAGGATTTCTTGGTGATGTTGACATTCCGGCTCTCCTTACCAACTTTTCCACAAGTAAATCGAAGAAGAGTTCCAAGCGAAAAAGCAAGCACAAGGAGTCTGGGCTTGGTGCTTATGCAGAATTTGAAAGACACCATAGTAGTTATCATTCATCAACAGATTCAGAACCTGAAAAGAGCATTAGGACATCAGCAAGCAAGAGAAAGAAAAAATATTGTTCTGAATCATCATATTCTGATGCGGAGGTGGAAGATGGAAAACGAAGAGCCAAGCAGAAGTCAAGGCACAGGCGCCAGAAGAAACATGTGTCAGAATCCTCTTCCGATTCGGAAGTCGATGCCTCAGATTTGGAGCCTGAGAAGAGCAATAGGACATCAGCAAGCAAGAGAAAGAAAAAATATTGTTCCGAATCATCATATTCTGATGCAGAGGTGGAAGATAGAAAACGAAGATCCAAGCAGAACTCAAGGCACAGGCACAAGAAGAAACACATGTCAGAATCCTCTTCCGATTCAGAAGTCGATGCCTCAGATTTGGAGCCCGAGAAGAGCAATAGGGCATCAGCAAGCAAGAGAAAGAAAAAATATTGTTCTGAATCGTCATATTCTGATGCAGAGGTGGAAGATAGAAAACGAAGAGCCAAGCAAAAGTCAACGCACAGGCACAAGAAGAAACACGTGTCAGAATCCTCTTCTGATTCAGAAGTTGAAGTTGACACAAGAAGGCATCCTAAAAGAGAGCATATGAAGAAGAAGAAAGAGGCAATGGAAATTACCCCATCTTCCCTCTCTAGAGATAAAGGATACACAGTAAGCAAGAGGTATTCGAGGGAGAAGCAGCACAACAGTGACTCAAGTTCTTCTGAGAGCAGGTGGCATCCAACACGATGGCAGGACAAGCGATCCCACAGTGACGCACGTTCTTCCGAGGACAAGCGTCATTCAAGGAGATCAAGAGAGAAGCGACATCGCAACATGCCAGATTTTCCTGGCAGCAATAGGCCTTCACGGAGATCGAATGAGAAGCGGGACTATACCGACTTGAGCGCTCGTGAAAGTGATAGAAGTGCAAGGAGACCAAGGGAGAAATCACGCTACTCTGATCCAAGTACTTCAGAGTATTCAGATTCTGATCGGCGCAATAGTCACCGCCGCCGTAGAAGAAAGTGAGCAGCAGTGCTTGACAGTGTCTCTCCACAGGAGATATCAATCAGCCTTGCCATTCTTGTGATTGCATTAGATAGATATGTGCCGAGTTCTGAAGATCACCAAGGTCCACGGTGGGCATTATGTCAGCTGGGTTTAGCTGCTGCCTCTTGATCAACCACCAGCTCTTTTGTGACACGACAATAACGTGTACCAGTGTGATCAAATTTTTGTCAGCTGAGGGAAGAAATGGTGTGCCTTTTGTTGTATATCATATTACCATGTTGTTGTATTTTTTAGATGTTTAGATCTCATTTGGAACTTGTTGTGTTATTATGGGAAACTCTTCTGAAATTTCTGTTCTTGGGACATGCCTCACCTTATATTTGATAATCTCCCAGTACAACACTCCGCTGACACAAATAAATTGGGCTATGTTAGCTCCTCTATTAAACTTGGAATTGACACTATGGTGGAGTATGACATTCCTGTTTGTTTAACTAGCTTCTGCTGATTTTATCATTTGTTTATGTTAACTTGTATGTCCATTTTAATCAGATTGAGCAAAGCAACTGAAAACTTCACCCTAGAAGGTTTGGCAGAAAATTAGACTGTTGCTTGTATGAGCAAATACTGATAGCTAGACTGTCGGGACTGTAACTCCGGCGTCGCACTTGGCAAGTGACCTGAGACACGTCTAGCCAACAAGCCCAACACACCATCATCATAAAAAGAATATGCATTAATTCAGTTCGTAGACGTCCCGCGGAAAGGGTAATACTCCCTAAGGATATCTTAGATTTGACAAATCTAAGACATACTTTAAGGTGATCAACAGATCGGCCAGCTCGTCGTGGAAAAACATGGGCCACTAATTGGGACTAAGAAAGTTGCAATGCAAGTCTCATTGGCTACCAAAACTCGATCTAAGGTCCAGAATTGATCCTATCAAAATCACGATCCTTTTCTGATTCCCCCATGTTGCTACGAAAGTTGCACTCCCATTGGCTACCAAAACTTGATCTAAGGTCCAGAATTGATCCTATCAAAATCACGATCCCCGGCCCTGACCTAGCGCTGTTCATATTTTACGACTAGCTAGCAATTGGTTTTTGGAGCGAGCTAGCAAATTAGTTAGTTAGTTAGCGTACGTGCTGTCAGCATAGTACACATATGTTGCTAATATAACTTCTTTTGAGAGTCACGTTCTCTTCTCCTCGCGAGGAGAATCACATTTGGTTTAGGACAATTTAGAATCGTGCATCTATAGCAATGGAACTTCTCGAAAAGGTTTAGTGCATTCCTCGGTCTAAAAACCACGCTCCAGTTTGAAACATAAGGCACTTTAAATTAATAAAGCCACACGGCCAGGTTACAAAGATCCTGAAGAACAGCTTACAACTTACACAAACACCACGCTCCAGTTTAGTATCAAACTAGTTGAAGGAGTCAATAGATGGTCCTTTGTGCATTTTTTTCCTCACATCGGTTACATGGTGGCACATATCTCTTGCTTTTTTACGTGCCCCCCTCTCTGTTTCGTGCCTTTTCTGTTCCTTTAATACATTGTGTGCGCCAATGGCCATGATCTCGATTCATTCCCAAACATATAGCCCTAAACCCCGTCACACTAACTCTGGACGTGTCGGCACTCGTCCTCTACATTGCCACTACACGTTCTTCTATTATGTGCCGCTAGTCCCCTCCTCCGGCACCGATTGTTCTCACCATCGACACTCATCCTCCATGTTGGATAGGCGCAATTCACATAACCAGTCATGGATGTATGCTGAATCAACCGCCTATGTTTTGCCTCGTTTCTAGCAAACGAACTGAACATGTTGCGGTGTGGTGCAACCGGTTTGATAGGATAAGGAGTAGTGGCAAAATTAAAAACATGGAAAATAACGTTCCCACTCCGATACACCATGGTGGACCTAAACCGTATGCCACGTCGGTTTGGGAGGAACAAACCTATGAAGAACCATATACTAGTTTGGTCAACGTCCTAGGAGAATAGTAGCACCGAGTACCAGGTGAAGTGGACACGACAAGGCTGTTGGCGAGGAATGCGGCTAGAGATTGGCCGAGGAAGCATGGAACCATTGATTTCATGCATTATAGGTGGAGAAATTGTCTTCGAGGACCTATGGATTTTGCATTGCTACTTTGAGATGCTTGGCTCTGTTGGTGACATTGATGTCTTTTAGAAACTACCACCGCTATTTGCAAGGCTTTCAAATGAGGGAGCTCCTGGATGCAAGTTCAATGTCAACTTTCATGAGTATGATATGAGCTGATGACATCTACCATCCATCTTTATGAAGACAATTCAAAACCCTCAAGGTAGGAAAAAAATGCATATTATACCAAGGCCCAAGAAGCAGCGAGAAAATGCATGTAGGATGTTCCAAATTTCAACCATTTGTATGCAGTCTCAACCTAAATATTTGTAATATTTCGAGTTTAGTTTCGTATGTCAAATGGAGTTTGTACGATTAGATTACTTAGGATTTAGGAATGCATAATTGTTTGGGAACCGGTCGTCTCACAATATGGTGGGGCGTCTGAAGTCTCACAGTATAAGTAAGCACCAATGCTTAGATAAAACTCGGTTTATTTTTCAGGGATTTCTATTTTCGTGCCCTCGGATCCTTAGTTGTGCTCAGTTTTCCCCAGCTCCTTAGTTTTTCCTCAGTTTTCCCCAAGACCTTGTCTGAAACCCGCAGAAGGAGCTCGGACGGAAGGGATCCGTTAAGTTGGCCGTTCCGTGCTGACGAGTGGGGTCGCGTCGTGTGGGGCTGGTAGGAAAGAACCGCGTGGGACAGGACGAGACCATGTTTGTGTGGCTGTAGCGTGTGGGGCTGTAGCGTGTGGGGCCGTAGCGTGTGGAGCCGTGTGGGTCCGGGACGTGGGCACGAGTGGTTTCTGTCTCTTTCGGATTAGCGTTTTCAATGTACCTTTTTCTCTCTCGCTCGATCTCATTCATATTTGATAGCCCAAATTGGTAGCAAATCTAGAGCAGCTTCTCTGTTTTTTAACGACATTCATTTTTATGCCTTCGTTTTTACCCAATCAGGTAGGAAATCTAGGGCACAAATCCAGGAAAAATATAGGATAAGGCATACAGCAGCCAACATAGCATAGATATATTCCCGACAGATCCAACAGTAGTACCGATAGAACCCTACAACATAAGCTACATTTTACATGAATTTAAGCTGCTCTCTATAGAGCGACACAGAGAGTGCGTAGGCATGTTCAACGCCTCCAGGTTGCGCTTGTGACTCGCTTGGAGGTTACGGAGGTGAATCCCAAGTGCTTTGTGTTTGGCCATGAACGCATGCACGTTCATCGTCGTTCCAACTCTAGCGCCGCATCTGCCAATGGATTCAGCATGGTTCACCAGGCGTTGAAGTCGGTGGCACGGAGCTTCTGTTGCGAAGGGGCACTTGTAAATGCCTCGAGCAAAGGGGCCATCGTAATGGCCGCAGCCTCTGAGGACGTGACGAGTCTTGGTGTGGAAGGACTCGTCGTCGCTGTCGGCGTCGCTGCTCTGCACCTGTCACGTAGCACCAAAGATCGTGCAAAAAAAAACGGAGTCAATTGCAATGATGATGGAACATAGAGTGAACAAAGATCATGCATGATAATATGGGCTCGAAAAAAGAGGTAGCCTCGGTTACATTGGACACACTTATATCCAGGATTTGAGTCAGCAAACCAAAGATCATGCACCACAAATTTGTGCACACCAATTGTTTACTGACCAAACCCTGAATCAATTTGTGCCCAAATATTCATCATCATCGGCACAAATCTTAAACAAAAGCAAATCACAAGCACTAATAACGCAAGATCTAACACAAAAGGATTGAACGAACAGACGACCCTAATAACGCTAGATCTAACACAAATGGATTGAACTAGGAACAGACGAACCCTAATAACGCTAGATCTAACACAAAAGGATTGAAATGGGATAAGAACAAGGGAGCAAAGGGTTACCTCCGGCTCGTCGACGATGCTGGTGTCGTAGGTTCTCGGTGCGTCGTACGCTTGGTTTACGGGTCCCAAGCGACGGGGGCACGGACGGTGGCGGCCGATGCGCCGGCGGGCGATGCGCCGGCTCGGCGACGGGGCGGACGGGGGCAGCGACGTTGCGGCGATGCGCCGGCTGCTACGTTGGAGCGACGGGGGCCTGGACGGGGCGGCGGCCGATGCGCCGGCGGTGCGACAATGGGCATCTCATTCTTCTCGATCGCCGGCGGTTTTCTTCGGGTTTCTTCGGTTGTGGAGAAGATGATGGGACGAGAGAGGCGGTTGTAGTGAGAACGTGCGTCGAGGGAGAGGGAAAGGGCTCTATAAAGACGAAGGTGGCGTGTACCGCAACACGCGTCCGCTATGCACGGCCGGCGTGCACCGCGACACGAGTCTAACCCTAGGACGTTTGGTGTACTCGGTTATAACCTCGGGCCTTATACAGAAATTTTATATGTACTCAGTTTTCCCTCGAGTACTTAGACGGCAAGTGCAATATACTCGTTTTACCCTCAAGTAGCTAGTCAACAGAGAGTCAACAAATGAGATTAACATATCTAATTGAGGCATTTCATGCGCACAAAAATTCAAAAAAATAAAAACATAGTGGCACCTACTCATGGAGTCTTCCTACGCAACCTGCCACCAAGAAAACCTTAACAAACATATATAAATCAAGTTTTACCACAAATTGCCACTTCTCAGAATCACTAGTGTAGCTATGAAGATGCATGGTTTTCCACTCAAAACCCTTTGCAAAACATCTTCCCCAAAAACATAGTTTGTCTAAATGATGCCATAATTGTCACACTCATGTATATTTGAATTGCAAATAATTTGATGTAGCCCAATATGAATTATATTGTAAAAAACACGCATTTTTCATTTTGTAATTCTTTTTATTTGAATCCCTTAGTCTATTTACTATTTATGTGCCCTTGGATTGTTAGTACTCGGTTTTGCCCTCAAGTTTCACAAATGCTCTCAGAAGCCCAAACTTATCCCGATTGGTTGAGCCGTTGTCACGGATCGACTCCACGAACCGTTGATCAACTGATCTAACGGCGTATACCCCTCCCCGTCTCTTCGTGGCCACCTCTCTCTCTCTTCGTGGCCACCCCTCTCTCTCTCTATCGGTGGATGCATTATTGTCACCCCTCTAACAATTATCAACTATCTTTCGCTTTCCTTTTTCTTTTAGGGGATATAGTTTTGGCATATAGTTTCGGTAATTTGAAATGGTCCAAAAGTGGTATAATTTCGGTATAAACATGAGGCATACATATTTACGGATTTTGGTGAATGCATTATTGTCACCCCTCTAACAATTATCAACTATCTTTCGCTTTCCTTTTTCTATTAGGGGATATAGTTTTGGCATATAGTTTCGGTAATTTGAAATGGCCCAAAAGTGGTATAATTTCGGTATAAACATGAGGCATACATATTTGCGGATTCCCTTTGGTGAATGCATTATTGTCACCCCTCTAACAATTATCAACTATCTTTCGCTTTCCTTTTTCTTTTAGGGGATATAGTTTTGGCATATTGTTTCGGTAATTTGAAACGGCCCAAAAGTGGTATAATTTCGGTATAAACATGAGGCATACATATTTGCGGATTTAGGTGAATGCATTATTGTCACCCTCTAACAATTATCAACTATCTTTCGCTTTCCTTTTCTTTTAGGGGATATAGTTTTGGCATATAGTTTCGGTAATTTGAAACGGCACACACTAATATAGTTCGGTGAGCAATGATAAGAATCCCTTGTATAAACATGAGGCATACATAAAGCATTCCAATATAGTTGGTAATTTCGGTGAATGCACACACTAACTATGAAAACAACTACGGAGTACAAGTACATGTAACTGAATAATGAATTTGTAACAAGGTATCCCTTGTAACAACTTCTAGCGCCTGGTGAGCAATGATAAGAATCCGATCGCAATTATACAACATAAAAAACAACCAGCCATCAGATTAGCTTGCTTCTTCAACTCGATCAGCTGCCTTAACTGCTTGTTCTCCCTTCACTTCCACCAGTCCTACATTGGGAGCATTAGGCATAATCGGAACGGCTCCTCTCTCGCCGCATTCTCTACAGCAAGTCCCCCTCCCAAATTGCGCTCCCCAATAGCGCCAATTGATTCTGCAATTGAAGCCTCGAACGTACACATCGATCCACTCGAAATGCCTGCATTTCTTCAGGATCTGAAAACAACAACGGGAACCTAAATCCCAAATTCGAGGGAATAGCAAGAAAATCGAAACAGAGAAATTGGAGCGAGATCTAACCTTATCCCCTCTCTATATGGCAAGCTCTCGCATGCAAGGAACTCACGTCCACGGTTGCCGTTCTCGTCCGTCTTACGGATCGACCGCTTCAGAGGCTGGCGTGGCAGGGCATCTTGTCAAAGGCACGGGTCCATATGCGGCCATGAAGAACGGGAGGTCGAAGAGAAACTAGACATCACCCGCTGCCGGAGAAGGGCTGCGGGCGGAGAAGAAGAACAATGGGCGCGGGGAAAGAAAGGGAAGCAATGGCACGGGCACGGGTGCGGGGCTGGCTCGGACTCCCATTTTGCAACGGTCACCTGGGTAAGCTGTGGGTCCGGCGCACTTAACGTGGACAAGTTGTGGGTCCCACGATGATCTGGATAAGTGAAGACGTGTCCACTGCGGGGCACCAACAACGGCCCCCTTGCCGGCACCAACCAACGTCAACTAAACGATTTCTTCCGTCGAGCTCCTGCGGGTTTCAGACAAGGTTTTGGGGAAAACTGAGGAAAAACTAAGGGGCTGGGGAAGACTGAGCACAACTAAGGAGACAGGGGCACGAAAATAGAAATCCCTATTTTTAAAGCACTTGTGCAAGCAACTTTCATTGTACATGCCTTATGTTTGATAATTTAATCTTTTCTTTCGCAGAACCACGTATTCTTTTTTTCCGAGGGGAATTTTAGAATGAAGTGAACTGCGTCCACAGCTACCCAACTCGTCGAAATGGTTCAATCTAGTCCTGGTACGTAGAAACTGTTTCACTTTAGTCCTCAAAATTGTTAAAGAGGTCAATATGCAGTCCCTTATGCATTTTTTGCCTTTTATCGAGCTGTTGCGTAGTATATGATTTCGGTCCATCGTCGTGTGCTGGAACACTTCATCTCCCTTGATTTTTCCAATGTTCTAGACGAAAGGCTCAAAATGGGATCGACTTTGAATTAACGAAGCCATCAACCGACCGAAATTATTAGACAATACCAGAAACTATCAAACATGGGATACCAGCTCGAGATATGAACATATGTGTGGACATCTAGATACACAAAGCTACCACGCCAAGTAAAACAAGGCTAAGCACAAACCAAAGGGTATATCTTGATCCGGGAAATTTGAACAAAGCTACCACCGGCATCTACCGGGATCTTGCAAAGCTTTCACCTTTCCTCAACCTCGAACTCAGCAGACCTCATCAGGGGCTTAGCAAATAGAACAATCAATTAAGACGCGCCAAGAAAACACCGGTCCCCCAGAGGTTTATGCTGATACAGACAACCACCCTAGGCTTAGGACCAACCACACAAACCGATGGACACACCGTATACATGGCGCCCAACTAACATCGACATCACTAGGTATAAAAGAGGACCAATGTGAGCACATAAACATAGCAAGGACCAACAAAGAGTGATGAGCGTGCAAGAGGGTGCCAAATCTAGCAATACGAGGGATGGAGGAACTAGAATGGAGGCGCCTCCAAGGAGGGAAACAACGTCAAAGACGTAGTCCTCGTCGACAATTGGCAGAGGAGAGTGGATTTGGTGACTAGGTGTATACGTGAGCACCCTCTAGATGCCGCACGATCTTCTTTGAGATTTGGTTCTCGTCAATTCGGTTTGTTGCCTTGACGTTGTCTTATGCATCGCTAATCGTACTTGGAGTGAGCTGCGGGTCCCGCGTTTCAATGATTGATAACAGGGGATTGCTAAAAATGTGATTTGGGTGTGTTGTTAGTGTTGATGTGGTTTGTTAACCCAACAATGATGGTAACATGGGATTGCTAAATGTGACACGTGTCAGCCAATGGATGCGTGCTCACGTATACACCTGGTCACCAGGCTTCTTTTGATTGGCAGAGCCATGAAAGTATTTTCCCAAGTTCATTCCACACACAGAAAGCAGACATCACCAAAAGGGCGACGGGGGTTATTATTGATGCCCACAAGTATAAGAGATCACTGAAATATTCGATGGACGAGCATAGGTTAATCTTGGGGATGTTGATGCATGTAAAATGCATGCATGAACTTTGTAGTTTGTTGACACATATTTTCATATATTTGCAACAAATATGATGTTATATCCATATTATACATTGATTTTTGGAGATTTACCAATGATCATCTTTATTTGGTTTATAACTCTGCAGGACAGGGAAATCATGTTTTGTGTATTTTTAACTTTCAGGGACCTTAACGAAGTCAAATTAAGCTAGGATTTTGGGAATGTTAATATTTTATCAAGAGAAGCATTTGGAGCGCTTGGACCTAGCGTGCCCAGGCAAGGAGGGTGCGCCGCCACCCCTCTTTTCCTCCTCGTCCGTCCAATTCTCTAGAAGGTTAGATCCGGCTTGGATGGAGTTTTAAGGTGACGCTGCCGCAGTTGGCAAGCGCCGAGGATTTGGGCACCGTCTCCTTCTTGATGGAAAAATAAAACTGGAAAAGAGTCAGATCCAGCTTTACCCAGAGGCGAGCCTTGCACAGGGTGACGTGGTTGGAGACGGTGAGGATGTTGTTGGACAATATGTTGTGAGGTTGGAGCTTGTATGTCTTGAGGATTTCTGAAAAGAAATAGCTCGGCGGAAGCGAAAAGCTCGCTCCACCAATGCCTTGGTCAGCACCCACTCCCCGGCTTCTGGTGAAAGACTTGGAGCACCCGGAACCACTCTCCAGGATTCGGGTAGCAGGAAGCCTTCCGCCTCCATGCTCCGCAGTTCTTCCTCTGTGATGATGCAGGGACACCATTGTCCCTTCACCTCACCCTCGCGGGTTCGGGATTTAGATTTTTTGGCAGCGACCTCTGCGACCTTCTGCTCCATCTTCTCTTTTCCGACAATCTCAACCGGATCCATAGTTTGATGCTTACCCTCGATGGTCCTGCCGGATCCCTGGGAAGGATCCAGGTGAACAAGAATGATAGGAGGTGGGGCGGAGGCGAGTGGAGTGGCCATGATGGGATCCGCTTGGGAAGGAGGAGGAGAAGACATATCTGCATAAGAGGCTTACGTTAGTAAACTAGCCGGAAACAATACAGTTCATTCATTCATCCCTACGAGCTCCAATTGATAAGCTTGAGGTCGGAAAACTTACTGGCAATGGCGGTCGCGGTGGATGGACTGGCTGGCGGTGAGGTTTCGGTGGGGTGCCTCGCCGGACTTAAGAACAACCGAAGCTCCGACGAGATTCCGACGTGGTGGCGCGAAGAGCTCGAAGGCGGTGCAAGAGTGAGAGCAACGCGAGGGGATACATGAATGGATTAAAGGGTTAAACCCTGCGGCGGTGATATTTATAGCAGGGGAATGAGATTCGTCCTATGCATCATGTGGTCGGAACGCAAGCGTCGTGTCGTTGGATGAGCGACACATTTCCTAAACCATAGCGGTAAATTCAACAAAAAGATTAAATTACCGTTGGAATTCCCCGAGAGTGGAGCCTGAATTGGCGGAACCATTCGATCTCCTTGTGGGATCCGGGAAACTATGAGGTACTTAGTTCAAAATTTGCAGGATGATTAGCCGGAGAACAATTTTAAAAAATTCGGTCGATGGATGAAGTCCTGTGGGAATAAAGATTTTTCCAGAAGTTAGCCGGAGATTACAAAGGCATGAGCAAGACGGAATATATGGTGAAACTCGGAGAACTTTGGGGGCTACTGTTGTGGATAACCTTCATAGGTGTACCATCGATAGTGCCTAGATCCGGCAAGCTCGGGTGGCCCACAGACGGTGGTGGTGGCATACGGCCCACCAGGCGGCCCAGTTGATGTTGATCAAGATGGAAGATGTCTAGCCCTGGAACAAGGAGCCGGATCCAGCCCGACCTGCGTCAAGAGTCAGATCCAGCAGGTACCATGAAGGTAGCCGGATCCAGTACGACGATTTAGGTATAAGCGGATCCTTGACGTGCACGGCAATGTAATATTCCGTAGTTAGGCAAGAGTGTAGCGGGTAGGACTCTTCATAGAAACCCTAGGACCTGGAGCCTTTATAAGCTGGATCTCGGGAACCCTAGAGGCACAACCACAACCAATTGTAACAACGCCCATATAATTCCAGACAAGCATCACTAGGTCATGCCTCCGTGCAGCGTGTTCCGAAGATGGGTAAATCGCGTACCACCGTCCCAATGGCTCTCTGCCCTATGGCCCCCACTTCTGCCCCCCTCCGTGAGGTCTCTCTTCCGGGGTATTGTCAAGTAGGCAACGACAACATATCACTAATATTGAATAGAAACAACAGAGGTAACTGCATGATCAGAAGCAAATGACAAGCTCAACAAGATCATCCAAGCAAGTCAACAATTTCACAAGTTCATAAGCTAAGATGAGCATGCATGATCATTACCAAAAAAATGATTACAATCCTACCACTATCAACCTCTTCTACTCAGCCTCTCAATGGAACAAGCTATGGCGAATGCCAGGATAATTCGCAGGAAAGAACGGTTCCCACCCCGGTACACCTTGGTGGACCCAAACCGTATGCCATGTCAGTTCGAGAGGAAGAAATGTAACTGCATAAGAATAAATTTATAACATCTGAAAAAACAAATCAGTTTCTAAGTTTGAAGACCAAATTATACCGCTCCCTCTACACTGAACTATTTTAAAAAATAGGCCAAACGCTGCGATCTAGGTGGATGGCGATTGGGCGAGAAAATCTTCATGTACGTGCATCTAACCCCTTCGATTTGCATGCAACAAGATAAAAACCACAACAGGTAGAGAATCTCAAGCATGTATTGATTAGTAAATTTAATTTATTAATGTTGTGAGTGATTTTAGAAAGAAGGGAGTGTTGTGGGTAGGATTAACAGGTGTAGAACGTGATGCAACTCACAATGTATTGATTGGGTGCATATGACGTTACATATATAGGCCACGTCCTCGACTATACAAAGAAGGTGGCGGACCCAATAATAAATACAAATATATGTATCGCTATACATAACTACAGAAGATACACATCCAGATATACAAGGATATGTATATCAACATCCCCCGCAGTCGAAGCGTCGCCTGGTCGAACGCATAGACTGGACCAGAACTCCTCAAATGATGCCGTAGGGAGACCCTTGTTCATGATATCCGCAAATTGTTGGGAGGTGGGCACATGAAGTACTCGAATGTGTCCAAGGGCCACCTGTTCCCGAACAAAGTGGATATCCAGCTCAATATGCTTGGTGCGACGATGGTGGACCGGGTTGGCGGAGAGGTAGACGGCGGAGACGTTGTCGCAATAGATCACGGTGGCTTTGGCAACAGGACATGAGAGCTCAACGAGGAGTTGCCGCAGCCAGGAGACCTCGGCAACCGCGTTAGCAACAGCCCGGTACTCCGCTTCGGCGCTGGAGCGAGAGACCGTGAGTTGTCGCTTAGACAACCAGGAGATGAGCGAAGGTTCGAAGTAGACGCAGTAGCCAGACGTGGAGCGACGCGTGTCGGGGCTGCCCAATCGGCGTCCGAGTAGACGACGATGTCCGTGGCGGTGAGGCGTGGAGGAGAGGCCGAAGTCCATGGTGCCACGAATATAGCGGAGGATCCGCTTGACCGCAGCCCAATGAGGATCCCGCGGAGCGTGCATGTGAAGGCACACCTGTGGACAGCATACGCAGCTCGGGGTGGGTCAAGGTGAGGTACTGCAGGGCACCGACGTTGGAGCGATAAGATGACGCGTCAGTGGCCAACGAACCATCTGTGGCGGAGAGCTTGGACTTCGTGTCGACAGGAGTGGACGCGGGTTTGCAATTAAGCATACCGACGGGGTTGATACGTCTCAAACGTATCTATAATTTCTTATGTTCCATGCTACTTTTATGATGATACTCACATGTTTTATACACATTATATGTCATATTTATGCATTTTCCGGCACTAACCTATTGACGAGATGCCGAAGAGTTGTTGTTTTTCTGTTTTTGGTTTGAAATCCTACAAAGGAATATTCTCGGAATTGGACGAAATCAACGCCCGGGGTCCTATTTTTCCACGAAGCTTCGGAAGACAGGAGAAACGAAGTGGGGCCACGGGCGCCGCCCACTAGCGGCGCGGCCCTAAGGGGGCCGCGCGGCTCTAGCGTGTGGGGCCCCGTGCCTCCTCCGACTCCGCCCTTCCGCCTACTTAAAGCCTTCGTTGCGAATACCCCATGCGAGAGCCACGATACGGAAACCTTCCGGAGACGCCGCCGCCGCCAATCCCATCTCGGGGGATTGGGAGATCGCCTCGGCACCTCGGAGAGGGAATCATCTCCGGAGGTCTCTTCATCGCCATGATCGCCTCGGATCGATGTGTGAGTAGTCCCCCCTGGACTATGGGTCCATAGCAGTAGCTAGATGGTCATCTTCTCCTCATTGTGCTATCATGTTAGATCTTGTGAGCTGCCTATCATGATCAAGATCATCTATTTGTAATGCTACATGTTATGTTTGTTGGGATCCGATGAATATTGAATACTATGTCAAGTTGATTATCAATCTATCATATATGTTGTTTATATTCTTGCATGCTCTCCGTTGCTAGTAGAGCCTCTGGCCAAGTTGATACTTGTAACTCCAAGAGGGAGTATTTATGCTCGATAGTGGGTTCATGCCTCCATTGAATGCGGGAGTGACAGCAACCTCTAAGGTTGTGGATGTGCTTGTTGCCACTAGGGATAAAACATCGATGCTTTGTCTAAGGATATTTGTGTTGATTACATTACGCACCATACTTAATGCAATTGTCTGTTGTTTGCAACTTAATACTAGAAGGGGTTCGGATGATAACCTGAAGGTGGACTTTTTAGGCATACATGCATGCTGGATAGCGGTCTATGTACTTTGTCGTAATGCCTTGATTAAATCTCATAGTACTCATCATGATATATGTATGTGCATTGTTATGCCTTATTTATTTGTCAATTGCCCAACTAATTTGTTCACCCAACATGCTATTTATCTTATGGGAGAGACACCACTAGTGAACTGTGGACCCAGGTCCATTCTTTACATCTGAAATACAATCTCTGCAATACTTGTTCTTTCGTTCTTCGCAAACAAACATCATCTTCCACACTATACATCTAATCCTTTGTTTTACAAGCCGGTGAGATTGACAACCTCATTGTTACGTTGGGGCAAAGTACTTTGATTGTGTTGTGCAGGTTCCACGTTGGCGCCGGAATCCCTGGTGTTGCGCCGCACTACATCCGCCACCAACAACCTTCACGTGTTCCTTGACTCCCACTGGTTCGATAACCTTGGTTTCTTCGAGGGAAAACTTGCTTGTGCGCATCACACCTTCCTCTTGGGGTTCCCAACGGACGTGTGTATTACACGTGCCATCAAGCATATTTTCGGCGCGTTGCGGAAGATCAAGACACGCCTGAGGGAGTCCCACATCCAATCTCTTGACTTTGTTTTTGTCTTGCTTTACTTTATTTTATTTACTGCTTTGTTTGTTCTTTATATCAAAAACACAAAAAAAATAGTTGCTAGTTTTACTTTATTTACTGTCTTGTTCTCCATATCAAAAACACAAAAAAATTAGTTACTTGCATTTACTTTATTTACCTTTTTGTTTATTTCATCATGTTTCCTCTCTAAAAGACATACCGGTGGGACGAGGGTCGATAATTGAAAGATATAATATAGAAGATTTTTTCACTCATGTTAGTACAGCTGAAGATTTTGAAGATAGACACTTGGTAGAACTTGCTCCTACTTATGAAATTGTTGTTGCTTCTTTAGTACACATTTTGGAAACTAAATTTGTTAATCTCAATCCTATAATTCAACATATGTTTCTTACACTCTGTGATATGGAGGAAGGAGAAAAGAAAGATTTTGTCTTAGAAACCATTCTCAAAGAATTTGGTGGTGTAGCAAGAGAGGCTAGAAAAGTCTTTATTAAATATAAGATGCTTGGCTCTTATACCAACTTTGCTAGTACCCTTGAAAAAATGGAAAAAGATAGATTAAAGTACACTAATAAAGTTAATTGTGAAGGGTATTAAGACATCAATACCTTGCAAGCTCTTAGGAATGTGCAAGGCACTAGAAAAGAATTATGATTGGATTGTTCCTGAAAATTTGTTTGATGAGAATAGCAAACCTAAGAATAATGAAAAAGGGGCCTCTGAAACTTACATAGATAAGATACAATGCATAGTTGAGAAAACTCCAAAACGCTTCATCTCTTGACAATACTTGATTCACACTTTCTGCGCCCTGTTAAAGAAAAGCGCTTATGGGAGACAACCCATTATTTTACTGCACTTTTGTTTTATATTTGAGTCTTGGAAGTTGTTACTACTGTAGCAACCTCTCCTTATCTTTATTTTATTGCATTGTTGTGCCAAGTAAGGTCTTTGATAGTAAAGTCAATACTAGATTTGGATTATTGCAGGAACATTTCTCATTGTCACGAAATTGAGCCGCCCGTCTGTAGGTAACTCAGAAAAATCTGCCAATTTACGTGCGTGATCCTCAGATATGTACGCAACTTTCATTCAATTTGAGCATTTTCATCTGAGCAAGTTAAGTGCCCCAAAAAATTCGTCTTTACGGACTGTTCTGTTTTGACAGATTCTGCCTTTTATTTCGCCTGTTTTGCTATGTTTGATGGATTTCTTTGTTCCATTAACTTTCAGTAGCTTTATGCAATGTCCAAAAGTGTTAAGAATGATTATGTCACCTCTGAATATATGAATTTTCAATTATGCACTAACCCTCTAATGAGTTTGTTTTGAGTTTGGTGTGGAGGAAGTTTTCAAGGGTCAAGAGAGGAGGATGATACAATATGATCAAGAAGAGTGAAAAGTCTAAGCTTGGGGATGCCCCCTTGGTTCATCCTTGCATATTTTAAGAAGACCCAAGCGTCTAAGCTTGGGGATGCCCAAGACATCCCTTCTTCATCGACAAATTATCATGTTACCTCTAGTGAAACTATATTTTTATTCCGTCACATCTTATGTGCTTTACTTGGAGCGTCTGTTTGTTTTTGTTTTTGTTTTTGTTTGAATAAATTCGGATCCTAGCATTCCTTGTTTGGGAGAGAGACACGCTCCGCTGTTTCGTATGAACACATATGTTCTTAGCTTTATCTTTAATGTTCATTGCGAAGGTTGAACTACTTCATTCATTGTTATATGGTTGGAAACAGAAAATGCTGCATGTGGTAAATGGTATAATGTCTTGAATAATTTGATACTTGGCAATTGTTGTGCTCATATAGATCATGTTTAAGCTCTTGCATCATGTACTTTGCACCCATTAATGAAGAACTACATAGAGCTTGTTAAAATCTGGTTTGCATGATTAGTTTCTCTAGAGTCTAGATATTTTCTGGTTAAGGTGTTTAAACAACAAGGAGACAATGTAAAGTCTTATAATACTTACAATATGTTCATATGTGAGCTTTGCTGTACCTTTTATACTTGAGTTTGCTTCAAACAACCTTGCTAGCCTAGCCTTGTATTGAGAGGATTCTTCTCGTGCATCCAAATCCTTGAGCCAAAAACCATGCCATTTGTGTCCACCATACCTACCTACATGGTATTTCTCTTCCATTCCAAAGTACATTACTTGAGTGCTACCTTTAAAATTCTATTCTTTGCCTTTGCAATATATAGCTCATGGGAAAAATAGCCTTAAAAACTATTGTGGTGAAGAATATGTACTTATGTGTCTTATTTCTTAATAAGTTGCTTGTTCAGCGGTAACCATGTTTCTGGGGACGCCATCAACTTTTACCTTTGTTGAATATCATGTGAGTTGCTATGCATGTTCGTCTTGTCTGAAGTAAGGGCGATTTTCATGATCAAATGGTTTGAGTATGCATATTGTTAGAGAAGAACATTGGGCCGCTAACTAAAGCCATGATTCATGGTGGAAGTTTCAGTTTGGACAATTAATCCTCAATCTCTTATGAGAATTTTATCTGTTGTTGAATGCTTATGCATTAAAGAGAAGTCCATTATCGGTTGTCTATGTTGTCCCGGTATGGATGTCTAAGTTGAGAATAATCAAAAGCGAGAAATCCAATGCGAACTTTCTCCTTAGACCTTTGTACAGGCGGCATAGAGGTACCCCTTTGTGACACTTGGTTGAAACATATGCTATGCAATGATAATCCATGTTAATCCAAGCTAATTAGGACAAGGTGCGAGCACTATTGGTATACTATGCATGAGGCTTGCAACTTATAGGATATCTTATACATAACACATATGCTTTACTACTACCGTTGACAAAATTGTTTCTATGTTTTCAAAATGAAAAGCTCTAGAACAAAAATAGTAATCCATGCTTCCCTCTGCGAAGGGCCTATCTTCTACTTTATTGTTGAGTCAGTTTACCTATTCTTTCTATCTTAGAAGCAAACACTTGTGTCAACTGTGTGCATTGATTCTTACATGTTTACCTATTGCACTTGTTATATTACTTTGTGTTGACAATTATCCATGAGATAAATATGTTGAAGTTGAAAGCAATTGCTGAAACTTATATCTTCCTTTGTGTTGCTTCAATGCCTTTATTTTGAATCTATTGCTTTATGAGTAACTCTTATGCAAGTCTTATTGATGTTTGTCTTGAAAGTATTATTCATGAAAAGTCTTTGCTATATGATTCATTTGTTTACTCATTATCTTCATCATTGCTTTGAATCGCTGCATTCATCTCATATGCTTTACAATAGTATTGATCAAGATTATGATAGCATGTCACTTGAAATTATCTTTGTTATCGTTTACCTACTCGAGGCGAGTAGGAACTAAGCTTGGGGATGCTTGATACGTCTCAAACGTATCTATAATTTCTTATGTTCCATGCTACTTTTATGATGATACTCACATGTTTTATACACATTATATGTCATATTTATGCATTTTTAGGCACTAACCTATTGACGAGATGCCGAAGAGATTCCTTTTCTGCTGTTTTTGATTTCAGAAATCCTACAAAGGAAATATTCTCGGAATTGGACACAATCAACGCCTAGGGTCCTATTTTTCCACGAAGCTTCCAGAAGACCGAGGGAGAAACGAAGTGGGGCCACGGGGCACCGCCACACTAGGGCGGCGCGGCCTGATGTCTACGGGAGCTTCTATTCTTGTAGACAGTGTTGGGCCTCCAAGAGCAGAGGTTTGTAGAACAGCAGCAAGTTTCCCTTAAGTGGATACCCAAGGTTTATCGAACTCAGGAGGAAGAGGTCAAAGATATCCCTCTCATGCAACCCTGCAACCACAAAGCAAGAAGTCTCTTGTGTCCCCAACACACCTAATAGGTGCACTAGTTCGCGAAGAGATAGTGAAATACAGGTGGTATGAATAAGTAGTAGCAACGGCACCGAAAAGTGCTTTGCCAGGACAGTAAACAAGCGGTAATGCAGCCAGTAACGGTAAAACAGAAACAAGCGCGATAGCGTATTTAGGAACAAGGCCTAGGGATTAGACTTTCACTAGTGGACACTCTCAACATTGATCACATAATAGAACAGATAAATGCATACTCTACACTCTTGTTGGATGATGAACACATTGCGTAGGATTACACGAACCCTCAATGCCGGAGTTAACAAGCTCCACAATAATGCTCATATTTTAGTAACCTTTAGTGTAAGATAGATCAAAAGACTAAACCAAGTACTAGCATAGCATGCACACTGTCACCTTCATGCATATGTAGGAGGAATAGATCACATCAATATTATCATAGCAATAGTTAACTTCGCAATCTACAAGAGATCATGATCATAGCATAAACCAAGTACTAACACGGTGCACACTGTCACCTTTGCACACGTGCGGGAGGAATAAAACTACTTTAATAACATTGCTAGAGTAGCACATAGATAAATTGTGATACAAACACATTGCAATCATAAAGAGATATAAATAAGCACCTCACTATGCCCTTCAACAGTGAATAAGTATATAAGAGATATACAGGGACACACTGCACACCACACACACGTGGGACAAGGAGTCTCCGGAGATCACATAAGTAAACTCACTTGACTAGCATAATGACATCTAGATTACAAGCATCATCATATGAATCTCAATCATGTAAGGCAGCTCATGAGATTATTGTATTGAAGCACATAGGAGAGAGATGAACCACATAGCTACCGGTACAGCCCCGAGCCTCGATGGAGAACTACTCCCTCTTCATGGGAGCAACGGTGATGAAGATGGCGGTGAAGATGGCAGCGGTGTCGATGGAGAAGCCTTGGGGCACTTCCCCGCTCCGGCGGGTGCGGAACAGACTCTGTCCCCGATCTTGGCTTCGCGATGGCGGCGGCTCGGAAGGTTTTCCGTATCGTGGTTCTTCGCATCGGGTTTTCGATCCAGGGGCTTTATATAGGCGAAGAGGCGGCGCGCGGGGGTCGGGGTGGCCACACCATAGGCGGCGCGGCCGGGCCTGGGCCGCGCCGGCCTATGGTGGGTGGCCTGTGGCCCCTCTGGTCCTTCTCGGTGTTCTGATGCTTCGGTGAAAATAGGAACACGGTCTTGATTTCGTCCGATTCCGAGAATATTTCGTTACTAGGATTTGAACCAAAAACAGCAAAAACAAACGGCACTTCGACATCTTGTTAATAGGTTAGTTCCATAAAATGCACGAATATGACATAAAGTGTGCATAAAACATGTAGGTATCATCAATAATTTGGCATGGAACATAAGAAATTATCGATACGTCGGAGACGTATCAGCATCCCCAAGCTTAGTTCTGCTCGGAGAGGTAAAACGATAACAAAGATAATTTCTGAAGTGACATGCCATCATAACCTTGATCATACTATTTGTAAACATATGTAATGAATGCAGCGATCAAAACAATGGTAATGACATGAGTAAACAAGTGAATCATAAAGCAAAGACTTTTCATGAATAGTACTTCAAGACAAGCATCAATAAGTCTTGCATAAGAGTTAACTCATAAAGCAATAATTCAAAGTAGAGGCATTGAAGCAACACAAAGGAAGATGAAGTTTCAGCGGTTGCTTTCAACTTATAACATATATATCTCATGGATAATTGTCAATGCAAAGAAATATAACAAATGCAATAAGCAAGTATGTAAGAATCAATGCACAGTTCACACAAGTGTTTGCTTCTTGAGGTGGAGAGAGTAGGTGCTGACTCAACATAAAAGTAAAAAAGAATGGTCCTTCAAAGAGGAAAGCATCGATTGCTATATTTGTGCTAGAGCTTTGATTTTGAAAACATAAAGAGAGCATAAAAATAAAGTTTTGAGAGGTGTATGTTGTTGTCAACGAATGGTAGCGGGTACTCTAACCCCTTGCCAGACAAATCTTCAAAGAGCGGCTCCCATTTTATTTTATTTTTGGATGGCACTCCTTCCAACCTTTCTTTCACAAACCATGGCTAACCGAACCCTCGGGTGCCTGATGTCTACGGGAGCTTCTATTCTTGTAGACAGTGTTGGGCCTCCAAGTGCGAGAGGTTTGTAGAACAAGCAAGTTTCCCTTAAGTGGATACCCAAGGTTTATCGAACTCGGGGAGGAAGAGGTCAAAGATATCCCTCTCATGCAAACCCGCAACCACAAAGCAAGAAGTCTCTTGTGTCCCCAACACACCTAATAGGTGCACTAGTTCGAAGAGATAGTGAAATACAGGTGGTATAAATAAGTATGAGCAGTAACGGTGCCAGAAAAGTGCTTGGCGCGTAGTTGATGGTGGTGGTATTGCAGCGTAAGCAGTAAAACAGTAAACAAGCAGTAGTAACTCAGCAGTATTTAGGAACAAGGCCTAGGGATTACACTTTCACTAGTGGACACTCTCAACATTGATCACATAACAGAATAGATAAATGCATACTCTACACTTTTGTTGGATGATGAACACATTGCGTAGGATTACACGAACCCTCAATGCCGAGTTAACAAGCTCCACAATAATGCTCATATTTTAGTAACCTTTAGTGTAAGATAGATCAACAGACTAAACCAAGTACTAGCATAGCATGCACACTGTCACCTTCATGCATATGTAGGAGGAATAGATCACATCAATATTATCATAGCAATAGTTAACTTCGCAATCTTCAAGAGATCATGATCATAGCATAAACCAAGTACTAACACGGTGCACGCATGTCACCTTTACACACGTGTAGGAGGAATAAAACTACTTTAATAACACATCACTAGAGTAGCACATGGATAAATTGTGATACAAACTCATATGAATCTCAATGAGATCATTGTATTGAAGTACATGGAAGAGAGATGAACCACATAGCTACACAGCCCGAGCCTCGATGGAGAACTACTCCCCTCATGGGAGCAGCGGTGATGAAGATGGCGGTGGAGATGGCAGCGGTGTCGATGGAGAAGCCTTCCGGGGGCACTTCCCCGCTCGGCAGGGTGCTGGAGAGATCCTGTCCCAGATCTTGGCTTCGATGGCGGCGGCTCGGAAGGTTTTCGTGGGTTTCGTCAATTGGTATCGGGTTTTCGATCCAGGGGCTCTTTATAGGCGAAGAGAGGCGGCGGGGGTCGAAGGGCTGGCCAAACCCTAGGGGGCGCGGGCCCCCTAGGCCGCGCCGGCTATGGTGTGGGGCCTGTGCCCCCCTCCGGTCCCTCTCGTGTGTTCGGATGCTTCCGGGATTCTAAGATCTTTGGCGTTGATTTCGTCCGATTCGAGAATATTTCGTTACTAGGATTTCTGAAACCAAAAACAGAAACAGAACTGGCACTTCGGCATCTTGTTAATAGGTTAGTTCCAAAATGCACGAATATGACATAAAGTGTGCATATAACATGTAGATAACATCAATAATGTGGCATGGAACACAAGAAATTATCGATACGTTGGAGACGTATCAGCATCCAAGCTTAGTTCTGCTCGTCCCGAGCAGGTAAAACGATAACAAAGATAATTTCGGAGTGACATGCCATCATAAACTTGATCATACTATTTGTAAAGCATATGTAGTGAATGCAGCGATCAAAACAATGTATATGACATGAGTAAACAAGTGAATCATATAGCAAAGACTTTTCATGAATAGCACTTCAAGACAAGCATCAATAAGTCTTGCATAAGAGTTAACTCATAAAGCAATAAATTCTTAGTAAAGGTATTGAAACAACATAATGGAAGATTAAGTTTCAGCGGTTGCTTTCAACTTGTAACATGTATATCTCATGGATAATTGTCAATGCAAAGCAATATAACAAATGCGATATGCAAATATGTAAGAATCAATGCAAAGTTCACACAAGTGTTTGCTTCTTGAGATGGAGAGAAATAGGTGAACTGACTCAACATAAAAGTAAAAGAATGGTCCTCATAGAGGAAAAGCATCGATTGCTATATTTGTGCTAGAGCTTTGATTTTGAAAACATGAAACAATTTTGTCAACGGTAGTAATAAAGCATATGCATCATGTAAATTATATCTTATAAGTTGCAAGCCTCATGCATAGTGTACCAATAGTGCCCGCACCTTGTCCTAATTAGCTTGGGTTAACACGATCATCATTGCATAACATATGTTTCAACCAAGTGTCACAAAGGGGTACCTCTATGCCGCCTGTACAAGGGTCTAAGGAGAAAGTTCGCTGGATTTCTCGCTTTTGATCATTCTTCAACTTAGACACCCATACCGGGACAACATAGACAACAGATAATGGACTCCTCTTTTAATGCTTAAGCATTCAACAACGTTAATATTCTCATAAGAGATTGAGGTTTTATGTCCAAACTGAAACTTCCACCATGATTCATGGCTTTAGTTAGCGGCCCAATGTTCTTCTCTAACAATATGCATACTCAAACCATTTGATTGTGAAAACCGCCCTTACTTCAGACAAGACGAACATGCATAGCAACTCACATGATATTCAACAAAGAGTAGATGGCGTCCCCAGGAACATGGTTATCGCACAACAAGCAACTTAATAAGAGATAAAGTGCATAAGTACATATTCAATACCACAATAGTTTTTAAGCTATTTGTCCCATGAGCTATATATTGCAAAGGTGAATGATGGAATTTTAAAGGTAGCACTCAAGCAATTTACTTTGGAATGGCAGAAAATACCATGTAGTAGGTAGGTATGGTGGACACAAATGGCATAGTGTTGTTTGGCTCAGGATTTGGATGCATGAGAAGTATTCCCTCTCGATACAAGGTTTAGGCTAGCAAGGTTGTTTGAAGCAAACACAAGCACGAACTAGTACAGCAAAACTCACATAAAAGACATATTACAAGCATTATAAAACTATACATCGTCTTCCTTGTTGTTCAAACATCTTACTAGAAAATATCTAGACTCTAGAGAAACCACTCATGCAAACCAAATTTTAACAAGCTCTATGTATTTCTTCACTAATAAGTGTAAGGTATATGATGCAAGAGCTTAAACATGAGCACAACAATTGCCAAGTATCACATTACCCAAGACATTATAGCAATTACTACATGTAGCATTTTCCAATTCCAACCATATAACAATTTAACGAAGAGGAAACTTCGCCATGAATATTATGAGCTAAGAACACATGTGTTCATATGAACCAGCGGAGCGTATCTCTCTCCCACACAAGCATGATGTAATTCAATTTATTCAAACAAAAACAAAAACAAAAACAAACCGACGCTCCAAGAAAAAGCACATAAGATGTGATGGAATAAAAATGTAGTTTCAGGGAGGAACCTGATAATGTTGTCGATGAAGAAGGGGATGCCTTGGGCATCCCCAAGCTTAGACGCTTGAGTCTTCTTGATATATGCAGGGATGAACCACCGGGCATCCCCAAGCTTAGAGCTTTCACTCTTCTTGATCGTAGTATATCATCCTCCTCTCTTGACCCTTGAAAACTTCCTCCACACCAAACTCAAACAACTCATTAGAGGGTTAGTGGACAATAAAAATTAACATGTTCAGAGGTGACACAATCATTCTTAACACTTCTGGACATTGCATAAAGCTACTGGACATTAATGGATCAAAGAAATTCATCCAACATAGCAAAAGAGGCAATGCGAAATAAAAGGCAGAATCTGTCAAAAACAGAACAGTCCGTAAAGATGGATTTTATTAGGCCACCAGACTTGCTCAAACGAAAATGCTCAAATTGAATGAAATTTGCGTACATATCTGAGGATCACTCACGTAAATTTTCATAATTTTCTGAGTTACCTACAGAGAATTAGACCCAGATTTCGTGACAAAAGAAATCTGACGCGTAATCCAAATCTAGTACTTACTTTACTATCAAAGACTTTACTTGGCACAACAAAACTCAAAACTAAGATAAGGAGAGGTTGCTACAGTAGTAAACAACTTCCAAGACACAAATATAAAACAAAGTACTGTAGCAAAATAACACATGGGTTATCTCCCAATAAGTTCTTTTCTTTATAGCCATTAAGATGGGCTCAGCAGTTTTAATGATGCACTCGCAAGGGATAGTATGTAAAGCAAAAGAGAGCATCAAGAGGCAAATTAAAAACACATTTAAGCCTAACATGCTTCCTATGCATAAGAATCTTGTAAATAAACAAGTTCATGAAGAGCAAAGTAACAAGCATAGGAAGATAAAACAAGTGTAGCTTCAAAAATTTCAGCACATAAAGAGGCATTTTAGTAACATGAAAATTTCTACAACCATATTTTCCTCTCTCATAATAATATCCAGTGGTATCATGAGCAAACTCAACAATATAACTATCACATAAAGCATTCTTATCATGAGTCTCATGCATAAAATAATTACTCTCCACATAGGCATAGTTAATTTTATTAGTTGTAGTGGGAGCAAATTCAACAAAGTAGCTATCATTATTATTCTCATCAAGTGTAGGAGGCATAGTATAATCACAACAAAATTTACTCTCCATAGTAGGTGGCACCAAAAGACCACTATCATTATAATCATCATAAATAGGAGGCAAAGTATCATCAAAGAAAATTTTCTCCTCAATGCTTGGGGGACTAAAAATATCATGAAAACCAGCTTCCCCAAGCTTAGAACTTTCTATATCATTGTCAACAATGGTGTTCAAAGCGTTCATACTAATATTACTACCAGCATGCAAAGAAGATTTTATAGGGTTTTTAATTTTCGCATCAAACAATCCAAGTTTTAAATCAGGAAATAGAATAAGAAGCTCACTCTTGTACATTATGCCAAACTAGTGTAAACAAGAAACAAAAAGTTGCAATTGGGATCTAAAGGAAATAGCCAGTACTTACAATGACGGAGAATAGCTTAGTAGCCGAGATCCAGTGTGAGTACCTTTTACCTTTCCTCCCCGGCACGGCGCATAAAAGTGCTTGATGTCTACGGAGCTTCTATTCTTGTAGACGTGTTGGGCCTCCAAGTGCAGAGGTTTGTAGAACAGCAGCAAGTTTCCCTTAAGTGGATACCCAAGGTTTATCGAACTCGGGGAGGAAGAGGTCAAAGATATCCCTCTCATGCAACCCGCAACCACAAAGCAAGAAGTCTCTTGTGTCCCCAACACACCTAATAGGTGCACTAGTTCGGCGAAGAGATAGTGAAATACAGGTGGTATAAATAAGTATGAGCAGTAGCAACGGTGCGAGAAAAGTGCTTGGCGCGTAGTTGATGGTGGTGGTATTGCAGCGCGAGAAACGGAAAAAGCAAAGTAGTAACTCAGCGTATTTAGGAACAAGGCCTAGGGATTACACTTTCACTAGTGGACACTCTCAACATTGATCACATAACAGAATAGATAAATGCATACTCTACACTTTTGTTGGATGATGAACACATTGCGTAGGATTACACGAACCCTCAATGCCGGAGTTAACAAGCTCCACAATAATGCTCATATTTTAGTAACCTTTAGTGTAAGATAGATCAACAGACTAAACCAAGTACTAGCATAGCATGCACACTGTCACCTTCATGCATATGTAGGAGGAATAGATCACATCAATATTATCATAGCAATAGTTAACTTCGCAATCTTCAAGAGATCATGATCATAGCATAAACCAAGTACTAACACGGTGCACGCACTGTCACCTTTACACACGTGTAGGAGGAATAAAACTACTTTAATAACACATCACTAGAGTAGCACATGGATAAATTGTGATACAAACTCATATGAATCTCAATGAGATCATTGTATTGAAGTACATGGAAGAGAGATGAACCACATAGCTACCGCAGCCCCGAGCCTCGATGGAGAACTACTCCTCATGGGAGCAGCGGCGGTGATGAAGATGGCGGTGGAGATGGCAGCGGTGTCGATGGAGAAGCCTTGGGGCACTTCCCGCTCCGGCGGGGTGCGGAAAGAGATCCTGTCCCAGATCTTGGCTTCGCGATGGCGGCGGCTGGGAAGGTTTCGTGGGTTTCGTCAATTGGTATCGGGTTTTCTGATCCGGGGGCTTTATAGGCGAGAGGCGGCGCGGGGGTCGAAGGGCTGGCCAAACCCTAGGGGCGCGGGCCCCCTAGCCGCGCAGGCTATGGTGTGTGGGCTGCCCCCCTCCGGTCCCTCTCGTGTGTTGGATGCTTCCGGGGATTCTAAGATCTTTGGCGTTGATTTCGTCCGATTCCGAGAATATTTCGTTACTAGGATTTGAAACCAAAAACAGCAGGTGAACTTCGCATCTTGTTAATAGGTTAGTTCCGAAAATGCACGAATATGACATAAAGTGTGCATATAACATGTAGATAACATCAATAATGTGGCATGGAACACAAGAAATTATCGATACGTTGGAGACGTATCAGTGCCTACCAACAATCTCATACCATGAAGGAGTGCCTTTTATTTTAGTTTTATTATGATGACACTCCTCCCAACCTTTGCTTACACAAGCCATGGCTAACCGAATCCTTCGGGTGCCGTCCAACAATCACATACCATGGAGGAGTGTCTATTTTTGTTAATTAATTTGGGTGGGAATCCCATTGCCAGCTCTTTTTGCAAAATTATTGGATAAGCGGATGAAGCCACTAGTCCATTGGTGAAAGTTGCCCAACAAGATTGAAAGATAAACACCACATACTTCCTCATGAGCTATAAAACATTGACACAAATCAGAGGTGATAAATTTTGAATTGTTTAAAGGTAGCACTCAAGCAATTTACTTTGGAATGGCAGGAAAATACCATGTAGTAGGTAGGTATGGTGGACACAAATGGCATAGTGGTTGGCTCAAGTATTTGGATGCATGAGAAGTATTCCCTCTCGATACAAGGTTTAGGCTAGCAAGGTTATTTGAAACAAACACAAGTATGAACTAGTACAACAAAACTCACATAAAAGACATATTACAAGGATTATAAGACTATACATCGTCTTCCTTGTTGTTCAAACACCTTACTAGAAATTATCTAGACCTTAGAGAGACCAATTATGCAAACCAAATTTTAGCATGCTCTATGTATTTCTTCATTAATGGGTGCAAAGTATATGATGCAAGAGCTTAAACATGAGCACAACAATTTCCAAGTATCACATTACCCAAGACATTATAGCAAATTACTACATGTATCATTTTCCAATTCCAACCATATAACAATTTAACGAAGAGGAAACTTCGCCATGAATATTATGAGCTAAGAACACATGTGTTCATATGAACCAGCGTGTCTCTCCCACACAAGCATGATGTAATCCAATTTATTCAAACACAAACAAAAATAGAAACAAACAAACAGACGCTCCAAGTAATGTACATAAGATGTGACGAATAAAAATATAGTTTCGGGGAGGAACCGATAATGTTGATGAAGAAGGGGATTGGGCATCAAGAAGCTTAGCTGAGTCTTCTTGAAATATGCAGGGGTGAACCACCGGGGCATCCCCAAGCTTAGAGGTTTCACTCTCCTTGATCATAGTATATCATCCTCCTCTCTTGACCCTTGAAAACTTCTTCCACACCAAACTTTAAGCAAACTCATTAGAGGGTTAGTGCATAATCAAAAACTCACATGTTCAGAGGTGACACAATCATTCTTAACACTTCTGGACATTGCTCAAAGCTACTGGAAGGTAATGGAACAAAGAAATCCACCCAACAGCGAAAGAAGCAATGCGAAATAAAAGGCAGAATCTGTCAAAAACAGAACAGTCCGTAAAGACGAATTTAAAAATGGCACCAGACTTGCTCAAATGGAAAAACTCAAAACTAATGAAAGTTGCGTACATATCTGAGGATCACTCACGTAAATTGGCATAATTTTCTGAGTTACCTACAGAGAATTAGATCCAGATTCGTGACAGACAGCAATGCTGTTTCTGCGCAGCAATCCAAATCTAGCATCAACTTTACCATAGAGACTTTACTTGGCACAACAAAACACAAAACTAAGATAAGGAGAGTTTGCTACAGTAGTAAACAACTTCCAAGACACAAATATAAAACAAAGTACTGTAGCAAAATAACACATGGGTTATCTCCCAAGAAGTTCTTTCTTTATAGCCATTAAGATGGGCTCAGCAGTTTTAATGATGCACTCGCAAGAAATAGTAGTTGAAGCAAAAGAGAGCATCAAGAGGCAAATTCAAAACAAATTTAAGTCTAACATGCTTCCTATGCATAGGAATCTTGTAAATAAACAAGTTCATGAAGAGCAAAGTAACAAGCATAGGAAGATAAAACAAGTGTAGCTTCAAAAATTTCAGCACATAGAGGGTATTTTAGTAACATGAAAATTTCTACAACCATATTTTCCTCTCTCATAATAACTTTCAGTAGCATCATGAGCAAACTCAACAATATAACTATCACATAAAGCATTCTTATCATGAGTCTCATGCATAAAATTATTATTCTCCACATAGGCATAATCAATTTTATTAGTTGTAGTGGGAGCAAAGAGTAGCTATCATTATTATTCTCATCAAGTGTAGGAGGCATAGTATAATCACAATAAAATTTACTCTCCATAGTAGGTTGTACCAAAAGACTACTATTATAATCATCATAAATAGGAGGCAAAGTATTATCAAAGAAAATTTTCTCCTCAATGCTTGGGGGACTAAAAAGATCATGAAAACCAACTTCCCCAAGCTTAGAACTTTCTACATTATTATCAACAATGGTGTTCAAAGCGTTCATACTAATATTACTACCAGCATGCAAATAAGATTCCATAGGTTTTTTAATTTTCGCATCAAACAATCCATGTTTTAAATCAGGAAATAGAATAAGAAGCTCATTGTTGTCCATTATGCCAAACTAGTGTAAACAAGAAACAAAAAGATGCAATTGCAGGATCTAAAGGAAATAGCCGAGCACAAACACAATGGCGCGAAAAATACTGTTACTGAACCGAGTATGCGTGCCTTTACTCCTAACACGCGTAAAAAGTACTTGGCGCGTAGTTGACGAGGGAGGAAAAGTGCTTAGTTGCCGGGCTTGCCAATGTGTGAGTGCCGTTTACCTTCCCTCCCCGACGGCGCCAAAAAGTACTTGATGTCTACGGGAGCTTCTATTCTTGTAGACAGTGTTGGGCCTCCAAGAGCAGAGGTTTGTAGAACAGCGACAAGTTTTCCTTAAGTGGATACCCAAGGTTTATCGAACTCAGGGAGAAGAGGTCAAATATCCCTCTCATGCAACCGCAACCACAAAGCAAGAAGTCTCTTGTGTCCCCAACACACCTAATAGGTGCACTAGTTCGGCGAAGAGATAGTGAAATACGGGTGGTATGAATAAATAGTAGCAACGGCACCAGAAAAGTGCTTTGCCCGGGACAGTAAACAAGCGAGTAATGCAGAGTAACGGTAAAACGATAAACAAGCAGCGATAGCAGATATTTAGGAACAAGGCCTAGGGATTAGACTTTCACTAGTGGACACTCTCAACATTGATCACATAACAGTAAGATAAATGCATACTCTACACTCTTGTTGGATGATGAACACATTGCGTAGGATTACACGAACCCTCAATGCCGGAGTTAACAAGCTCCACAATAATGCTCATATTTTAGTAACCTTTAGTGTAAGATAGATCAAAAGACTAAACCAAGTACTAGCATAGCATGCACACTGTCACCTTCATGCATATGTAGGAGGAATAGATCACATCAATATTATCATAGCAATAGTTAACTTCGCAATCTACAAGAGATCATGATCATAGCATAAACCAAGTACTAACACGGTGCACACACTGTCACCTTTGCACACGTGCAGGAGGAATAAAACTACTTTAATAACATTGCTAGAGTAGCACATAGATAAATTGTGATACAAACACATTGCAATCATAAAGAGATATAAATAAGCACCTCACTATGCCATTCAACAGTGAATAAGTATTCTGTGAAATATAGCCTAAGAGACCCACACGGTGCACACACTGTCACCTTTACACACGTGGGACAAGGAGTCTCGGAGATCACATAAGTAAAACTCACTTGACTAGCATAATGACATCTAGATTACAAGCATCATCATATGAATCTCAATCATGTAAGGCAGCTCATGAGATTATTGTATTGAAGCACATAGGAGAGAGATGAACCACATAGCTACCGGTACAGCCCCGAGCCTCGATGGAGAACTACTCCCTCTTCATGGGAGCGGCGGTGATGAAGATGGCGGTGAAGATGGCAGCGGTGTCGATGGAGAAGCCTTCGGGGGCACTTCCCCGCTCCGCAGGGTGCCGGAACAGAGACTCCTGTCCCCCGGATCTTGGCTTCGCGATGGCGGCGGCTCTGGAAGGTTTTCCGTATCGTGGTTCTTCGCATCGGGTTTTCGATCCAGGGGCTTTATAGGCGAAGAGGCGGCGCGGGAGGGTCGAAGGGGTGGCCACACCATAGGGCGCGGCCGGCACCGGCCGCGCCGCCTATGTCTGGTGGCCCCCTCTGGTCCTTCTCGGGTGTTCGGATGCTTCCGGTGAAAATAGGAACCTGGGTCTTGATTTCGTCCGATTCGAGAATATTTCGTTACTAGGATTTCGAAACCAAACAATGACAAACTGGCACTTCGGCATCTTGTTAATAGGTTAGTTCCATAAAATGCACGAATATGACATAAAGTGTGCATAAAACATGTAGGTATCATCAATAATGTGGCATGGAACATAAGAAATTATCGATACGTCGGAGACGTATCACGGCCTAAGGGGGGCCCGCGCGGCCCTAGCGTGTGGGGCCCCCGTGCCTCCTCCGAGTCTGCCCTTCCGCCTACTTAAAGCCTTCGTCGCGAATACCCCAGTACCGAGAGCCACGATACGGAAAACCTTCCGAGACGCCGCCGCCAATCCCATCTCGGGGGATTTAGGAGATCGCCTCAGGCCCTGAGAGGGGAATCATCTCCGGAGGTCTCTTCATCGCCATGATCGCCTTCAGATCGATGTGTGAGTAGTCCACCCCTGGACTATGGGTCCATAGCAGTAGCTAAATGGTTGTCTTCTCCTCATTGTGCTATCATGTTTGATCTTGTGAGCTGGCTATCATGATCAAGATCATCTATTTGTAATACTACATGTTGTGTTTGTTGGGATCCGATGAATATTGAATACTATGTCAAGTTGATTATCAATCTATCATATATGTTGTTTATGTTCTTGCATGCTCTCCGTTGCTAGTAGAGGCTCTGGCCAAGTTGATACTTGTAACTCCAAGAGGGAGTATTTATGCTCGATAGTGGGTTCATGCCTCCATTGAATCTGGGGAGTGACAGCAACCTCTAAGGTTGTGGATGTACTGTTGCCACTAGGGATAAAACATCGATGCTTTGTCTAAGGATATTTGTGCCGATTACATTACGCACCATACTTAATGCAATTGTCTCGTTGTTTGCAACTTAATACTTGAAGGGGTTCGGATGATAACTGAAGGTGGACTTTTTAGGCATAGATGCATCTGGATAGCGGTCTATGTACTTTGTCGTAATGATTAAATCTCATAGTACTCATCATGATATATGTATGTGCATTGTTATGCCTTCTTTATTTGTCAATTGCCCAACTGTGATTTGTTCACCCAACATGCTATTTATCTTATGGGAGAGACACCACTAGTGAACTGTGGACCCCGGTCCATTCTTTACATCTGAAATACAATCTACTGCAATACTTGTTCTTTACTGTTCTTCGCAAACAAACATCATCTTCCACACTATACATCTAATCCTTTGTTCACAGCAAGCCGGTGAGATTGACAACCTCACGGTTACGTTGGGGCAAAGTACTTTGATTGTGTTGTGCAGGTTCCACGTTGGCGCCGGAATCCCTGGTGTTGCGCCGCACTACACTCCGCCACCAACAACCTTCACGTGTTCCTTGACTCCTACTGGTTCGATAACCTTGGTTTCTTACTGAGGGAAAACTTGCTGCTGTGCGCATCACACCTTCCTCTTGGGGTTCCCAACGGACGTGTGTATTACACGCGCCATCAGCGGTCCAGGAGCTCGTGGGCGTACTTGCGCTGGTGAAGGAAGAAGCCGTCGGTGCGACGTACGACCTCGATGCCGAGAAAGTAGTGCAAGGGTCCCAAGTCCTTGAGGGCAAACTCAGCGCGAAGACGCTCGGTGATCTGTCGCAGGAGATCCGTGGAGCTGGCCGTCAAGATGATGTCATCGACGTAGAGCAGCAGGTACGCGGTGGTGGCGCCATTGTTGTACGCAAACAGCGAGGCATCAGAGCGGGTGGAGCGGAAGCCGAGTTGGTGAAGAAACGCTGCGATGCGCTGGTACCAGGCGCATGGGGCCTGCTTGAGCCCGTATAACGAGCACGAGAGCAGGCACACATGGTCGGGATGGGCACGGTCGATGAAACCCGTGGGCTGCTGGCAGAAGACCTGCTCCTCGAGATGGCTGTGAAGGAAGGCGTTGGAGAAGTCCATCTGGTGCACGGGCCACACACGGGAGACCGCGAGCTGAAGGACGGTGCAGGTCGTCCCGGGCTTGACAATCGGGGCGAAGGTGTCGGTGTAGTCGAGCAGCCACGAACCACCCACCACGCCTTGTGATGGTCGAGAGTACCGTCCGGATGGAACTTGTGCTTGAAGACCCACTTCCCGGTGATGATGTTGGCGTGAGGTCGGGGAAGAAGCGTCCATGTCTGGTTCGCTGCAGGGCGTCGAACTCGTCTGCATGGCCGCAAGCCACTGCGGGTCGCGAGCAGCCCGGGCAGAGGCGGGCAGGGGCGATGGCGTGGATGGTGAAGGCGCAGAAGTCGACGCGGTGCAGACGTACTCGTCCGAGGGGTACCGCGTGCTCGAGATGAGAATCCATGCACGGGCGCGTGTGAGGGCCGTTGTGGCCGACGACGGAGGAGGCGGAGGCGGAGGCGGAGCCAGAGGCGAGGCGTCACCTGGCGAAGACGGCGCGGCGCCCGAGCTGAGGCTCGAGGGCGACACAAGCGGCGTCGAGGCATATGAACCCGGCAAAGGCGCGTCGCCCGATGAAGACGGTGCGGCGCCCGAGCTGAGGCTCGAGGGCGACACATGCGGCATCGAGGCGGGCGTCGGTGCAGGTGTCGGCGCAGGTGTGAGCATGGGGTCACCCGGGACATGGCTCGAGGGTGACCCAGAGGGTGGCGAGGCAGCGCCCGAGCCAGAGCTCAAGGGCGCGGTGGAGAACGACGAGGCAGTGCCCGAGTCCGAGCTCGAGGGCACTGCAGCCGGCGGACCTGCGGGGCGGATCGACGGGGACCATCAGTAGTCGAAGGAGGAGTGGTGACCAACTGTCTCTGTGCAAAAGGAAAGCAATGCTCATCAAAGTACACGTGCCGGGAGGTGATGACGCGGTGAGAAACCGGATCATAGCAGCGGTAGCCTTTTGTGTTAGCCGGGTAACCGAGGAAGACACACGGAACGGAACGAGGGGCGAGCTTATGAGGAGTGGTGGAGGCGATACTAGTATAACAACGACAACCGAAAATCCAAAGACCGTCATAGGATGGAGGGGAACTGTAAAGGAGGTGATGAGGTGCATAGTTTCAACGGGGACGACACGGATGAAGGTTGATAAGAAGGGTGGCGGTAGCTAAGGGGTCGAGCCAAAAGGTGGGGGGAACATGGCTGTGGAATAGGAGTGTGCGGACGCAGTCATTGAGGGTGCGAAGGATACGCTCGGCGCGGCTGTTTTGTTGGAACGTGTATGGACAGGTTAGATTAAAAATAGTGCCGCGAGATGAGAGTAGGGTGCGGATGGCGACATTGTCAAACTCTTTTCCGTTGTCAGTTTGTAGGGCGTGGATGGGGCGACCGAACTGGGTGGAAACATAGGCGTAGAAAGTTGTGAGAGTGGTGGCGACATCAGACTTTTTACGGAGGGGAAACATCCACACAAAATGAGAAAAATCATCAAGAATAACTAGGTAATAAAGAAGACCAGAATTACTCGGGATTGGAGAGGTCCATACATCACAATGAATTAACTCAAAAGGAAAAGATGCAACTGTGGAAGACTGACTAAAAGGAACACGAACGTGTTTACCAAGACGACACGCTTCACAACTATGTGAAGACTGTTTATTACATGAAAACGAAAACCCCCTCATTATTTGGTGAACTGTGTTGGCACTAGGATGTAACATCCCAAATTTCAAAACAAAGAGAAAATGAATTTCCTTTTCCCAAAAATGAGAACCAACAAAAACTTTTCTTACATTGAGTGCTATGCATAGTGCCCATACCTAATACTTGTGCTTGCCATGATGAGTGTTACTATGCTTATGTGCTAAAGCCTAAAACCCTAAAGTGATCAAGTGAATATCACCAACCAAATAAAATAAAAGAGAAAGAAATCAAATAAGAAAAAAACCTAAACCCTAACCTTCTCAAAAATCATTTGGATCTATTTTGAGAAACCAAAATAAAAGAAAAGACTTATGTGTGCATATAGCCCTAATAGGTAAAACATGAACCCTACCTTTAATATTTTTGCTAAATAGTGGTGAACCGGGGTGAACCCCACTAAACCCTAAACCTCATCTCTCTAGACACAAATCTTTGAAAAACAAAATAAAAAGAGGTGATCTTAAATAAGAAAAAGGCATATGCAAGCCTATGGCTACTTTTTGCAAATGCTCCAACTTTGAGTGTTGACCTTGGTAAATGTTTTGAAATACCTCAACACACTCAACCAAGTACTTACCAACCAATTCAAGTGAGAAACAAAATAAAATCAAACATATGCATAGAGGTATATGTGGCACTTAGCCAAAATATCCAATCTTGACCTAAGCACCCACATTGCCCCAAAGTGGTGTAAACCTTTTACCCAACTCCATCTAACACCAAATAAACCTCCCTCTTGTCAAAATGACGCAAAGAAAAATAAAAGAATAAGAAGTAGGAAATCACAAAACCCTCACATATGGTTTATGACATTTTTCCAAATCTTTTACCTAGACCATTTTGGCCTTCACCATTAGTTGTATTATGTTACTAAACACTTATTACCACTTTTGGAACCAAAGAAACACAATTCAAATAAAAATCCAACTCAAATTGTGCTCACATATGATAATGGTTAAATCTGCCAATTATAGTCTGGTCACTACTTTGAGCCCCTGCAATTCAATATTTTCAAACCAAACTTGCTCAAGTCTTTGCATGTCATCCAAGAGGACATCAAGGTGAACAACGTTTGTAAAGACAACCATGCCAAATTCACTTTGGATCAAATTCTATATGAATGCAAAGTTGAGATTTTTTATCAAATGCAACAATCTCAATTTGAGCAAATTTGCATTTCTTTGATTTTTAAAATACCACCACCACCCATGTTTGCCTCTGGTCAATTGAAACTCATCCCAATCATCTATTTTCAAATTTTTGAACCAAAGTGCATGAACCAAATTTTGACAAAACTTGCAATTTGCAAATAGGCATATTTGCAAACCCTATTTGAAATAGTGCTTTACCTCAAACTAACTTGCCCCATTTCATTCCACCTTGCTCCCCTGTCCCCTCTCTCCCTACCCCAACACATAAAACCTAAGAGGAGGAGCCAAAGCTAGCATGGCATGGCCATGCCGGCCATGTCACCACCATGGTGCACCCTCCTCTCTTCTCCCTCCCCTCAACCTTGGCCACCACGTCTCTGAGCGCCACCACACCTCCCTAGACCTCCCTAGCCACGCCACTGTCGAGGAGGAGGCCGACAGCCGCCGGAACGAGCGCGCCCAAGGACGGCCACGCCATGCCGATGACGTCGCCACAGTACACGTACGAGCACCACTGGCCACGCGCCGCGCCACCACCTCGCTCACGCCCTGGACTCCCTCTCGATGCGTGGAGCATCACCGCACATGCACGATCCCGCCAGACACGCGCGCGACCACTGCCCTTGCCCGCCGCCGCCGGAGACGACGACACAATCCCGCCGCATCCGCGCCAGTCCGTGCCATCGCTCGACCGTCGTACGCCTCTCCGTACCGTGCCATTAATGCCCCAAGGACCGCCGTGACGTCGCCTACCTCCTGCGCACCTTCCTCGCCCCTTCGTCGCCCTGGAATGACGACCTCGCCGTTGACCTCGTCCGCGCCTCGCAGCACACTCGCCCCTCTATAAATACCGAGCTCCCCTCAGCCATCCAAGCACACCAGCAGCATCCCCACTCTTCCCTCGCCCTCCTCGTTCACTCCTTTCACTCGATTACTCGCCGGAGCCGTCCAATCGATCGCCGGAGCCCGCAGCGGACCTGAGATCATCATCGACGAATTGGAGCACCATCGGCGACGCCACTGGTACCAGCGCACTCATCGTCGACGACAACCTCGCCGCGCGTCAACGCCACCGCTCGCCGTAGTCCCGCCGTCGACCCCCGTGCCTCGCCGCGCCAGTAAGCCCTCTCGTCGGAGGAGACGACGATCGTGCGCCGCACGATCGCGTTGTAATCCAACGGCCGTCCCTCCCCCGTACCGATTCGGGGTTAGTGAGCCGCTGACAGGCGGGTCCCGCGCTGTCAGGCAGCCCACGCGTCTGTGGACCGTGGTGGGCTGGACGTGGGCCGATTTAATTCCATTCAGCCCAACTCAGTTTCCCGCCGGCCCTTTCATTCAAATCTCGTTTAATTAAATTCAACTCAATTTCAATACTGCACCCAACATTGAAAATCCTTAGAATCAGTTTGGCTTGGCCAAATTTAACACATTTGATATTGTTGGAAAGCTAGTTAAAAGTTCTACAACATGCCACTGGTCCCCCTTCAATATCTGTTGTAGAAATAATCGGACAAAAAGAACAAGCCAGGGACTTTTGCACTTTCAAATAATTCTTAAAAATCAACAAAAATAGATATTTAGTTAATTCCAACTCCAATAGCTCACTTTTGACTTACACTAATTGTTTCTGCAAGAAAATGGTGTGGTCACTTTGCATGATCATGCCCTAGTTTAATTAGTGGACAATATGGCTATTTTCTCTAAGTGATATTGTCCAAAACTATTAGGCAAATTTTATGAAGTGTTATACTTCATTTAAATCTTGTCCCAAGTACCTTCATATGAAGTTTGGACCCCTGGTCAAATACTCTCACATGAAATACTTGGTGATTTTAAATCACAAATAGAATTGTTAAATTGTATGAGGAACTCTACCTCATTTAAATCTTTTTCTCAAATAATGATGCTGAATGGTTGACTTAGGTCAACATGAATTCATGTATGATTGTTGGAGGAATTTAAATCTTGTCACAAACATTTCAAAATGAGGTAGAGACTCTGGTCATTTAGGTCTCATATGATTTGTTTGATGATATTAAATCTCTACCATTTTGAGATTAAATTGTATGAGGTGCTACATCTCATTTAAATCATTTTCTTAAATGATAAGTATGAAGAGGTTGACTTTGGTCAACCTAGGTCATATATTATTCATGAGAGGAATTAAATCTTAATAAGATAATGAGAGGAAATTATTTCTCTAAATACTTGAACATAACACCTAAGTTAGTATGAGAGGAAATTATTTTTCTGAAATAAGGAAAAACACATCCACCAACTCAATAGTAATGTGTGATGCTAGTTTAAGTGGTGTGGAATCATGTGTGTGCTTAGTTTAGTAAATAAGTTTGGTATGATGATTGTGTACCCCGTATTCGTATTTTAGACGCTAGTACCGAGGAGTATCAAGAGGAGGAGGCCTACTTTCAAGGAGAAGAAGACCACTTTGATCACCTCAACCACCAAGGCAAGCTATACTCTTGCAAGCTAACACCATTGCAAGTTCTATTGTTGCAAGATAATACTCTTGCAAAGTGCAAAGCTCACTATGAGCAAGGCATCCCCCATTTACTTTATGTTCATGATCCTATTTCCCAGTTTTACTTTACAAGCTTTAATTACTTTAGTTTTATCAAAGTATTTTTTTTATTTATGATTCACTTGATTAGTCTTGGATTAGTACAAGAGTATCAATGTTAGCCTAGAAGCAAACAAAGTACTTAGCACCCCTCATACTTAGATGCTAGTGCTAAATTAAAGATGACTACTCTAGTTGGGAACTTGTGAAATGAAATAACTTTGAAAACCTTGGAATGATGAGCATTCTATTGAAAGATTTTGAAGGTGAATATGACTGGTGAATGACTTGGTGAACTTTACAAAAAATGATGGTTGGGTTCGGATGCGATACCATTCCAATTTTTACAAGTACCCCCACAACACCTGATATGGGTAGGGCTTAACTGGAAGTTTATGTATCTTAGTATGGGTTCCCTCTAAACAAGCGTCATCGGGGTTATGCCAAGGGCTGCCTCTAAAGAAATATGGAATGATGTGATATGACGTGAAATGAGGTGAATGTCCGGCCCAAGCCCTGTGCAGTTCCCGGGCTAACAGTTTGTCTTCACTGGGAGGCCAAGCTCATGGGGAGAGATGCCTATACTAGAGTATGTAAGTGAAAGGTTATGGTTGGTAGTCCGCACACGGAGTGTGATAAATCAGGGCCAACCCCGACGGATTATTGCAAATGTTGTGGCACAAGTGTACGACCTCTGCAGAGTGTAGAACTATTCGAATAGCCGCGTCCACGGTTATGGACGGTTGGAAAGGTCATCTGTTCCGTCGAACTTTTCAAAAATGTGACATGTGAAGGGTGACTTGTGATTTGAAATTGAATTGGTGACTTTGAAATACAATTGAGTTGTGTGAATGACACTAATGTTCCCACTTGAGTTAGTTAGCACATGAAGAGTTTTTATTTCAAATACTTGTGAACTAAAATTGGCTTATGCAAAAGAAACTAGAACTTAGCATCCCCCTTACTAGAATTGCTAGTACTTACATTAGTATTAGTTTGCGAGTACTTTAAAGTACTCACGGCTTTGTCCCTGGCTATTCAAATGGCCAGACTATGAAGCAGAACAGCAGTATGAAGAGGATGGACAGCGGGACGTCTACAACTAGGACTACTCCCGTGCGTTGGCCTGTGGACTATAGAGTCCCCTTCTATCTCGCTTCGCTATGTATTTGTGATGTGTGTTGAAACAATAGTTCAACTATTATTGTAATACGGGATCATGTGATCCATTTGTAAGACGACTATGGTATGTAATGAATGATGACTTATGATATTCAACTGTTATGTCTCGCCACAACAATATTCCTGGGATTGCGATGTATGGCATAACAGGCATCTGGATTTAAAAATCCGGGTGTTGACATAGGATGTCCAAGATGAGCATGCCAAAGATCAACGCCTGCGGAGAGAGCACGAGGTGCGGCGCCGGGGGTGGAAGGCGACATCACCTGATACAAATCGTCGGGTCTCTCACATCGGTGGAGGACCATCCGGGTGCGGGCGTCCTTAACAGAAAAAACAAAAGTGTCAAATTCAATAGTCACAAATTTGTCACGAGAAAGAGTTTTAACAGAGACTAAATTCTGAATAAACTGGGGAGACACAATGACATTATTAAGAGACAGTGGTTTAGAAGTAGAAGGAAAATTAGCAGAACCAATGTGAGAAATAGGAAGACCGGCTGACAAGGTATCGATATGTTCTCAGTCGAATTTTTGATAATATTCCACCTTGATGTCTACGGGCGCTTCTATTCTTGTAGACAGTGTTGGGCCTCCAAGAGCAGAGGTTTGTAGAACAGCAGCAAGTTTCCCTTAAGTGGATCACCCAAGGTTTATCGAACTCAGGGAGGAAGAGGTCAAAGATATCCCTCTCAAGCAACCCTGCAATCACAATACAAGCAGTCTCTTGTGTCCCCACACACACCGATACACTTGTCAGATGTATAGGTGCACTAGTTCGAAGAGATAGTGAAATACAAGTAGTATGGATGTATATGAGTGGTAATAACAATCTGAATAAAATATGGCAGCGATTAAACATGCAACAGAACAGTAAATAAACAGAGTTTCGATGCTTAGAAACAAGGCCTAGGGATCATACTTTCACTAGTGGACACTCTCAACATTGCAATCATAATTGAATATAAATATAAGCACTTCACTATGCTATTCTTACTGGCAAGATAACGAACACTAATTCATCATGTAGGCAAACCTTAAAGATGTATTCCCAAGTACTAATAAACACCCCACGCTGTCGTGAGCATTCATAGGAGGTACTAACACACCACAATTTCATAGAGACATCCAACTCAAATCATAACTCAGTGAATAAGTATTCTGTGAAATATAGCCTAAGAGACCCACACGGTGCACACACTGTCACCTTTACACACGTGGGACAAGGAGTCTCCGGAGATCACATAAGTAAAATCCACTTGAATAGCATAACAACATCTAGATTACAAGCTCATCATATGGATCTCAATCATGTAAGGCAGCTCATGAGATCATTGTATTGAAGTACATAGGAGAGAGAGATGAACCACATAGCTACCGGTACAGCCCTTAGCCTCGATGGAGAACTACTCCCTCCTCATGGGAGACGCGGTGATGAAGATGGCGGTGGTGTTGATGGAGAAGCCTTCCGGGGGCACTTCCCCATCCCGACAGCGTGCCGGAACAGAGACTCCTGTCCCCCAGATCTTGGCTTTGCGATGGCGGCGGCTCTGGAAGGTTTCTCATACCGTGGCTTTTCCGTATCGAAGATTTAGGTCGAGGAGGCTTAAATAGGCGAAGAGGCGGAGTCGGAAGGGCTACGGGGGACCCACACAGTTGGGGGCACGCCCCCCCTTGGGCCGCGCCGCCCTGTTGTCTGGTGGCCCTGTGGCTCTCCTCTGGTCCCTCCCGGGTGTTCTGGAAGCTTCGTAGAATTATAAGATGCTGGGCGTTGATTTCGTCCAATTCCGAGAATATTTCCTTACTAGGATTTCTGAAACCAAAAACAGCAGAAAACGAACCACACTTCGGCATCTCGTTAATAGGTTAGTTCGGAAAATGCATAATAATGACATATAATGTGTATAAAACATGTGAGTATCATCAATAAAGTAGCATGGAACATAAGAAATTATAGATACGTTTGAGACGTATCAAGCATCCCAAGCTTAGTTCCTACTCGCCTCGAGTAGGTAAACGATAAGGATAATTTCTGAAGTGACATGCTATCATAATCTTGATCAATACATGAATTATAAAGCAATGATGGAGATAATGAGTAAACAAATGAATCATATAGCAAAGACTTTTCATGAATAATACTTTCAAGACAAGCATCAATAAGACTTGCATAAGAGTCAACTCATAAAGCAATAAATTCTTAGTAGAAAGTTTTGAAGCAACACAAAGGATGATTAAGTTTCAGCAATTGCTTTCAACTTGTAACATGTATATCTCATGGATAGTTGTCAACATAAAGCAATATAACAAGTGCAATAGGTAAACATGTAAGAATTAATGCACACAGTTGACACAAGTGTTTGCTTCTAAGATAGAAAGAAGTAGGTAAACTGACTCAACATAAAGTAAAAGAATGGCCGCAGGGAAGCAGGATTAAATCATGTGCTAGAGCTTTTCAAGTTTTGAAATCATATAGAGAGTATAAAAGTAAAGTTTTGAGAGGTGTTTGTTGCTGTCAACGAATGGTAGCAGGCACTCTAACTACCTCATCAACCAGACTTTCAAGAGCGGCTCCCATGAAGGACGTTATCTCTACCAGCAAGGTAGATCATCCCTCTTCTCTTTTGTTTACACATGTATTTTAGTTTCATTATTGATGACACTCCTTCCAACCTTTTGCTTTCACAAGCCATGGCTAACCGAATCCTCGGTGCCTTCCAACATTCACATACCATGAAGGAGTGTCTATTTGCAAAATTAAGTTGCTTATGATGAGCAAAACATGTGAAGAGAATTATTAATGCAAGTTAATTAATTGGGGCTGGGCACCCCAGCTCTTTTTGCAAAATTATTGGATAAGAGGATGAAGCCACTAGTCCATTGTGAAAGTCTGTCAAAAGTAAATGACAAGATCGAAACATAAAACACCACATACTTCCTCATGAGCTATAAAACATTGACACAAATAAGGAGTAATAAAGTTTTGAATTGTTTAAAGGTAGCACATGAAGTATTTGCTTGGAATGGCAGAGAAATACCACGTAGTAGGTAGGTATGGTGGACACAAATGGCATAGTATTTGGCTCAAGGATTTGGATGCACGAGAAGAATTCCTCTCAATACAAGGCTAGGCTAGCAAGGTTGTTTGAAGCAAACTCAAGTATAAAACAGTGCAGCAAGACTCACATATAAACATATTGTAAGCATTATAAGACTTTACATTGTCTTCCTTGTTGTTCAAACACCTTAACCAGAAAATATCTAGACTCTAGAGACCAATCATGCAAACCAAATTTTAACAAGCTCTATGCAGTTCTTCATTAATAGGTGCAAAGTACATAATGCAAGAGCTTAAACATGATCTATATGAGCACAACAATTGCCAAGTATCAAATTATTCAAGACATTATACCAATTACCACATGCAGCATTTTCTGTTTCCAACCAAATAACAATGAACGAAGCAGTTTCAACCTTCGCCATGAACATTAAAGATAAAGCTAAGAACACATGTGTTCATACGAAACAGCGGAGCGTGTCTCTCTCCCACACAAGCATGTATTTATTCAGAGAATGAAAGTAACAAAACGAAAATAAAAGCACACAGACGCTCCAAGTAAAGCACATAAGATGTGACCGAATAAAAATATAGTTTCAAGAGAAGAAACCTGATAAATTGTCGATGAAGAAGGGGATGCCTTGGGCATCCCCAAGCTTAGATGCTTGAGTCTTCTTGAAATATGCAGAGATGAACCACCGGGTGCATCCCCAAGCTTAGACTTTTCACTCTTCTTGATCATAGTATATCACCCTCCTCTCTTGACCCTTGAAAACTTCCTCCACACCAAACTTAAAACAAACTCATTAGAGGGTTAGTGCATAATCAAAAATTCACATATTCAGAGGTGACACAATCATTCTTAACACTTCTGGACATTGCACAAAGCTACTGGACGTTAATGGAACAAAGAAATCCATCCAACACAGCAAAAGAGGCAATGCGAAAAAAAGGCAGAATCTGTCAAAACAGAACAGTCCGTAAAGACGAATTTTTTTGAGGGACCAGACTTGCTCAGATGAAAATGCTCAAATTGAATGAAAGTTGCGTACATATCTGAGGATCACGCACGTAAATTGGCAGATTTTTCTGAGTTACCTACAGAGAGGCAGATTGAAATTCGTGACAACAAGAAATTTGTTTCTGCGCAGTAATCCAAATCTAGTATCAACCCTACTATCAAAGACTTTACTTGGCACAACAATGCAATAAAATAAAGATAAGGAGAGGTTGCTACAGTAGTAACAACTTCCAAGACTCAAATAAAAAACAAAATTGCTGTAGTAGAATAAAGACATGGGTTATCTCCCAAGAAGTGCTTTCTTTATAGCCATTAAGATGGGATCAGCAGTTTTAATGATGCACTCGCAAGAAATAAGAGTTGAAGCAAAAGAGAGCATCAAGAAGCAAATTCAAAACAAATTTAAGCCTAACCCACTTCCTATGAAAAGGAATCTTGTAAATAAACAAGTTCATGAAGCATAATGCAACAAGCATAGAAAGATAAAACAAGTGCAGCTTCAAGATTTTCAGCAAAAAGAGAGGTGTTTTAGTAACATGAAAATTTCTACAACCATATTTTCCTCTCTCATAATAATATCCAGTAGCATCATGAGCAAACTCAACAATATAACTATCACATGAAGCATTCTTATCATGAGTCTCATGCACAAAATAATTACTACTCCCAACATAAGCATAATCAATTTTATTAGTTGTAGTGGGAGCGAATTCAACAAAGTAGCTATCATTATTATTCTCATCAAGTGTAGGAGGCATAGTATAATCATAATAAAATTTACTCTCCATAGTAGGTGGCACCAAAAGACCACTATCATTATAATCATCATAAATAGGAGGCAAAGTATCATCAAAGAAAATTTTCTCCTCAATGCTTGTGGGACTAAAAATATCATGCTCATCAAAACCAGCTTCCCCAAGCTTAGAACTTTCTATATCATTATCAAAAATGGTGTTCAAAGCGTTCATACTAATATCAATGCTACTAGCATGCAAATAAGGTTCCATAGGTTTTTTAATTTTCACATCAAACAATCCATGTCTTAACTCAGGAAATAGAATAAGAAGCTCATTGTTGTCCATTATGCCTAACTAGTGTAAACAAGAAACAAAAAGATGTAATTGCGGGATCTAAAGGAAATAGCTTTCAACGGCAACAGAAAATAACTTAGTTACCAGGACCGGAGTATGAGTGCCTTTTACCTTACCTCCCGACAACGGCGCAGAAAAGTGCTTGATGTCTACGGACGCTTCTATTCTTGTAGGTGTTGGGCCTCCAAGAGCGAGGTTTGTAGAACGCAGCAAGTTTCCCTTAAGTGGATCACCCAAGGTTTATCGAACTCGGGAGGAAGAGGTCAAAGATATCCCTCTCAAGCAACCCTGCAATCATGATACAAGAAGTCTCTTGTGTCCCCAACACACCTAATACACTTGTCGATGTATAGGTGCACTAGTTCGCGAAGAGATAGTGAAATACAAGTAGTATGGATGTATATGAGTGGTAATAACAATCTGAATAAAATATGGCAGCGAGTAAACATGCAGAACAATAAATAAACGGTGTTTCGATGCTTAGAAACAAGGCCTAGGGATCATACTTTCACTAGTGGACACTCTCAACATTGCAATCATAATTGAATATAAATATAAGCACTTCACTATGCTATTCTGAATTACTCTCCGGCAAGATAACGAACACTAATTCATCATGTAGGCAAACCTTAAAGATGTATTCCCAAGTACTAATAAACACCCCACTGTCACGTGAGCATTCATAGGAGGTACTAACACACCACAATTTCATAGAGACATCCAACTCAAATCATAACTCGGTGAATAAGTATGTGAAATATAGCCTAAGAGACCCACACGGTGCACACACTGTCACCTTTACACACGTGGGAAAGGAGTCTCCGGAGATCACATAAGTAAAATCCACTTGAATAGCATAATGACATCTAGATTACAAGCTCATCATATGGATCTCAATCATGTAAGGCAGCTCATGAGATCATTGTATTGAAGTACATAGGAGAGAGAGATGAACCACATAGCTACGGTACAGCCCTTAGCCTCGATGGAGAACTACTCCTCCTCATGGGAGACGGCGGTGATGAAGATGGCGGTGGTGTTGATGGAGAAGCCTTCCGGGGGCACTTCCCCATCCCGACAGCGTGCCGGAACAGAGACTCATGTCCCCCAGATCTTGGCTTTGCGATGGCGGCGGCTCTGGAAGGTTTCTCATACCGTGGCTTTTCCGTATCGAAGATTTAGGTCGAGGAGGCTTAAATAGGCGAAGAGGCGGAGTCGGAAGGGCTACGGGGGACCCACACAGTTGGGGCCCCCTTGGGCCGCGCCGCCCTGTTGTCTGGTGGCCCTGTGGCTCTCCTCTGGTCCCTCCCGGGTGTTCTGGAAGCTTCGTAGAATTATAAGATGCTGGGCGTTGATTTCGTCCAATTCCGAGAATATTTCGTTACTAGGATTTCTGAAACCAAAAACAGGAACTGGCACTTCGGCATCTCGTCAATAGGTTAGTCCGGAAAATGCATAATAATGACATATAATGTGTATAAAACATGTGAGTATCATCAATAAAGTAGCATGGAACATAAGAAATTATAGATACGTTTGAGACGTATCACACCTCTGGATGTACGTCCTCATTGGCTCATCATACTTCTGTCTGCAGGCCCTTAGCTTCTCTATTGACGCGGGTTTCTTGCATGTCGATAAGAAGTTCTTCACAAACATGTCCTCGAAAGTTTCCCAGCTGTCGATGGAACCAGGTGGTAACTTTTTTTTTATCCATGACCTCGCTGCTCCGCTTAAGTGTACCTGAATACTCTACATAGCGGTTGCTTTGGTTCCACCCGTCAATTTTACTGTCTCCGGGTAGTCGACTAACTAGTCCTCAGGGTCTTGCAGGCCATCGAACTTCTTGTAGTTGTCAGGTAATTTAAACTCAGACGGAACCCGAATTTTGCGGACTCGTCGAGTGAAACAAGGAAGCCCGCACATATCTTCCTCATCTACTTCTGGTGAATGCCGACATTCTATCCTTTCTTGCCATGCTCTGCCGACTCGTGCTTGTGTTGCGGTATCTCTTGCACCACCCGATCTTGGAGGATCTTGTACCACCACAGCGGGTCGTGGACTATTTTGCCTTGGAGCACCTTCGGGAGGGGTACTTGTGCCTGCGAACGCTGTTCCCATGACTCCAACTCCGGCCATAGCCATATTGTACAACGCCTCTCTTGGGTCTCCGGGAGGTGGTCTGGATGCAAGTATGTAAGCCTGAGTCGCCATGTATCCAACTTCCGGTGTTTTGGGAATAATGTTCCCTCTTGTGTCTATCGACATAAAAGACATGTCGAGGTTTTGGACCAAATGCTCCCTCTCGCTCTCAGGTATGTGCTGCAGCCGAGATCTTCCTCTATTACGAGCTGCCCTGTGACTATCTCTCGAAGTTCCTGATTGTCGACTCAGCTCGGCTCTTCGCCTACTTGACGCGGAAGCTGCAGCTTTTCTCTGCTCAAGTATTACCCTTTGTTTCTCCAATTCTCGACCAGCACGCGCGATTCTATATTGGTATGCTTGCAACTTCTCCACCGCCGCGGCGGTGGTCAATGGATTTGTACCATTCAAGGCCGTTGTCGCTCTGTCCCAAGATGCTTGCGAGAGTTGCACTCTTTGGTGCGGTGTAGGCCCGACATATTTGCTGCCTAAACCTCGCGTAAGATCAGCGAGATCGATGTATGGATTTCCCAAATCATCGAAAGCCTCTGATGTTTCGTCCTCAGGACGACTTGACTCGCCAATTACGTAGACTTGATGGTATGTTGGCCTTGAATGATCATCCTCTGGGTCGGTGACACCGTCGTAACGATCAGCGAGAACCTCCTGAATAAGGGTAGATTTGTCGATGAAGCTGAAGTTATCGATGCTTTCCGAGTCGCTATCCAGATCGGAGTCCGTGGACGACCCGAAAGATATCCTGCCAAACAGATTTCGCCGAAAGATAACTTGTCGACAAAGTTTCGCCGGCGCTTGACTTGGTTGATGATGGTGATCCCGAGAAATCAGGAACAACTGCTAACGGTTTCGAACAGATCGGTGCCGCTAAACGATGTGAACCTTCTCTCCCGACGTGAAAGTAGAAGCTCCTGAACTTCATCTCCATTGGCTCTTCCAAGTAGGCATATGCATCCAAGCGGGCGGGAGGGTGAAGAACAAAATCAACAAGACCAGTTTTGATCTGTTTACCTCCGTCCATCGCATTGCTTGCCACCGATGATGTCGATGATGTTGAACGTGCCATCGAGATCAGCTCCTTGTCGCCTCTAATTCCCACAGATGGCGCCAATTGACAAGGTATCGACTTGTCAATGCCTACGTATTGTAGACTAGAGTTTTCGTGGAAGTAGAGGGCAAGTAGATCTCGAGGATTTCAGCCGGAAAAGTACTCGACTGCTAGAAAACTAGGGTTATATTGACAATGAAATCGATCCCCTCTTCGTCCCTTGACTCCCCTTATATAGGAGGCGGAGCCGAGGGTTTCGTTTTACACAAGTTACAGATTCCGGGAGACTCTTTGAGTTCGACCCGTAAAGTTACAAATCTCTTTATTCCTAATACAATTCTTTCTTTCCATATCGACAGTTAACTGGCCTTCAGTAAACCCCGGGTACCATATTCAGCAGGCCCACTGGGGATGCCTATGTCACCGGCGCCGTTACCGACAATGATGCGAGACTCGGTGGAAGTGGGAAAGGTTACTCGGGTGAGCGGCCATGTGAGATGAGGCGCCGTGTCCATAAACCAGTTGCCGCCACCGGTGTAAGAGCCAGGTGCGGGCGCCTGCTGCAGTGCCGCGAAGAGCGCCGGGTCCCATGCGGGCTGCTGCGGCGCGTAGAGTGGTGGCGCAGCGTGGTAGGCCGAGGCGGAGGCGTGGCGGTGAAGGCCGGGGCGTAGGGCGGTGTCGCGGTGAAGTGTGCCTGGTGAGTCGGCGGGCGAGGACCGAAGGTGCCGGGTGCGGGCGGGCGCGGCACCGGCATGCTGTAGGCGTGGATGACCCCCGTCCATGGGTTGTTGGCGAAGGGGTTGCTGCTGTTGGAGACCGACGACATGACGACGCGCGCACGGGAGACGACGATGGCGTGGGGGTTGGGGAGGAAGGCGCGGCGGCGGCTGCAGGTGCGACGGCGGCGTGGCGTGAGGAGAGGCACACGCGGAGGCGACACAAGGGCGGCGGCGCTAGAGTTGGAGGGTGGGGTGGCGCGCGCGGGGGGCGCGCGGCGGGTTGAACGGTCTGATACCATGTAGAAATTGATGCAACTCACAATGTATTGATTGGGTGCATATGGCGTTACATATATAGGCCACGTCCTCGACTATACAAGGAATGAGGCGAGCCCAATAATAAATACAAAAATATGTATCGCTATACATAACTACAGAAGATACACATCCGGATATACAAGGATCTGTATCTCAACATATACAACAGGAGTGCCAACGATCCGGTAAGTCCGGGTGATCCACAAATGATGGTGGTGGCATATGGCTCAGCGGGCGGCTAAATTGTTGTTGATTGAAGATGAAAGAAGTCCATCCAGATACAAGGAGCCGTATCCATACATGACTACGCAAGGAGTCGGATCTAGAAGGTTCTCGGAAGGAGCTGGATCTTGAACGACAACTTAGGAATATGTGTATCTTGACGTGTACGGCAACGTAATGTTTCGTAAATATATAACTTGTATCTGGGTAGGTCTCTCCGTAGAAACCCTAGGATCTGGACGTCTATATAAGCTGGATCTCGGGAGACTTAAAGACACAACCACAACTCATTATAACCACGCGAAAGCGTCCACATAATTTCAGATAAACAACAGTAGACCCTGCCTCTGTGCGGCGTGTTCCAAAACTGGGTAACTCGCGTCCTCCTGTCCCGATAGCTCTCTGCCCTATGGCCTTATTTTCTCCCCCGTACGTGAAGATCCCTTCTCCAGGGTAACGACAGGGAGCTCGGTAAAAGGTAATTAAGACAATTAATGCACTATTTAGGCTAATGCAATATATCTTGGTATATCTTCGAAATAATTATTAACCCAATAATTTGGTCCAGAGGATAACTGTTACAAATTTATCTAGATTTGCATGTAGGACCTGCGATAATATGAAACGAGGAAGTAAGTATGTTTGGACAAATTCGACGGCTGAATCACATGTTCTGGAATCGCATCCCACGCGTATTTAAATTCTCCCCGGAGCGAAGCCCAGACCCAAACACCAACACCAGAGGCCCAGAGCCAGAGGAAACGGCACTCAAGATGCTGTCCTCTTCCACGGCTTCCTCCCTCCGCCTCCACCAACCAACCAGACCCCACCGCCGCCGCCCGCCGTCCCCGCCGGCGAGCCACCAATTCCGCCCTCCCGCCTCTTCCGTCGCCTCCCGCCGCCACCTCCCCTCCCTCCGCACCCGGCGCGCCGGCGGCGGCACCATCCGCGCCATCGACGCCGCCCAGCCCTTCGACTACGAGTCCCGGGCGGCGGGGCTGCTGGAGGAGCGGCAGCGCCTCAAGATCGCCATCGTCGGCTTCGGAAACTTCGGGCAGTTCCTCGCGCGCACCTTCGCGCGGCAGGGGCACACGCTCCTGGCCCACTCCCGCTCCGACTACTCCGCCGCCGCCGCCTCCCTGGGCGCGTCCTACTTCCAGGACCCGCACGACCTCTGCGAGTGCCACCCGGACGTGGTCCTGCTCGCCACCTCCATCCTCTCCGCCGAGGCCGTCCTCCGCACGCTCCCGCTGCACCGCCTCCGCCGCAACACCCTCTTCGTCGACGTCCTCTCCGTCAAGGAGTTCCCCAAGAACCTGCTGCTCACCTCCCTCCCGGAGGACTTCGACGTCATCTGCACCCACCCCATGTTCGGCCCGGAGTCGGCCCGCGACGGCTGGGACGGCCTCCCCTTCGTCTTCGACAGGGTCCGCGTCGGCGACTCCCCCGCCCGCCGCGCCCGAGCCGACGTCTTCCTCAACATCTTCGAGCGCGAGGGCTGCCGCATGGTCGAGATGCCCTGCGCCGACCACGACGCGCACGCCGCCGAGACGCAGTTCCTCACCCACACCGTCGGCCGCATGCTCGCCACGCTCGACCTCCAGCCCACGCCCATCGACACCAAGGGCTACGAGACGCTGCTCCGACTGGTGGACAACACCTGCAGCGACAGCTTCGACCTCTACAACGGACTCTTCATGTACAACAAGAACTCCACCGAGCTGCTCAACCGACTCGAGTCCGCCATGGACTCCGTCAAAAAGAGGCTCTTTGACGGCCTACACGAGGTGCTCAGGAAGCAGCTCTTCGAGGGCAAGGCCTCGCCGCCGCCCAACAACAAAGCTGACGTGCACCGGAAGCCGCTCCTCCTGGAGGGCAAGGCCTCGCCGGCACCGCCCACCCCCAACAACACCGCTGTACACCTGAAGTAGGCCTCTCCTCCTCTCCCAATGCCTGAATTTGATCCAGAGTGTATGCTCAATTCCTGCTCTCGCAGCTCACACAGCTTGCATTGCATCGTGTTGTATTCTAGTACCAATTTGTATTTTCGCCGAGTGATTTCCCCTTTGTTTGGGGAAAAATGAATGTATGTATCTGAGTGATGTAGTAATAAACTTCACAGTCTGAAGAAAAGTGAGGAATGAAATTGATAGTATAACCTTTCATCAAGGAAAATTAGGAGCAAAAATATTGGCTTTGCTTGTGTGCCACTGAGGATCTTGGTGCCAAATCAATGGACTTTCTGACATTTGGATTTGGAAGTCCTTGTCTGTCGCCCCCAGATGTTTCTTCAGTGTGTGTGTGTGTGTTTGTTGGGAGAGCGACATTGGACGAGGTTAGGTGCCATCTGCTGCTAATCTGATAGCGCAGTTCATCTGGTTGATAGGCTGCTTTCCTGACAGCGGCATCAGCAATACCATCGCACGGATCTGTGTGCTAGTGATCAATAGTCAATTGCACATCATGCAACATGCAAACCACTCCTGTCACGTCATATAGGTTGCTCAGTACGATGATCGTCACTAAGCAAGCGTGAGGTACGCGATCTGTGCCCCGAGCATGTCCCAACCAGGTAGTGCAATTTTGCAGAGAGACAGTGCAACTCGTGTGGAATTTTGTATACAATCCGGTCAGAGTGTTTAAACAACTTAGTCCCCCAAATGATCAGAATTCAGACATCTGGCTACTACCACTTCATTTGTAGTACTCCACATTTTCAAAATGTAAGTGTAACTTTCATCCCAAGTCATTTTTTTTGGTATAATAAATTTGACCGAGTTTACAGAAAAAACACATCACCGCTTACAATACCCAAATAATACGCTATTGGGAGATCGACATGGGACGAGGTCAGGTATTCAGGTGGCCATCTGCTACTAATCCAACTCCGTTGTTCATCTGGTTGATAAGCTGCTTTCCCTGATAGCGGCAGAATCATAGTTTAATTGCGGGTCACGGAATCAGGATGCCACTCCTGTCATGTCATATCGGTTGCTCAGTACGATCGACGATCATCGCTGAATAAGCACGAGGGGATCTGTCAGTCACCCCCAGCATGTCCCAACCTGGTAGGCAATTTTGCAGAAAACAGTGCAATTCGTACACAACTTGACTGAAAATTATTCGTTCTCTGAAATAGGTGGTTGTTGCGTGGTTGCAAGCATGTCATACCTTGTCCAAACGAACTGGTAAACGAATACATGCAGTAGATGTAATCCGTCTTTCCCAATATACAAGATGCATAACTTTTTGTGCAAAGTCATTTTTTAAATATAATTTTGACCAAGTTTATAAAAAGTTTTAATATCAGTTATAATAACAAGCAATACTATGAAAGCATGTTTTATAATGGATCTGGTGATGGTTATTTTGCGATGTATATATTCACACTATTAACTTTATCAAATTTATAAACTTGACATTGTGAAGAAAACCGAGGAGTAAAATTGACATCCTCATCAAGGAGGAAAATTGGCTTGGCATGCATGCCACTGAGGATCTCGATGAGTAAATTCTAGTCTGAAATCTATGGCCACCTTGACATTGGGGTTTGGGGGCCTCTTTAATTCAAAGGATTTGAATATGAATTTTAAAAGATTTAAATTCTTTCTTTTGGAATTTTCCCTATAGCAGTTGTTTGATTTGTAGGATTGAATCTCATCGAATTTTTTCTAAGAAATCATTTGCACTAAATTTCACAGAAAATCTAGCATCCACTCAAACCTCTTTTCTATAATCATTTGTTTTTCTTGTGATGGAATCAAACAATTTTTTTGGTGCATACAACATCCAGTAGAATTAAAATGCGCATGACATTGCAATACCATTTTTTTTATTTCTATTCTTATGTTTCTAGAATCCTTCAAATCAAAGAGGCCCTGAAAGTCCTTGTCTATTGCCCCAAATGTTTCCTCAGTGACTAGGGGTGGAATCGAGCCGAGCCGAGCCGGCTCGTGGCTTGGCTCGAACAGGCTCGAGGAAAATCGAGCCGAGCCTGGCTCGGCTTGTAGCAAAAACTTTTCCAGAAATGAGGCTCGAGGCTCGGCTCGTGAGGCTTGAGGCTCGGCTCGACGGCTCATCGAGCCCATAGCCAAATTACCTGCCCCCAGCGTAGGACGAATCCCTTCCTCAATTCTCATCCCGTTGACCTCACTCTGGCGTCGCCATCGACGGCCGCTGCCACCATCTCCTCCCGCGCCGGCCGTCACCACCCTCATCTTCTTCTCCATGGCTTCCCCTACCCTTGCTTCTCCTGATTTGATGCCTTAGATCCCACGAGGCGCAAGTTATCTCGGGTTAGCGGCGACCCTCCGTCCGCCGCTCAACTTCCGTACGGGGTGCAGCCTCCACATGTGCCCGGCACCGGCAGACTGCTCATCCCCTCTAATCAGACCACCACGATTCGCACCTCCGGGCTCCGGCTGCTACTCTGTTCATCCACCACGGGGTGAAGATGCAATCTGGACGGGAGCAGAACTGAACGATTAGAGTGGCTGATAATTTTTTGTTTCTATGCTGCAGTCTGCAGATTGAACCTGGCAGTTTACAACCCTCTTCAGAACGCGAGAATCCAAAATGCAGGGATAGTAAAGTATACGAATAGGATTTAGTGTACTATGTGAACCTGTACAGGCTTCTAAAAGGAAGGATTGAAAATAATTGAGGTGTTCGGAGGAAAAAACTTCTGATTCGGTTCTAGTTTGGGAAAACTAATGGAGCATTGCTTAACAATATTTGATTTGGACACAAGTACGAATCTACTACTCATCACGTGCATGTTATATTAGCTCTACTAGTATTTGTTGAACTAAGTGCATGTGTTGCTGATACATGACACTTCCTATTGTAGTATGTACATGCATTTGTGTGGTGAACTTGTGATACATGCTTTTGTCATTAATTTTGTGAAACTTATTTGGCAATGTTATAGATGTATTCATGTTAAGTTGTCGTTCATAATTGTGAAATGATGTATTTTGGCAAAGGTTATATAGCAAATGTTTTATTACATCGAGCATTCGAGCCGGCTTGCGAGCTTTGTCGAGCAGGCTTGTCGAGCCTCGAGCCTTAATCTAAAGGTTTAGGCTTGGCTTGTCTGCCCGTGGAGCCGAGTCAAGCCCGAGCCGAGCCTTGTCGAGCCCGAGCCAAGCCTCGAGCCTTGAGCTTTCTGTCCACCCCTATCAGTGACTCAGTGTGTTTGTTGGGCGAGCAACCTGGGACGAGGATAGGTGCCATCTGCTGCTAATCTGGCCCCTCTGCTCATCTGGTTGATAAGTTGCTTTCGAGACAGCGGCATTTACTAATGCCATCAGACGGTGTTGTGTGCCATAATCCATACTTTAATTGCACGCATCATGGAAGAGGAAACCAATCCTATCATGTCAAATAGATTTTTAGCCCGAGAGAGTGAATAGATAGAACCGGGCGCCATATGAGCATGGATATCTGCCCACACAAACTTGCTCGTGATCTGGACCCAAATGATTGGGAAAATGACATAAAATAGATAGCCCAGCTCGAATACATCGACGATACACGGTTTCTTGTGGGCCCGTTCTAGGTAGCGCCACAGAAAAGCTGGGCCGCACGGGCTTTGTGCAGGTCGGACCACCGGGGATTGTCGGGATGGTAATCTCCACTGCTAAAAAAAGATGGTAATCTCCAGAATTACTGCACTAGGCCGGTACAGTTTCTGGACTGGTATGCCTGATGTTGGGATGAACTCGACCTGATAGATGAAGCCTGGCCAATTTCGCCCGAGACCTTGCAGCTCGTCCAGTCGTCCGACCCTCCCGCGTTGGTGTTTTCTTCCTCGTCCATGGCGCGCGGTGAGCTGCAAGAGTGAACAGTAAAATACAGTTGCGCGAGTCGCCGGGGCGATTCCTACCCCAGCCTCGTGTTGTAGAGGAAGAACAATGTTTTAGGATCTTTAAGGGTCCAATGGAACTGTTCCTTTCCTAGAACTCATTCTTGCGTTCGGTTTGGAGATGGAATGGAATGGAACGGTTCCTTAAAACGACATATTCCCTCCAGATGCGGAACCAACCCATCCGGCCGATTCGGCCGAACCAAGTGAAACGGGTGACTGTCACACGCTGTTTAATTAAGTTTAGCAATAATTAACCAAGTTTTAGCAATAATTAATCAAGTTTAGCACTACTTAATCAAGTTTAGCAGATAATTAATCGAGTTTAGAATAATTAACCGGGTGACTATCTCACCCATTCCATTCTCATCCCATTTCAAAACCGAACACACGGATGAAACCGTTTCGTAATAAAAAATTTGTCCAAACCGAACACAGGGATGAAACGGTTCCGTGACAGTTGGGACGAGTTGGGACGAGCAGGCAAACGAATAAGATGGTTGTGGTAAACCGTCTTAGAGCGTCTTAGAGCATCTCCAGCCGCGTCTCCCAAAGCGGTCTCTAAAGGGCGCCGAATTTATCGTTTGGGAAACGTGTTTCTTTCGTGTCGCGTTTGAGGAACGTCGCTTCCTAGCCGCGACCCCAAACGTGCTCCCAAAACTTTAAAACACTGTATTTTTATTTTAATAGGTAGAAGAAAACTATGTACTAATATTGTTGTTCTAATATTTAAAGTGGTGCAACATAAACAAATTACATATAAAAACTTCGAGAAAACATAAACAAATTAAATATATATTTTTAAACTACTTCTTCTTTGATGGCCTCACCTCGTTGTCCTCATCACGGTGGCGCTTCCTGCTCGTCACCTCTTCCGAAGAGGCGGTGTCGTTCGACACGTCGGGGGAACTTGTGTCCTCCTCGTCATCGACGATGCTCGTCGGCTGCGCCTTCGCATTGGCCTTCGCTTTCGCCTCCGCCCCCGCCTTCGCCCGGGCCGCCGCCGTCATCGCCTCCTACGTCCGCCGCTGCCCCGGTACGCCATCGACATCATGCCGCCGGCGCCGCAAGGTTGGAGATGCCACCTTCTCCGCCGCCATCTCTCCGGCTTCAGCGCGCTGGCAACTGTCCTCCTCGAACTCTTCTTCTTCGGGGCCGGCGCGATCCACTGGCAACTGGATACTCGTTGAAACTAAGACAAATCTACCTAAATTATCAATCAGGAGGTGCTTCATTTATTGCATCGGCTTGCACGGTCTGGGTGCGGGCAGGACGGCAGGTGCTGTCTGGTTTGGACCATCTTGTGCTCCATGTATATCAGTTGAGATACGATGTTTCGTACCTGAAATCTTGCATTGAATACGTTGCGTGGTCCTTCTACATGTCCGAATCTTGCGCTGCTAGCAGCCGTGGATGCGGCAGGCTCAAATGCCGCCCGGTTCAACGACGAGTTTTCCCGATGCTCATCGCTAAGCAAGCGTGACCTAAGCTACCTGTAAGTCGTCCCGAGCATGTTCACACCAGGGAGCGCAATTATGCAGAGAAACAGTGCAATTTCGTGTTGATTTTTGTCTTGAAATCTTGAATCTCAGAGCATAGAACCTGCTCGTCTTTCTCCTTCTCGACCTACTCTCCGCAGCCCTGAATGTTACGACAACAGTCCCCCAAATGTACAGGTAACCCCAGCCTACTACTTCACTTGTACTCCTTCTCAGAGGTAAACGGAGGTATTCGGTCGTGCGCACCCATGCTTTTATTCCGACCGATTGGTTCTGGAGGGAGCGGCGCGAAGATCTTTTTCTGTATTGACATCAAGTGACTATAGATCCATGATGAAAGTCAAGAAGAGAATTTCATGAAGGTCGGAGGGAGGACTAGCTAAGGGAGGTTCAAGTCGCGCTGTTGAGGGACTTGCTTGGTGTTCCGGGCTTCACGGTATGAAAGTGGGCGACAACACAGGTGAAGTGCAGAGTCCTACCTTTCAGGGTGAAAACCCAAGGTCTAGCCTTAATTGGTTGTGCCTGGCAATGACCTTGGTGGAGGCATTGTTTTGAGAGCGGGGACTATCTTGGGTGAAAACCTAAGATCTTTGATCGGGCGACACGGTGTTTGAGCACTGTTCCCTTCTTGGAGGGTCGTTTTGGTGTAATTCAGGTGTTGTCTTGGCGGTGGATGTATTGCTGTTGTTAGGCCCGAGATACTGTAGCGGGACTTTTGGTTCTTAGTTTTCTTTTCTTGTTTTTGGCTGTGTGCATCCGTACTGCCATTAGGGCGGTGCGTTGTTGCAGAGGCTGGGTGTAATTAGTATCTTCTTGATATTAATATATTCCCTTTATCGAAAAAAATATGACAGGCCAAATATGCGAAGATGTACTACTTGCTTCTCAAGCGTAAACGCGTAACTTATCCTAAGTCATTTTTTTGTAAATTTTTATTAGTTTAGAAAAACACATCATCATTACAATACATTGTCTAAACATACATTTCATAATTTTCTTGAAAATAATATACATTTATTAATGGACTTCTGGAGGTTATCTGCTGTTGTACATGTCGAATTTTTCTATAAGCTTTGTGAAACCTATTAAACTTTGAATTACGGCAGAGTTTTTCTTCCACGTGAGGCAAGGTTTGCGTTTTCTGAAGTATTACCTCTATTTCGAAATGTAAGCCTTTTTAGAAAGCTTTAGTTTCCTGCCGAACTTGTAGTTGGTTGTGCCTGCTGGGCATCTTGCTTGATCTGTGTGGGGAGAACTGAATTCTTGGAGCCAGCATTTTACTGTTTATCAGTTCCTTGTAAATGAAATGTGGGTTGATGCTCGTTTTATATATAAAAAAAAAGCTATGCGGCTCACATTTAGAGGAGAGAGTAAGATTATGCAAAGAAAAGTTTGACTCGATTTTTGGGCACAGAATTAGAATACAGAAAGTCACTTGAAACTAATTGAATCTACCGATTACTCAGATTAGTGAGGTGGCATCGCTTTGTTCCTTCTATTTTTCTGCTGGAGTGTTGTGATGGTGCCTGGTGCAGCGGTGGTGACAGCTGCGCTGCAGTCACTCCTCACCCATCAGGGATCAGGTTCCAGTTATGTGCTCCTTTCGATGTTGATATGGAATGGTTCAGGCTAGCTTCGACCCACCGTCATACACGCTGAACTTGGATCAAGGACTTTTATCGTAATCATAATCACATAGGCTGCTCGAACGAGATATGGCAACACCACAAGCGGTCTTTGTTCTACTCCTTAGAACGAAGGGATAAATTGTCAGTGTGAAGAAAATTGATGTATAAACTTGACGTCGTGATGAGTACATCAGGAGTGTACTCGGCTCATGTGGTGCATCACTGAGGATCTTGGATGAGTGTAAATTTTTTAACCAATCAATTGTCTTTCTGACATTTTGATTTGGGAGTCCTTTTCGCTCCAAGTTTTTTTTGTCAGTGTGTTAGTTGAGAGAGAGCGACATGAGAGGTGGCTTTAGTGATAGAGCCTGTAATGGAATCCCAACGAATGAATACGTTTACATCAGTATAATCATGGCACGCTCTTTGTTCAGTCTAACCCTCATCGTTCGGTATGAGGTGATTCCGCCAATGTCAGATCGAGCGTGTTCTGCGACACCTGAATTTCGAGTGAAACGAAGTAATGTGTGTACAATTTTTTTTTTTTAGAAATGGGGGAACTCCCCGGCCTCTGCATCCAAAGGATGCACACAGCCTTTTATTGCATCATCCAAAAAAAGTAAATAGTTGTGAATACAAAACGAACATATGATCATGGATCGGCTAAAGTTGCGACATGAATCAACCATCTAAAAAAAGAGGATAAAGACGATCTAAGCATCTTGTAATCTATTAATATGCCGCCAACCACCCTGGTTGAAGATAGCCCGAACGACCGCCATCAAGCGAGTGCACCCAGAATCCATATGTGCCCGCTGGTCCTCGGGGAGTAGATGGGACCACATATTTATCCAGTAAGTAGTTCGATGAATAGCCTGCAAAAATTGGGAAGAACTCGCACCGTTAAAAACAATATCATTTGATTGTTCTCAAACAAGATTATGGGCTGACCCAACTAGACTTGCCTATACCAGGTGCACTTTGCCGAGTATGGTTGTGCCTAAAGGAGCTCTGCATTGGTCCATGAAGTAGCTGCCTCTGGAAACAAGCTATGTAAGCCATAGTGTTCTTTGCTCCCACTCTAAAAGGATCAGGATCACGCGCATGTATATTAATGTGAGATAGGCAAGTGACATGCCAACCACTTCATGTCCCTTTAAAGAAAAACATTCACGTAAGGAAACAGAGCCATGTTATGTCTTGTGAGCAATGGTTATTGCAGACCTAAATGTAGTACATGTGTAGCATTATCAGTGAATAGACTTATATATAGGGTCCAGAGAGAGCACAAAATGCAGTTGCGATATGCACCGCAAGTTTTATGCATATTCTTTTCATGATGAATAATTGGATAAATTTCAAGGTCTTGCGGGCATTCTGCGGCTAACATTTTATGTTTGTTGATATTAGGCTGCATAGGACTGGGATGCACAAGGAAATTTTATCTATCTACATCGTAGCGACAATCCTGCTGGTATATGGGAGTGTGTTCAAGAAATGTTCCCTTATGCCTTCGGTGATATTCAATTTGATCAAGCATGAGGCCAAGCTTTGGGCTTCGGCAAGGGCAAACAACTTTCTCCCCATCAATTGGAGTGTAGGCCTTTATTTTGGTGGCCCTCTGAGCCCATTTTGTAATGTCTTAACTTGTCAAACTCTATCTTAATTAGTAGGTTGTAGCAAAGATTTTGCATCCGTCTCGCAAAAATATATGAATAACTCAACGGAACCAACTATGTAGGTGAAAGCTAGCATCCTCCGTCCTCTTCCAACGCCTTAATTTTATACATGGTGATGCGCGATTCATTTCAGATCTTGCTGCTCACATACCATAACATAGCATTGGATTGTACCAATTTGTACACGTCCCAAGTGATTTCTCTCCTGGAAGAAAACAAATAATGAATGTATAATATTGGAGTGGTGGAATAAACATGATGGTGATGAAATAAACTTGGCAGTGCCAAGAACACTGAGGAATAAGATTGACACTATCTTTTTTTGATAAATGACGCTTTACTACTCGAAAGTTAGTATTCGGAAGATAGATTACACCCGAAAGATTGACCCTATCTATCATCAAGGAAAATGAGAAGCACAATTAACTTGGCTTGTGTGTCATTGAAGATGTTGAATGAGTAAACTCTAGCCCCAGATCAATGGTCTTTCTGACATTGGGATTTGGAAGTCCTTGTCTGTCACTCCCAAATGTTTTGCCAGTGTGTAAGAACGACAAGGATGAGGTTAGGTGCCATCTGCAGTTAATCCGACTCCGTGTCTCCGCCTTTGATCTAGTCAATAAGTTGCTTTCGCCACAGCTCCAATTGCACATCATGGAAAAAGGAAGACACTCCTGTGAGCCATGTCATATAGTAGGTTGCTCAGTACTACGAAGGATCATCACTGAGGTAGCATGACCTACGCGATTGCAAGTCATCCTGACAATGTCCCAACCAGGTGATTCAATTTTGCACAAAACAGTGCAATTTGTGTACATTTTTGTATGAAATCCTTCAATCTCAAATCAGGGGAGCTGCTCCTGTTTCTCCTTGTGGACTCCGGCCCCAATGTTTAAACAACACAACCCCCTAAAATGTTCAGATAACAGGTGTAGTATTAGTATTTATATAACGAACCTAAGGAAACAAAATGTGAACCATCCGTCTCGAAATTTGCAAAGACTTCTTCCCAGAATCAAAGATATCTAAGTAGTACCTTTTCTCCTAAGTTATTTTTTTTATATAAATTCGAAGGAATTTACAGAAATTATGTATTTATAAAGCCAAATAAACACAGTACTGCAAAAAAAACTTATTTCATAATGGATCTACCATGGACTGCCTTCGAAAAGAAGTTCCCATTTTCATCTTTCAAAGCTGTATATGCTAGGAGAAGATGGCAGAATTCCGTGGTCTTCAACGCCGCTGATGTACCTCCACTACTTGATACCAGACGTAGCATTCAAGACGTTCGACTTTGGACTTACTGTTGCGTGGGTGCTGCTGTTAAAAACTTCCCAATATTTTGGTGTAACACCTTCGATCCTCCTTGAACTGCTCATGTTTTGTGTTCTCCCTTTGTGAAATCTTTTAATCAGACAACGCGCTCCTTTCGATGTTGATATCAAAAGCTCCGGCTGGCTTTGTCCGGCTAAAGTTGGATCAAGGGCTTTTATAAGGCTGGCCATAGTGCTAGTATCATAGGTAGTATCATGCATACTAGGCCCACAAAAAAGATGATGTGACATGTAATTAAGGAGGAGAGATATGATTAGAGTAACATAGGTGGATACTGTATCATAGCGCACCTTACGAGAAAAGTAAATGCCAAGTAAATCCTGTATATTGATTTACATTGAGATTCTACAAAACAATAAATTTATAAGTTTATGATACTACTCTATAATACCACCCACTATAGAGATAGTATCATAGACAAGTATCATATGTATGATACTAGTATATGATACTATGCACTATGACCAGCCTAAGGTATACAATGCACCTTATTTTGACCAGATCAACTCGTCATGATAACCACCTAGCTAGGCAGCGCGAACGAGATTGCAACACAACAAGTGGTCAATATCAGAAGCGGTCTGTGTGCTACTGCTTAGGAAGAAGGGATAACATTGTCAATGTGAAGAAAACTATTGTATAAGTTTGACCGTTTCAAAAAAAAATGTATAAATTTGACATCGTGATGAGAAGATCATGAGCATACTCGGCTCGTGTATGATTGTATCACGGGAACTCATGGATGAGTGAACCAAATCCCAATGTCGGAAAGGCAACTGATTGGTACCAAAAACAAATCCCAATGTCAGAAAAACAATTCATTAGTACCAAAATTTACACTCATCCAAGATCCCCATTGAGGCTAGTCATAGTGTTAGTATCATGCATATTGGTTCCACAAAAATGCTGACGTGGCAGCTAATTAAAGAGGAGAGAGAATATTAGAGTAACATAGGTGGAGAGAGAAGATTAGAGTAACATAGGAGTATATCATAGCGCATGTCACGAGAAAAATTAATGCCAAAGAAATCTTGGGCACAAATTTGCATTGAGATTCTAAAAAACAATAAATATAACATGACTATGATACTACTTCATGATACTAGCCACTATAGAGATAGTACCATACACAAGTATCATATGCATGATACTACTACATGATACTTACCACTATGGTCAGCCTGATACACTCACTTTTTTTTTGTCAGTATTGTTAGTTGCGAGAGAGCGACATGAGAGGAGGTAAGCTACTTTGCTGATACCGGTGCCTATAATGGAATCCCAACGAGTGAATATGTTTACTTCAATTATCATGGCACACTATCTGTTGAGTCTGACCGTCATCATTCCGTATGACGTGATTCCTGTGTCAGATCGAGCATGTTCTACTACACCTAAATTTCAAATGGCACGAAGTAATGTGTTCACAAATTCCTATAAAATTCGATTGTTCTCAAACGATATTATGGGCTGACCCAAGGTGACTTGCCTATACCAGGTGCAATCTTCGGAGCATGGTTGTACCTGAAGGAGCTCTAAACAGTGGTCTTTGCGTTCTCTCTCTCTTTGGATCAAAATCATGCGCATATATATTGCATGTGAGATAGGTAAGTAAGAGTTAATTTAAAATATCAACCAATTCATGTCCCTCAAAAAAAAAATCATTTGTGGAAACTGAGCCATTCACTACGGGAAAGTCTGCCGTTGCCGTGCTCCACTTCGCATGGCAAAGAGCTCTATACGCACGGCAATGGCTTTGCCGTGCGCGCCCTCACGGCAAAGTTTGCACGGCAACTGCTTCGACGGCAAAGGCACCTTTGCCGTGCGCTTGCAAGGTTTGCACGGCAAAGCTCTTTGCCGTGCGCTTCAATCTCTGCCGTGCGCTGCAAAGTCTGCCGTGCGGCACTTCTTTGCCGTGCGGCAGGGGGGCTGCCGTGAAAGAAATCGTTGCCGTGCGCCACAAACCTTTGCCGTGCGCCCGACGTTGCCGTGCGCCACCATTCGCTGCCGTGCGCACCTTTGCCGTGCGGCCTTGCTCTGCCACGCACGGCAAAGCCCCGTGAAGGCACGCCCCAGGAGCTCCCAGGTCTACAGGCTGCCGCCACGTGGCTCCTTTGCCGTGCGTGTGCGCACGGCAAAGTGACCAAAAGTCCTTTGCCGTGCGCACACGCACGGCAAAGGGCCCTGTTTTTTTCATTTTTTTGCTGTTTTTTGCTTATTCCCTGCATTTCAAATATAGCAATTGACAATAAAGCATATACACATATAATCTTCAACATAACATCACCAAACACTACGGGAACACCACAAATACATCAAACACACATATTCATGCATACAATGCATTACATAGAGTCCATAGTCCATCCACACAAGTTACATAGAGTCCATAGTGCAATGTCCAATATTACAATCCATTAGAAGCAAACAATCCGACAAAGTGCACGAAGACCATGCCATCAACCTTGTCCTCCGCTTCCGCCGGCCTCATCGTCATTTCCTTGTGACATATAATCTATAAGGTTGATGGAATGAACATTTACATTTGCATTTGCATATTGATCACTTGAACAAGCACAAGTAGCGGGTTGGGCACAAGAGGACTCACCGCGGTTCATGCTCCGGATGATGTTCATGTTGTTGTGATGGCCGGGGTCTGAGTGGGCGGTGGCGGCATCCACGGCATGGTGTAAGGTGGAGGAGCAGCAATACTCCCGGTGGACTAGACAGAACCGTCGGCTCATCAGCCGGCTCATCGTACTGCTCTTTGCATCATCTGCTGCTGTTGCATCTCTGCATCATCGTATCTGCTGCTGTGGTACTCGAGAATCTGCTGCTCCATGTGCGCCCTTTGCTCCTGGGCGCCTGCTCCTTCGCTGCCATCTCCTCCTACGTTGTGTTGCCGCGATGTCATTAGCATTTCAATGGAAAGCATGTAAAGGAAATGTAGAGGCTCGAGGAAGAACATACCCGTAACCGCTCGACACTAGATCCGAAGCCCGTGGCCGGGGCTCTACCTCAGGCTGGCCGCTCTTACGACCACGACGGATCCGGCGGAGAGAGGGAACCTTCGCTGGGTCGACGCACCCGTCACCAAACCATAGGCGGCCATGCTTCAAGCCTTCTCCCGCAAGCACCGCGACCTCGGGGTCAAAGTCCTCGGCCTGGGTTGGCCTCCTCGCCACTGCTTGAACTTGGAGACATACGACGTGCACTGGGTCTCGCATTGCGGGTTAAGACACGGACCCCGTCTCAGGATCAGGCGTCTTCCTTTGCTTCATCTTCTTTAGCACGGCAAAGACGTTAGGCTTCGCTCCTGAGTTCCTGCAAAAGAGAACATGTAATCAAGTGAAGTGGCACACCCTTGCGGAGTTAACAAATATATAACATGAATTCAAAGGATGAAGGAACCATTAATTTGCTCACCTGGTGAGAGAGGGGGATGCTGCCTTGGATATGCGATCCACCTCGCATCTCTGCCCGCTTCTTCTTGCCCTCCTCGTGCTTCTTGAGGTACTGGGGCATGTCCACCACATGACCATCGCAGAAAGCACCTATCGTCCTTGCCGACGTACTGAGGAGGGTTCTACATGCACAAGATAAACCCATTATGGTAAAATAAACTACATGGCGCTAAAGCAAATCAATAACACATAAATGCAAATACCTGCATGTACTGCCACGGCTGCATGAGCGTGTCGCGAGCGTCCTCCTTAGTCATGTGGACGAAGCGGTCGGCGTGCCGTCGCGGACGCATTGAATACGTGCCTCGTAGTGCATGCCAGTCACCCTCTTCCTTGCAAGCTGGTGTAGGATCATCGCACGCAGTCTCCTTGCCCTCGGCCCTCTTGAAGTATTTCTGCAACCATGCACATAGGTAAAACAAGGGGCATTAGTGCAATTATTGTGAACCAAGGAGAGTGTATGAATGGTAAGAAGTTAAAAGTCACGTACCCAGAATTTGGCAACAACCAAATCCGCCGCGGTGCCGCGGCCCATAGGATCTTCCGCGAGGCTGTAGTGCGCCCACCTCCAAGCTACGTCGCAGCCACCAGTAGGGAAATTGACTATCCCAGGGAAATACCATCTAAGTAGGTCCCCAAGGATGTTCGAGTACCCACGTGGCGGTCTCTGCGACGGGTCTTCATACTTGAACGAGCTGCACCATGAAACGACAACATCAATATGTATGTGATAATAATTTTGATAATGACAAAATTGCGATAACGAAATGCCAAAAATTAACATGTACCTCCTTCCATAGGGCACTAGAACAACGTGCCTGTAGCGCCAGGCCTTCAGCGCGGGGAGCTGTGTTATCCCACGCCGATATGGCTTCCTATCACGTGGCCTCAGCCTCTCCACAGCTGGAACGTACTGGTAATCCGCCGGCTCTACCCAATCTAGGCTTTGATCAGGATCGAACACTAAGTTCCCCAACCCCTCATCCTCCGAGAGCTCCTCCTCGTCCCCCTCCTCCTCCTGGTCCTCCCCACCCACCTCCTCCTCCTGGTCCTCCCCACCTCCTCCTCCTCCTGGTCCTCCCCACCCCGTGGTGCTCCTGGTCCTCCTCCTCGTCATCATCATCAGCTGCGGGAGGGGGCTAGGACTAGGAGTGAGTACCCGCGTCGCATTCTTCCTCGCTCGGTGCGACGGAGGGGGGCTGGGGCTAGTAGGTCGGCCCCGCCTCAAGTCCCTACACCTACCAAGTCCTTGAGCTTCTTTTAAGACCGCCACCCTTTTTTTGGCGGCATGCTTCAATCACCTGCAAACACAAATGAAGAGAGTGGTTTATTAGTACGCAATATTGTAAAGAGATAAATATTAGTGAAAGCAACAGAAATATAAGTAGATGAACATTAATGAAAGCAACAATAATGCAAAAAGATGAACATTAATTAGTGGAAGCAACAAATAGCAAGCATAGAGTTCTCTCAAACATAGCACGGAGTTCTTACAAATAACCTAGCTAGACAATCTCTATTACACGGAGTTATTACAAATAACCTAGCTAGCCTCACAATTACTACTACATAGATCAGATTGGACCGCGTGTCTCATCATCGTCATCAGGCTCGGCGAACCAATAATCATCAATGAAACCCGGAGGTGGTCCATCTGCATCGAGGTCAATCCCTGCTCTGAACGCCTCGAGCAAACTCAGGTCTTCCGGGGCACAAACATCCTCAGCTTCATCTTCTGCATTGTCCCCATCCATGCCCGCATCTTCTTGTTCATCGTCTACGACCATGTCATCGATAGTCGGCAAGGCGATTGTGAAATGCCCGGGGAGCCCTTCTTCCTGATAGAACTCGACACTCTTTGCTGAGGGGTCTACGCGGCGGTAATCGTCCTTGTTTGGCGGGGGCGGCCTATTACGTGAAGGCACCGTCATCACAACATCCCATCCATGTAGACGTTTTGTCGGGTTTCTGCACGCGTACGGGAGATAGAATACTTGAAAGGCCTGGGTAGCCAAGATGTACACATCCTCTCCCTTATAAAAAGAGTTCCTCTCAACTTCGACCAACCCAATTTCAGGATCCCTTCTCACCCGACGTGGGTCAAACCAATGACATTTGAAGACGACGGGATTTAGCCCTTTCTGAAACCCGTAATTCAGCTCGTATATACCCTCGACTCTTCCATAGTAATGGAGCCCATCGTCACCTTGACATACCACCCCGCTATTTATTGTCTTCGCGTTGGGCCGGCTTGTTGTGTATTTATGGGTCTGGAAGCGATACCCGTTCACGTCATAGGAGTTGAACGCTTCGACGGAATGGTCAAAGCCCCTAGCAATTTTTCTTAGCTCGACTTCATCTCTTTGTCAGTTCTTGCCTACAAGTTTAGCACGAGAAGTTTAGAATGAGAAATGACCGATAAATGTCGGAAGTGCTAGCTAATTTGGGATAGAAAAGTACCAAATTACAGAACCAGCTACTAAAACCGAAACCGCCGCCCTTATCGAAAATTTGCTTGGATTCTTCCGGGGTAGGCTCCCTGTGGGTATTCTTCCAATGTATAGCCTTGAATTGCCTATACCGATGAAAAGAGGAAGAGTTAGCCACGCAAATACGAGTGAATGTTTGCGAATAACTAAATGGTTCGCACTTACTCGATGTACGGCTTCACTTCGACCATGGTGTTCAAGACATACGAGTGGATCAAGGTCCGCTCCTGCAGTTCTGTACGGCTTCGAGCCACTTGACTTGCCACCAAGCCCCACGAAGATGCTAAGCTTGGGTACTTCTTCATTGTTGGCGGCATTGTAACGGAGGACCGGGTTGTGCTTTGTGGGAATGTTGGGATCATAGTGCTTAGTGGTGAAGTTTGCCACCTCCACGTTCAGGACTGCCTCGGCTATGGATGCTTCGATCTTGCATTTATTGCCAGTCATTTGACGAAGCTTTTGTGTTTCTCTCTCGGGAACCCAACGGCCCCAATTCGGCCCCCCTTTAAGCATTCCTCCGCGAGGTGCAGGATCATATGTTGCATCGGATTAAAGAACCCTGGAGGAAAGATCTTCTCTAGATCGCAAAGCAACACGGGTGCCTCTTCATCCAGCTTCTCAATCACTTTAGTGTCTAACTCCCTAGCACAAATCTGGCGGAAGAAAAAACTCAACCTCGCTAGCACTCGCCAAGTCTTCTCGGGGACATAGCCTCGAATCATCACCGGCATTATCCGCTCAAGCCATATGTGGTAGTCATGACTCTTCAGCCCTTGTACTCGCAACGTTTCAATGTTCAGACCCCTCATCCAGTTGGCTGCGAACCCATCAGGGAAAAACAAGGAGTCCTTCATCCATTGGAAGACCTCCCTTTTTTGGGCCTTTGTGAGACAGAACGGAGCGTGTGGCTTAGTCCAAGTTTTTTGGCACCATGAGGTGGCTGCATGTTCAACTCCGGCCTATCGCACCACATTTCTTGATCAATTCGAGCCTTTATGTTATCCTTCGTCTTCTCGGTGTCCACAATCGTGCTCCAAATGGCTTCACTGATATTCTTCTCGGTGTGCATTACATCAATGTTATGCGGGAGCTCGAGAAACTCAAAGTAAGGGAGCTTCCATAAGCACGGCTTGTGAGTCCATTGGTGTGTCTCCCCATATCCCAAGAAACCATTCCCATCAGGGCTAGGCTTAAGAGCATCTAACTCGGCCTTGATTTCCGTTCGGAATTGGCTTCGGGCCACGGACAACACGGCCTTTCTTGAAGCTCTTTACATCACTCCTATATGCATGCCTCCGCTCAAGGAACTGTCGAGCTTCATCAAAGCATGAATACTTGCCTCCCTTGTTTAGAAGAAAGTCACACGGCCTGCACCTGTGGGCAAGGCCACTTCCCATGTGTACACCACCGCAGAACAAAGCACGTCTGGCAGGTCATGCAGGGACGTGTGGTACCACACATACATATCGAAGTACTCCTTCTTTGATGCGTCATATGTTCGGATCCCGCGACCTTCCCAGCCACGAACCAAGTCATCCACCAGCGGTTCCAGGTACACATTCATGTTCTTACCCGGGTATTTGGGCCCTGGGATTATCATCGACACAAACATGTTCTCTGATCTCATGCAGACGCCAGGGGGAGGTTCATGGGAATAACAAACACTGGCCAACAACTGTATACTGCAGCCGACATACCATATGGATTGAACCCATCGGTTGATATCGCAACTGCTACGCTCCTCGGGTCACCTGCTTTCAGTGGAAATTTCTTGACAAAGTTCTTCCATGCAGTACCATCCGACGGATGTATCATCTTGTCGGTGTATTCCTTCCACGGCCCACCTCATCTGCTGGGCAGTATCCTCGGTCATGAAGAGCCGCTGGATCCTCGGTAGAACTGGAAGATAGCGGAGGATATTCTTGGCAACCGTGGTCTGCCTCTTCTGACCATCACCATTGCGGTCTACCTCAAAGTACCTAGAGGAATTGCATTTGATGCAATAATTTGTGTCGGCGTGCTCCTCTCTGAATAGCATGCATCCCTTTGGACAAGCGTGTATCTGCTGAGATGACATCTTAAGGTCACTGAGCAATTTGGTCGAATAGTAGAAGTTTTGCGGCAAGAGGTGCCCTTTCGGCAGAAGGCTGCCTACGATGACCAGAAGTTCATCGAACCCATCTCTGCACAAGTTCCTATGGCACTTCAAGGCCATAAGGCGAGCGATGGCATCTAGTTGGGTAACCTCTGTATTTTCATGTAGGGGTTTCTGCGAAGCAAACAGAGCCTCATAATACTCCTTTGTGTTTTCCTCCGGGTCCTCACTTGTCTCTGCATCCTGAGGTGTCTCCACCTCTACATGAGGGCTTTCAGGCACATTACCATTAGCCAAGTTTTCTAAGCACCTATCAAAACCAGTGTCATATTCCCCCCTAGGTTGAATCTGCCGCACCTCCTTCCTAGCACGTTTCTTTGCCTTTTCTCCATGGTAAGTCCAAATCCTGTAGGACGGTGTGAACCCAAACTTGATCAGGTGCATACTCATAGTTTCCTTGTCCTGTGCCTTTCGGTTAGCGCACTTACTACAAGGGCACCAAACACTTATAGGTCTGCTAGGGATGGCAAACGCCCTATGCACAAACTGCTCGGTCTTTTCTCCCCATTCATCAGTATAGTTCCACTGACTGATTCTGCCATCGTACATCCAGTCACGATTATCCATCCTCTAATCAGCAACAAAACAGACGAACATAGCATTTATATATCAAATAGGGAATAAATGCATCATTTTTTTACGCGTGCATCAACCTGAAACTCTACTAGGTGGGCTCCTAGCAGCCGCCGGATCCGTGATTGAGTACGTTCTCCCAGCTCTGATCCGAGACAGAATTTGCAGCCACCTCCCGCTGCTCTCCCGATACACGTCTTGGCAAAAAGCCGAGGGGTGTGCATCCGGAGAACAAGGGGTGGCGCTACCGAAATCCTGTCTCGGATCGGGTAGAGCTGGAGAACGTACCCAACTACGCATCCGCCGGCTGTCCCGATAAATGCCGTAAGAGTTACGGTTCATAATATGCGAGACCACTAATGCATATTTATCCGCGTAACCCTTACGGTCGGGAAGAGACGCCTAGGTATCGCGACAGACTTGGTGATCTACACAAAAAACCTAGGTACAAGAGAGGCGAATGGATTCTCACCCTCGAAGCGTGATCGACAGCCGGCGAAGAAGACCAACGACCCTCCGGCAAAATCCCCTCCGGTAAAACGGTCCCTCTGAGCAACGCTCCTCAAGCACCCCGACAACGCCGGCCCCTGTGTCCACCTCGAAACATCGTCTGCAAATGCAGAAAAATGAATATTTGCAAGCATATATATGGCTATCATATGTAAAGAAAAAGGTTACAGCAGATTATCTAGCACATGCCCAAATATGTAGTAACATTTTACATAGCTAGCGGAGGCAAATGAAATTGGAAGACCTATGGCCATAGGAAGGAGCATTGATCGTGATCGGGAGTCCATGCAAAAGAAAGAAAAAAAAGGATCGATCCGCATGCCCGTAATCAGCGACAGCGGGGCTAGCTAACAGAGGGTTCTTGGTTTCTCCTATTTTCCCCCTCTAATTCTGAAATTTTGATTTTCAGTTCGTCTCTGGTGGTCTCGACTGTTTTAATTTTTGAGGCCCCCCCGTCGCGCGCGCACACACCACCGATTTAACCGATCTGACTCCTGAGATATATTGTACTCTACCTTCCCTTAGATGATGCATTTAGGTGTATAAAAATTTTAAGGTAGTATGTATAAATTATTTGATATGCTACTTGCAGATACATTTAGGTGTTATTAAGAATATATTTAGGTGTATAAAAAATCGGAGAAAGGAGGAGGAAGAGAGGCATACCTGCAGGGAGGGTCGCCGGACCGGGGCTCCGGAGAGAGGCGCGGGCACAGCGGCTGCGCGGCGGGGCGGCGCGAGCAGCAGCACCAGCAGCCGACGCAGCAGCTAGGCGGCCGGGGGCAGGCAGCAGCTAGGGGCCGGAGGGCCCGGTGGCAGCGGCCGCGCGGCGGGACGGCGCGAAGCACCAGCGAGGGAGGAGGGCGGCTGCAGCGTCGGCGGAGGGTCGGGCGAGCAGCAGCTCGGGCGCGGGCGGCAATGGCGCGGGCCGGGCAGCAGCAGCTCGGCGCGCGGGGAGAGGAGCGGAGGGCGGCGGCGGCAGGGGAGGAGGAGGGAGGAGGGCGGAGGAGAGCGGCAGCAGCGCGCGCGGGGAGAGGGAGGCGGAGGCGGGAGGTCCTCCGGCGGCGGTGGCGGCGGCGGCGTGGAAGGGGGGCGCAGGCCGGGCGTGGAAGAGATGCGCGCGTGGGGAGAGTGTGTGGTCGAGACGCGCCCGCTTAGTGGATAAGTTCACGGCCTTTGCCGTGCACGCCGGCTTTGCCGTGCGGCAGAAAATCTTTGCCGTGCGGGAGAGCTTTGCCGTGCGGCTTCAGCTCTTTGCCGTGCGGCCCGTGGCTTCCCGCACGGCAAAGACCCCTTTGCCGTGCGACACACCTCTTTGCCGTGCGCTAGTGCACGGCAAAGTTTTCTTTTAATTTTAGCATTTTGGTTGAACATTTAATTTTATTTCAAATTAAATTAAACCTGTTTTTCCAACATTAGTAATATTTTATAATGTTCTTATCATGTTTTCTTAAAGCTATAGGGGTGCAAACTCGATCGCATACCTCGCACGACGTAATCTATATAGGGTAGATCCACCGGGGAACACATGTGTGCCCCGGCGTACACATACCGCTCTTTTGGGGAGGAGGGGGAGAACAGCCGCCGGAGCACCGAAACCCTAAACTACATGTGCTGACACCGGAGCACCGAAAACCTAAACCCTAGCTAGCCCTAACCCTAGACCGAACCCTAGCCCTAACCCTACGCCGAACCCTAACCCAGTAGATCAGGCACACCGTCGATCGTGTGATAATGGCTCGAGCTGCGGGTGTATGTGCCAAAGGGTCCCAATCTTGGTTCTCCATGTGTATATGTCCTAAACAAACCTAAAATAATGAAAAAGTACATTGGTGCACCCTCGCGCGGAGAAATCTAGGGGTAGACCGCGGGCACATTCCGTGTTTTGGGGGAGGGAGGCGAACGACGCCGGAGCACGGAACCAAATCTTGCATGTGGGCCTATGCTATGTGTCAAAGTGTGGTGCAAGGTCTAATGGTCAAAAGTAGCTCCCCTAAACCCTAGACCCTAGCCCTAACCTAGAACCTAACCCAGATCAGGCACACCGTCGATCGTGTGATAATGGCTCGAGCTGCGGGTGTATGTGCCAAAGGGTCCCAATCTTGGTTCTCCATGTGTATATGTCCTAAACAAACCTAAAAGAATGAAAAAGTACATTGGTGCACCCTCGCGGAGAAATCTAGGGGGTAGACCCGCCGGGGCACACGTTCCGTTTGGGGGGAGGGGAGAACGACCGCCGAGCACCGGAACCCCACCAAATCTTGCATGTGGGCCTATGCTATGTGTCAAAGTGTGGTGCAAGGTCTAATGGTGCAAAAGTAGCCTAAAACCCTAGACCCTAGCCTAACCCTACGCCGAACCCTAATCCAGTAGATCATGCACATCGTCGTGTGATAATGGCTCGAGCCGGGTGTATGTGCCAAAGGGTACCAATCTTGGTTCTCCATGTGTATATGTCCTAAACAAACCTAAAAGAATGAAAAAGTACATTGGTGCACCCTCGCGGAGAAATCTAGGGGGTAGACGCCGGGGCACACGTTGGGGGGGGGGAGGAGAAGACGACCGGGCACCGGAACCCCACCAAATCTTGCATGTGGGCCTATGCTATGTGTAAAAGTGTGGTGCAAGGTCTAATGGTGCAAAAGTAGCTCCCCTAAACCCTAGACCTAGCCCTAACCCTACGCGAACCCTAACCCAGTAGATCAGGCACACCGTCGATCGTGTGATAATGGCTCGAGCTGCGGGTGTATGTGCCAAAGGGTCCCAATCTTGGTTCTCCATGTGTATATGTCCTAAACAAACCTAAAATAATGAAAAAGTACATTGGTGCACCCTCGTGCGGAGAAATCTAGGGGTAGACCCGCCGGGGCACACGTTCATTGTTTTGGGGGGAGGGAGGGAGAACGACCGCCGAACACCGAACCCCACCAAATCTTGCATGTGGGCCTATGCTATGTGTCAAAGTGTGGTGCAAGGTGTAATGGTGCAAAAGTAGCTCCCTAAACCCTAGACCCTAGCCCTAACCCTACGCCGAACCCTAACCCAGTAGATCAGGCACACCGTCGATCGTGTGATAATGGCTCGAGCTGCGGGTGTATGTGCCAAAGGGTCCCAATCTTGGTTCTCCATGTGTATATGTCCTAAACAAACCTAAAAGAATGAAAAAGTACATTGGTGCACCCTCGCGGGAGAAATCTAGTGGGACCCAACACGTTCGCTGTTGGGGGGAGGAGGGGAGAACGACCGCCGGAGCACCGGAACCCCACCAAATCTTGCATGTGGGCCTATGCTATGTGTCAAAGTGTGGTGCAAGGTCTAATGGTGCAAAAGTAGCTCCCTAAACCCTAGACCCTAGCCCTAACCCTACGCCGAACCCTAACCCAGTAGATCAGGCACACCGTCGATCGTGTGATAATGGCTCGAGTGCGGGTGTATGTGCCAAAGGGTCCCAATCTTGGTTCTCCATGTGTATATGTCCTAAACAAACCTAAAAGAATGAAAAAGTACATTGGTGCACCTCGCGGAGAAATCTAGGGGGGTAGACCCGCCGGGGCACACGTTCATTTGTTGGGAGGAGGGGGAGAACGACCGCCGGACAAACCCCACCAAATCTTGCATGTGGGCCTATGCTATGTGTCAGAGTGTGGTGAAAGGTCTAATGGTGCAAAAGTAGCTCCCCTAAACCCTAGACCCTAGCCCTAACCCTACGCGAACCCTAACCCAGAGATCGAGCACACCGTCGATCGTGTGATAAGGGCTCGAGCTGCGGGTGTATGTGCCAAAGGGTCCCAATCTTGGTTCTCCATGTGTATATGTCCTAAACAAACCTAAAAGAATGAAAAAGTACATTGGTGCACCCTCGCGCGGAGAAATCTAGGGGGTAGACCCGTCGGGGCACACGTTCGCTGTTTTGGGGGAGGAGGGGAGAACGACCGCCGGAACACCGGAACCCCACCAAATCTTGCATGTGGGCCTATGCTATGTGTCAAAGTGTGGTGCAAGGTCTAATGGTGCAAAAGTAGCTCCCCTAAACCCTAGACCCTAGCCCTAACCCTACGCCGAACCCTAACCCGTAGATCGCACACCGTCGATCGTGTGATAATGGCTCGAGCTGCGGGTGTATGTGCCAAAGGGTCCCAATCTTGGTTCTCCATGTGTATATGTCCTATACAAACCTAAAAGAATGAAAAAGTACATTGGTGCACCCTCGCGCGGAGAAATCTAGGGGGTAGACCCGCCGGGGCACCGTTTGTTTTGGGGGGAGGAGGGGAGAACGACCGCCGGAGCACCGGAACCCCACCAAATCTTGCATGTGGGCCTATGCTATGTGTCAAAGTGTGGTGCAAGGTCTAATGGTGCAAAAGTAGCTCCCCTAAACCCTAGACCCTAGCCTAACCCTACGCCGAACCCTAACCAGTAGATCGCACCGTCGATCGTGTGATAATGGCTCGAGCTGCGGGTGTATGTGCCAAAGGGTCCCAATCTTGGTTCTCCATGTGTATATGTCCTAAACAAACCTAAAAGAATGAAAAAGTACATTGGTGCACCCTCGCGGAGAAATCTAGGGGGTAGACCCGCCGGGGCACACGTTCCGCTGTTTTGGGGGAGGGGAGAACGACCGCCGGAGCACCGGAACCCCACCAAATCTTGCATGGGCCTATGCTATGTGTCAAAGTGTGGTGCAAGGTCTAATGGTGCAAAAGTAGCTCCCCTAAACCCTAGACCCTAGCCCTAACCCTACGCCGAACCCTAACCAGTAGATCAGGCACACCGTCGATCGTGTGATAATGGCTCGAGCTGCGGGTGTATGTGCCAAAGGGTACCAATCTTGGTTCTCCATGTGTATATGTCCTAAACAAACCTAAAAGAATGAAAAAGTACATTGGTGCACCCTGCGGAGAAATCTAGGGGTAGACCCGGGCACACGTTCTTGTTTTGGGGGAGGAGGGGAGAACGACCGCCGGAGCACCGGAACCCCACCAAATCTTGCATGTGGGCCTATGCTATGTGTCAAAGTGTGGTGCAAGGTCTAATGGTGCAAAAGTAGCTCCCTAAACCCTAGACCCTAGCCCTAACCCTACGCCGAACCCTAACCAGTATCACACCGTCGATCGTGTGATAATGGCTCGAGCTGCGGGTGTATGTGCCAAAGGGTCCCAATCTTGGTTCTCCATGTGTATATGTCCTAAACAAACCTAAAAGAATGAAAAAGTACATTGGTGCACCCTCGCGGAGAAATCTAGGGGGTAGACCCGCCGTTCCTTGTTTGGGGGAGGAGGGGGAGAACGACGCCGGAGCACCGGAACCCCACCAAATCTTGCATGTGGGCCTATGCTATGTGTCAAAGTGTGGTGCAAGGTCTAATGGTGCAAAAGTAGCTCCCTAAACCCTAGACCCCCCCCCTACGGAACCCTAAAAGTAGATCGGCACACCGTCGATCGTGTGATAATGGCTCGAGCTGCGGGTGTATGTGCCAAGGGTCCCAATCTTGGTTCTCCATGTGTATATGTCCTAAACAAACCTAAAAGAATGAAAAAGTACATTGGTGCACCCTCGCGGAGAAATCTAGGGGGTAGACCCACCGGGGCACACGCCGCTGGGGAGGAGGGGAGAACGACCGCCGGACCAACCCCACCAAATCTTGCATGTGGGCCTATGCTATGTGTCAAAGTGTGGTGCAAGGTCTAATGGTGCAAAAGTAGCTCCCCTAAACCCTAGACCCTAGCCCTAACCCTAGAACCCTAACCAGTAGATCAGGCACACCGTCGATCGTGTGATAATGGCTCGAGCTGCGGGTGTATGTGCCAAAGGGTCCCAATCTTGGTTCTCCATGTGTATATGTCCTAAACAAACCTAAAAGAATGAAAAAGTACATTGGTGCACCCTCGCGCGGAGAAATCTAGGGGGTAGACCCGCCGGGCACACGTTCCGCTGTTTTGGGGGAGGAGGGGAGAACGACCGCCGGAGCACCGGAACCCCACCAAATCTTGCATGTGGGCCTATGCTATGTGTCAGAGTGTGGTGAAAGGTCTAATGGTGCAAAAGTAGCTCCCCTAAACCCTAGACCCTAGCCCTAACCCTACGCCGAACCCTAACCAGTAGATCAGGCACACCGTCGATCGTGTGATAATGGCTCGAGCTGCGGGTGTATGTGCCAAAGGGTCCCAATCTTGGTTCTCCATGTGTATATGTCCTAAACAAACCTAAAAGAATGAAAAGTACATTGGTGCACCCTCGCGCGGAGAAATCTAGGGGTAGACCCGCCGGGGCTGCGTTCCATTGTTTGGGGGGAGGAGGGGAGAACGACCGCCGGAGCACCGGAACCCCACCAAATCTTGCATGTGGGCCTATGCTATGTGTCAAAGTGTGGTGCAAGGTCTAATGGTGCAAAAGTAGCTCCCCTAAACCCTAGACCCTAGCCCTAACCCTACGCAGAACCCTAACCAAGTAGATCAGGCACACCGTCGATCGTGTGATAATGGCTCGAGCTGCGTGTGTATGTGCCAAAGGGTCCCAATCTTGGTTCTCCATGTGTATATGTCCTATACAAACCTAAAAGAATGAAAAAGTACATTGGTACCCGCGGAGAAATCTAGGGGTAGACCGCGGGCACACGTTCCGTTGTTTTGGGGGAGGAGGGGAGAACGACCGGAACCGAACCCCACCAAATCTTGCATGTGGGCCTATGATATGTGTCAAAGTGTGGTGCAAGGTCTAATGGTGCAAAAGTAGCTCCCCTAAACCCTAGACCCTAGCCCTAACCCTACGCCGAACCCTAACCCGTAGATCAGGCACACCGTCGATCGTGTGATAATGGCTCGAGCTGCGGGTGTATGTGCCAAAGGGTCCCAATCTTGGTTCTCCATGTGTATATGTCCTAAACAAACCTAAAAGAATGAAAAAGTACATTGGTGCACCCTCGCGCGGAGAAATCTAGGGGGTAGACCCGCCGGGGCACACGTTCCGTGTTTCGGGGGGAGGGGAGAACGACCGCCGAGCATCGGAACCCCACCAAATCTTGCATGTGGGCCTATGCTATGTGTCAAAGTGTGGTGCAAGGTCTAATGGTGCAAAAGTAGCTCCCCTAAACCCTAGACCCTAGCCCTAACCCTACGCCGAACCCTAACCCAGTAGATCAGGCACACCGTCGATCGTGTGATAATGGCTCGAGCTGCGGGTGTATGTGCCAAAGGGTCCCAATCTTGGTTCTCCATGTGTATATGTCCTATACAAACCTAAAAGAATGAAAAAGTACATTGGTGCACCCTCGCGCGGAGAAATCTAGGGGGTAGACCCGGGGGCACACGTTCCGCTGTTTTGGGAGGAGGAGGGGGAGAACGACCGCCGGAGCACCGGAACCCCACCAAATCTTGCATGTGGGCCTATGCTATGTGTCAAAGTGTGGTGCAAGGTCTAATGGTGCAAAAGTAGCTCCCTAAACCCTAGACCCTAGCCCTAACCCTACGCCGAACCCTAACCGGTAGATCAGGCACACCGTCGATCGTGTGATAATGGCTCGAGCTGCGGGTGTATGTGCCAAAGGGTCCCAATCTTGGTTCTCCATGTGTATATGTCCTAAACAAACCTAAAAGAATGAAAAAGTACATTGGTGCACCCTCGCGGAGAAATCTAGGGGGTAGACCCGGGGCACACGTTCTTTGGGGGAGGAGGGGAGAACGACCGCCGGAGCACCGGAACCCCACCAAATCTTGCATGTGGGCCTATGCTATGTGTCAAAGTGTGGTGCAAGGTCTAATGGTGCAAAAGTAGCTCCCCGGTTTGACCTTCCTCACATTTGGGCGATAACACTTAGCAGATTTTCCGAAGCGTATTAATTGCTCCGAAACCCTGATATATGTGGGGGATGAACATGGAGAGTAATTTTGTATTGCACATTGTCTTAAGTAACACTAATAAATATTCATCAAAAAGTGAAACTAATAAAAAAATAAATATAAGTATGAGATGAAATAAAATAGAAAGAAAAACAAATAAAATGAAGTACAGCACACGGCAAAGAAGGAGTCACACGGCAAAGGCTCCTTTGCCGTGCATTTTGGCCTCACGGCAAAGAGAAGCCCACGGCAACGTCCCAGTCCTTTGCCGAGCATAGTTTCTTTGCCGTGCGCCCTCATTTGGCCTTTGCCGTCATTATTTCTTTGCCGTGCGTGTTTGAGGGACTTTGCCGTGCGAGGGGACGTTGCCGTGCGGCACGCGTGAGGTTGCCGTGCTCTATATCTTTGCCGTGCGCCACCCTGTAACTTTGCCGTGCACATGTTCTTTGCCGTGCGTTCCTCTTGCGTCGCACGGCAAAGAAATCTTTGCCGTGCGTTGGCTCACGGCAATGAATTGCTGCACGGCAGCGCCTGATTTTCCCGTAGTGATTTGTGTCTTGTGAGCAATGGTTGTTGCAGACCTAGATGTAGCAGCCGCTCCGTTCCGTGAAGGGAATATATATTGACAAAGAGAGAGCACACAAAGCAATTTCAAAACACAGTGTAAGTTTAATGTATGTTCTGATCAATCCTCAAGTAAATTTAAAGGTTCATTTTCCTGGACATCTTAAGTTTGTTCATAGAAGGCTGCATGACTGCATAGGCTTGCGATGCACCAGAAAATCTGATGTATCATGCTTGCGGTGATAGTCTTCTCATATCTAACGAACTCCAGGGAACCAACTATTGCAGGTGAAAGCTAGCATCCACACCATCCTCTCCCAATGACTTGCTTTGATAAATTTTTAGAGAATCCGGACTTACTTAGGGGTTTGAACTCTACATGAGCCAAACATGCAACCTTCTGATCTAGAGTTAGACGCTCTAGCATTCCGCCAAGCATTCGGTTGGTGCCTTAATTTGATACATGCAGATTTATGACTTATTTCAGCTCCGCTGCTCACGTGCCTTGCAATGCAAATCACCGGGCATCAATTTTTATCTTGTGCGGAGTGATTCCTCTTTTTGGGGAAAAACAGATAATGAATGTATGGTACCTGAGTGATGAAATGAACTTGACAGTGATGAAATGAAATACACCACAATGTGAAGAAATCCGAGAAATATATTTAACGTTATCACCAGTGGAAACGAGGAGCGAATTTGGCTTGGCTTTTATGCCAGTATGCCACTAAGGATCGTGGATGAGTAAATTATGGTCCCAAATCAGTGGCATTTTCTGACAACGGGATTTGGAAGTCATTTTCTGTATATTCGTCAGTGTGTTTGTTGGCTGAGCGACACAGGAGGAGGTTAGGTTAGGTTAGGTGGCCATCTGCTGCTAATCCAACTACGTGCGTTCATCCGGTTGATAAGGTGCTTTCCTGAAAGCGGAAGTAGTAATACCATCACACGGATCTGTGTGCTATAATCCATAGTTTGATTACAGTCATGGAAGCAGGAGGCCACTGATCCTGTCATGTCATACAGGTTGCTGAGTATGATGCTCATCGCGGGGCAAGATGGCGCGATCTGTTAGGTATCCCGAGCATGTTCCAACCAGCTAGTGCAATTTTGCAGCAAACAGCTAGTGCGGTTCGTGTGGACTTTTATTTTTTAAAAAAACTTTCTTGATAATCCTTCAATCACAAAACATGGAACCAGGTGGTGCCTGCATAGTGGCAAACATGGTATACCTAGTTCAAACGAACAGTTCTCCGAAATCCACCAAGTGTTCAAACATGGCAACCTCAACGAGATCCCATCCAAGGAATGAACTCCAAATAGCATTAGCAATCACACAACCCATAAAGATATGATTCACATTCAGCCGAGCAGAGGGCATAGTGTCACGACTGTGTCTACTACTGTCACGGAGTATCTAATTTTTTTAAATAAAAATCACAAGGAGGTTGAGGACAGTGTTGCGGCGCTGCCCTTTCCTCCCTGTCTCTGGTCGACGGTGCATGGAGAGGGCCGGCGTCGTATCGACTGATGCCCTCCCTGCTCGTCATACTAGCGGGTGTGCCCTACCTACGCTGCCGCTAGGATTGGAGTGCCAGCGGTGGAAAATTTAGACTAAAAAGATCACCTAGACCATTGAATTCTTAAAAAAAGTCACCTTACAAAAATATTGTCAAAAAGAACAATCAAACCATCACTTCGTAGCGGTAGGGTTCGCCAAACAACACGTGGCACCTGCCACCGTAGCTCGTGGCGGCTCACCATCCGTCGGTACATGGTGTGCTATGCTACCATGGGCAGTGGCGGCAAACTGACGTGGCGAGTAACATCCTGATATAAGAAAGTAACCATTGCCCATGACGTGCACGTTTGGGACCTGGCAACGCGCGAGGTCGACATCCTACGCGTTTATTGCTGCCGTGAGATTAGCACGTAATATAGGCATTAGTGAATACGAATCTTTTCTATCCTTTAGCTTAGCAGATACGTGTGTATATGATCTAGCCTCGTACGCAAGTGGGCTGAGATTAATTGCAACACTGACCGGACATATCGATTGAGCTCATAAATTCATTGATTGAGCTCATAAATTCAGGTAGGAATTTTGTGGACGGGCAGGGATTTCGGTGAGTCAGTGTCAGAATAGTGTGGTTGGCCACTAGCTCATTAGTAAAACTCTGACCGCATCAGTACATCAACATTGAATTAAACCAGTTATGGAATGACAAGGGTGTCTGGACGTGATTCAGCCATTTAACGCAGCTGCTTTGCATGTATCTACCAACATCCATGATTAATTTGGCCGGGTAGGTGAGCGTGTCATACCTGTAAGCTTCATGGGCATATTTTGTTTAGGCATGAGCCACTAATCTCAGGAATCAAATCCTTCGGATCTCGAGCGATTCTTGTAGAACATGTTTTGAAACAGTATAAAAATGGTGTTTTGAAGTTTTTCAAAATTAGAGAAACAATATAAAGAGATAAAAAAATGATGTACACTAAGAACGTGAAAAAAATCTCAACTTAAAATAACTGCATGATTGGCTGCACTAAAAAAGATAAAATCTGATATGCAAAGTATTGAACTAGTGCAAATTTCAAACCTCCAAAATTTGTCATTTTTTTTGTTGATTTTGTCATTTTATCAGATTTTGCCTTTTTTGTTCGTGCAAATTTTGTGAGATTAGGTGGTCGTTGAGCATGGACGCGGTCTAGTAGTGGTCATGTGCATTCAAAAAATAGGATATTTCATTTTGCACGGTGCATACAAGTGGTTACATTGCACAATTTATTTTTAATTTTTTCGCTATTACATTAATAACATTTTGAAATCCGTGAAAAAAATTTAAACATCATGAAATTATTTTCTACCTGTGAATTTTATCTCTAGCCATTAGTTTATTCTAAAACTACGAACATTTTTATTTAAACCCACACCCTTGAACTCGTGAACTTTTTTTTAGCACAAACACATTTGTTTCCGAACCTTGACCTGGTGATTTTTTTCCCAATCGTTAACATTTTCTAATATAGATGTACACCATTATATACCAGTCAAAAAAAATGTTCCAGGTTTGCAATCCGATATTTTCATTGACAGTAAACACATGTTGAATGTTTTTACCTTCTACTTTTAGTTTGCACTCCGTCCATTATAGGTTGTTCAAAATTTTAGAGCATTAAACTTTCCTCTCCCTAGAATTTTAAATGCTAAAAATGGGGATTGATACAAATTGTTAAACTATCTGATGCAAAAAAAATGAAATTGTGTTTCAAAACAGTTAATTTTTGAATATGTGCAAAATAGGAAAAATTCAAGATATTAAATTTGATTTCTCAAGTGGATATATAATGACACTTTTTCTAAGCCATGATAATTATAAATTTTCGTTGATTGCTTAATTAGCTTTTACTGTTGCTCTGATATTAAGAGACGAATTAACTCTAATTAAATTGTGGACTTAAATGTTACTAACTTACTGGTTGGTGCCGCATGTCTCGGTGTGTCTGGTCAAATAACAATGATTGCGGTTGATTTAGTCAACATGCAGACCCAGTTCATTAAATTTCGCTCACATACACAGCTGGCAAATGCATCAATACATGACACTATACTAAGTGCAATACATTAGTACTTCCTAATCTCCAATCATTGCACGGGCGAGGATTTCATCCTCGCCCGTTGCCGGGTTCCGTTGAGCATTTTCGCCATTGCCCATGCCTTCCAAGATCTGTCGGGCTTTTCAGGAAAAATCACATCTTTCGAGTTCGCCCAGGACCGGTTGGCAACTTATATGGCTAGCCTAGCTTAGTTTTAATTAGGTTATCGTGGTGCAGGCCCAGCTGCTGCGAGATTGCATCCCATGCCCTGCCACTGCCCATCGCATTTGTAGTACACCCACCGGCCAGCTTCTGCGAGATTGCATCCCATGCCCTGCCAGCAGTAGCAAGACGATTGTTTACTGGTGCGGTGACTCGTTGGACGTACAATCCCGATGTGCCAGGCCCGTGCAGATCACTCACCGTGCTAGCAAGTACTCCGTAGTTTGTGCTGCCGACAATAGTATTCTGGTATGCCAGGGACATGCTTTGGAGTTTGAACATTTGAGTGTTGGTTTGGGTTAGTTAACGATTGACCCGTTTTCTCGCCTGGCAAGAAGCTCAGCCAGTATCTTATACATGTTGCGTTGTCTAACTAAATGCTACCTTATTGTCAAAAAAAAAAAACTAAATGCTACCTCCCTCACTCAACACCACTTATGAAGTTTCACCATGTAATTTTAAAATAAACTTTATGATAATTCTAATGCAACAAAAAATTATTGTAGTTGTTGATATTTTTTCCTAGATATTTGTCTGATTTGACTAAACCTAGAGCGGCAAACCGGGATACAACCAAACATGGGCGGACACACAGGGTGGGCCACGGAATCTGAGAATTGTTTTACTACCCCAAATACTTTTCTAATCCACAGTCGTGAACTCCTTGCTCGTCACCTCCTGTCTCCCAGCTCGCCGCTTCCCTCGCGATCCCTGTCGCCCTGCTTGTCGCCTTCTCCCACTCTCCCAGGTCCTTCCTCGGCTTGGCCGCCTCGGCCCTTCCTCTCCTGCTCTAGACTCCCACCGGAACCGGTCCACCCGACCGCCCTCCACTCCCAACACGACGTGGCCCCGTTGTCCTATGGAGATCAGACGGATGGCCCTTCGCCGCTACAGCTCGGCCGGTGATCGCCTCGCCGATCTCCGCACCTTTTCCACCCAGCCTCTGCTGTCGGTCACCGCCCAGCGCACTCTGTCAACTAGTTCGGTATCTACCAGACTACCACGCTATCGCAGTATATGTTTCTCTGTTTGCCTAGGAATCAGATTCAATTTATACTTGTTCTGTGCAGTGTAGACCATTTTATTTCCTAGGAATAAGATTCGATTGATACTTGATTGATACTTGATGTAATTTTCTATTATACTATTCATCATGTAAGATTTTTTTTCTTCATGTTTTAAACTATTTGTATTGCAACCTTGCACATTTGATATATGCAGTATATTGTAACGAATTTCAGTATCGATAATCTATTGGCTATATATTACTCATTTGGCAAACTTTTATCAAAATTGGGGAAACACAAAAAATAATTTTTTAATGTGTGCCCACCCCCAGATTTTTTCCTGCGTCCGCCACTGCAACCAAAATGTGGCTTTATCCTGGGTATAGGTGTGCCACATTTGATTGCTCAAGCTCAAGAACAGGGCACTCAGCCTTTTTGCCAAACCGAGTATCAAAATCATTAGGTCAGGCATTTGCCCACATATTGGTTCGTAGTTAATACTTAATAGGGACTGCCCCTGGTCGTCCGTGGTGCGCTCCCGCGTGTTGGAGCCACAAGCTTGGTGAGAAAAATCATGCAACTACAAATTACCCAGATCAGTGAAGTGGCTTTGTTGGGTCCCTACTTCATCCATCCATAAAAGGATGCCAAAGATTTGTTTAAATTTGAATGTATCTATACACTAAAGAATGTCTAAATACATCTAAATTTGAACAAACTTTTGACTTTTTTTATAGACAAAGGTAGTAGTATTTCTGCTGGAGTGGTGGCCTGGTAGTGATAGCCGCTCTGCAGTCACTCACCAGGGATCAGGTTCCATTTAGGGAAAATATTACTGCAGGCTGTACCTCTGACGAACTAGTACTGGTGAAGCACTGCCCTCCTACCGATCATGTTCACAATTTTGTCATGAACTAGTTTTCAGTTGATCAAATTCAGTTTTCGCTGGTCATAAACATTGCACCTATAGTATGGACCTGTATTTGAATTGTGGTTGCCTCTTCTGAACCTGAAACAATAACACAATACTTCTCTTTGAGTACAAGACAAGACGTAGCCACCATCAACATGAACTAGATATGACTACGAGAAACAAAATGACAAGGAGCACCTACAATATCTAAGAGCGGAGGTTTGAAAATAAGTTCCCATCTCCATCTTACAAAGCAGTCTCTTCAAGAAGAAGATATCAGAACTTCCCTGTTCTTCAACGCTACCGATGAACCTCCCCTCCTCGATGCCAGACGTTGCATTCAAGACGTTCTCCTTTTGAGTTACTGTTGCGAGGATGCTGCTGTTAAAGACCTGTACGTTTTTTTTTTTTTTGGTGCAACATTTTTGATCCTCCTCGAACTGCTCACGTTCTGTGTTCTCCCTTTGTGAATCAATTACTAGGTACGTCAATTAATTTGAGCCCAAGGAAGTATCTTGTAATCTGAGAATGTGCTCCTTTCCATGTTGGTATGAAAAGGCTCAGGATGGCTTTGGCACGCCGTCGTCATTGTAAAAGAAAAAGAGGGTGGCACATACACGCTGAAGTTGGATCAAGGACTTTTATCCTAGAAGTATACAATGCAGCTTATTTTGACCATATCAACTCGTCATCATAACCACCTAGGCTGCAGGAACGAGGTAATATAGCAACACCACAAGCAGTCTTTATGCTACTGCTTAGGGCAAAGGGATAAAATTGTGCGAAGAAAACTGATATATAAACTTGACATCGTGATGGCAAGATTAGGAGCATCCTCTGCTCGCGTGTGAGTGCATCACGGAGGATCTTAGATGAGTGTAAATTTTGTTACCGATCAATCGTCTTTCTGACATTGGGCTTTGGGAGTCCTTGTCGCTGCCAGTTTTTTTTTTTTGTTAGTGTGTTAGTTGCGAGAGAGCAACATGAGACTTAATAAACTGTTTTGTTAGCTTTTTTCGATAAAGGAAATATATTAATATAAAAAAACCAATTATATCCAGTCTCTGCAACAACGCAACACCCTAATGACAGTACGGATGCACACAACCAAAAAATAGAAAAAGAAAACTAAGAAACAAAAGTCCCGCTACATTATCTCGGGTCTAACAACAGCAATACAACCACCACCAAGACAACACCTGAAATATAGATTCTCAAAAAGCGACGCCTCCAAGAAGGAACAATGCTCCAACATCGTCATCGCCCGACCAAAGATCTTAGGTTTCACCATGAAGATAGTCTCCGCTCTCAAAACAATGCCTCTAACAAAGTCATTGCCAGGCACAAACAGTTAAGGCCAGACCTTAGGTTTTCACCCTGAAAGGTAGGACTATAAACCTCACCTGTGTTGTCGACCTCACTTTCATACAGCTGTTGTGAAGTCCGGAACACCAAGAAAGTCCCTCAACAACATGGAGACTTGAACCTCCCTTATCTAGTCCTCTCATCCAGCCTTTATGATATTCTCTTCTTCTGACTTTCATCATGGATCCATAGTCACTTGATGTCAACACAGAAAAATAGCTTCGCGCGCTCCTTCCAAAACCAAACGGTCGGAATAAAAACATGGGTGCGCGCGACCGAATACCACCCGATCTAGCAAACTCCAGGCAAAAGATGCGTTGTTCCATTTATCGGTGGAGCCTTCTAGAACTCAACACTCCAACTAGATGAAAAGGATCAGCATCCGGTAGGTCTTCATCTTCGCAGAAAAAGAACCCAAGGACCACCACCTTCAAACCCGAAGCAGACGAACAGGCTCCCACGCCGCCATCCGCTGACAAACGACGATGAAGGAGGAATCGGTGGACGGTGGAGCCGCAACCACACCATCATCACCCCGCAAATCGCCGCCCCTTCCTCGCGCCGACAGCAAAAGCCGACGATGGATCTCGGCGGGCACAAGAACCAACAACCGCCGCCACCATCCAACGCTGGAGGCCGTGGAGGAGGAGCTGCAGCCGCACGTCCAGGGTTGCCGCCCTAAGACACGGAGTGTGTCAAAACCGGTGGCCGCCGCCCCAGCTGCCACCGCCCCAGCTGCCACCGCCGGTCACCGCCTCCATCATCCCCTCGGGCACTTTAGCGCCGGGCCCCGCCACCACCGTGGCCAGCGATGGTGGGAGAGAGGACGCGGAGGGAGGGGCAGCGGTGGACGGGTCTTGGCCCCCCGACGGCGCCCTAGGGAGCGCCACGGGAGGGAGGGGTTAGGTCGTGTTACTTTTTCTGAGTCGCATTTAGAGCATACAAACACACTCTCAGCGGTGCGGGCTTGCAATGGAACTACAACGAATTAATATGTTTACTTCAGTTATCATGGCACACTGTTTGTTCAATCTAACCATCATCTTTCGGCATGACTCAATCCCTACGTCAGGTCAAGCGTGTTCTGCGACGCCTGAATTTCGAATGAAACAAAGTAATGTGTCATATGTGTGTACAAGTTCCTATAGAATTCGGCTGTTCTCAAACGAGATTATGGGCTGACCCAAGGTGAGTTTCCAGTACGAGGTTCACTTTGCCTAGTATGGTTGTGCCTGAAAGAGATCTGCACTGGACCATGAAGTAGCTGCCTTTGGAAACAAGCAAGCTGCATAAGACCTAGTGTTCTCTGCTCTCTCTCTCTCTCTCTCTCTCTCTCTCTCTCTCTCTCTCTCTCTCTCATGTGTCTTGTGTGGAAACAGAGCCATGGTTGTTGCAGACCATTTAGGTATACCTAAATCGTTATGTCTTCTGAGCAATGGTTGTTGCAGATCTAAGGGTGTGTTTGTTAGGTCGGGCCACCTCAACATGCTTTTCCCACCTCATACAGGCTGACATTAGATGTGTTGGGTTGAGATTTTGTGCCTTGTTTGGTAGTCTGTATCCGAAAAGAGATGCTCAGCTGAGATGTTGTTTGGCGTGTGGATGAGTTGAGATAGTGCTGAGTAGAGATTTTTACACAAAAGTCCCTAGAAAGAAAAAGAAAAAATCAATCAGGTCCCTGGTTCATCCAACCTCTGCATCAAGGAAGATGCTCCGGCCATAGCAGCGCCGGCGTGGCTATCCTGGCGGTGCGTGGGGACGGCGCTTCCTGGCGGACGTCGGGGCCCGTCGGTGGCGGACGTCGGGACCCGTCGGTGGCGGCCGTAGCGGCGCTTCCGGGCGGACGTCAGGGCGCGTCGGTGGCGGGTGTGGCTGTCCTGGCGGCCGCAGCGCGTCGGTCCTTGTTGACGGCCATGGCGGCGCGAGGAGGCTGCGCTGGTTTGCTGCAGTGGCGGCGCGAGGAGTCGATGCTGATGGCTTCCATGGCGGAGCAAGGAGGCGGTGCCGGGTGGTCTCGCAGTAGGGTACGGTTCGCGAGCTCGTTCCTGTGGCGCTCCAGGCGGAGGAGGCCGCCGGCGCATCCAGGTGTGGAGGAGAAGGAGGCAGCGGTGGCTCTCCAGGCTGAGGAGGTCATCTGCGCGTAGCGGGAGGAGGACCCCGTGGTCAGGCGAGGAGCTCGGGCGGAGGATCTCGGGCCGGCGCGTATCTGGAGGAAGGAGGATTGGGGGGAAATGAGAGTACCGGGTGGGGGTATGGGGGTGGCGCGGGGGGCAGCTACAGTGCTTTGCGGGGCGACCTCAGCCTGGGCGACCTGTGAAGCTCGATTCGAGCTTCCCAAGCCGGCCTGGCTGAGAGCACTTTTCTGTGCGAGGCCAGCACTGCCGAGAAGGACCGAGCCGGGCTACCAATCAGCTAATTGGGTGTTCAGCTGAGCTGAGATGAGATTTTCTCAGCTCCCCCGGGCTACCAAACACACCCTAAATGTTGTACTCCCTCCGTGAAATATATATTGACCCAGAGAGAGCACACAATGCAATTGCAATCCTCGAGTAAATTTGAAGGTGCTTTTAGCCCGAACATCTTAAGTTTGTTCATAGTAGGCTCCATGCATAGGCTTGGGATGCAGCAGAAAAATTGGTGTATCATGCTTGTGGCGACAGTCTACTCGGTTCCAACATGCTCCAGGGAACCAACTATAGTTGAAAGCTAGCTTCCTTCTTCCTCTCCCATTTTTTTGAAAATTTAATGCATTTTCAAAAAAGATCTGGATTTAGTTCGGGGTTTGAACCCTACGTGAATCGAACACGCAACCTTCTGATCTGGAGTCAGACGCGCTACCATTGCGCCAAGGATCCGGTTAGTGATCTCTTAGCTACACTCGGCTATATGACACATGTCAACTTGTAGTGCATGTATCATGGATTCATGGGTTGTGCGAGTGATTCCTCTTTTGGGGAAAAGCAGATAATTAATGTATGATCGTCCTAGGAGTGACCGAATAAACTTCACAGTGATGAAACGAAATAAACCTGACAATGTGAAAAAAAAGAGGAATATATTTAACATTATCACTAGTGAAAACCAGGAGAGCGACATTGGTGCCACCAAGGATCTTGGATGAGTAAATTATAGTCCCAAATCAATGGCCTTTCTGACATTGGGATTTGGAAGTCATTGTCTGCGTTTGTTAGGAGAGTGACACGAGACGAGGTTAGGTGGCCATCTGCTGCTAATCCAACTACGTTGCTCATCCGGTTGATAAGCTGATTTCCTGACAGCGGCATTAGTAATTCCATCTGACGGATCTGTGTGCTGTAATCCATAGTTCAATTGCGTATCATGGAAGCAGGAAGCCACTCCTGTCACGTCATACAGGTTGCTGAGTATGAAGCAAGATTATCTGTTAGTTATCGGGAGCATGTCCAACAAGTGTGCAATTTTGCAGCAAACCGCGCAAATCCATGTGGACTCTTTTTTTTCGATAAAGAGAATATATTAATATTTGAACATACCAATTACACCCAGCATCTGCAACAACGCAACACCTTAATGGCACTACCTGTAAAAAAATGACACTACGAATGGACACAGCCAAAAAAAGAGAAAAAAAAAACTAAAAAAAAAAGTCCCGCTACAGCATTTAGTCCTTGCAACAACAATACAATCACCACCAAGACAACATCTGAACTTCAGTCAGTTCAAAAGCGACGCCTCCAAGAAGGGAACAGTGCACAAGCACCGTCGTTACTCGATCAAAGATCTTAGGTTTCACCCTAAAGATTGTCCCCACTCTCAAAATAATGCTTTCAACAAGGCCATTGCCAGGCACAACCAATTAAGATCAGATCTTAGATTTTCACCCTAAAAAGAGGTAGGACTCTTAATTTTACATGTGCTGCCGCCCCACATACATACTGCTGGTGACAGGAACACCAAGAAAGTCCCTCAACAACATAGAGACTCGAACCCCCATTGCTAGTTCTCCAATCTGGCCTTCATGAAATTCTCCGTCACCGACTTCACCATAGACCAAAATGTCACTTGCTGGCAACACAGAACCGAGCTTTGCGCCGCTCCCTCCAGAACCAAATGGTCGAAATAAAAGCATGGACGCGCACGACCGAATACCACCCGTGCAGCGAACTCCATGCATAATGGCATTGTTGCATTCGCCGGCGGAGCCCAACTCAACATTCTGGCCAGATCAAGAAGGGCCCGCCTCAGCTAACTCAGATAATGCCCACATTCGCAGCTAACTCAACATTCTGGCCAGATCAAGACGGGTCTCCTGGCTTGTGTGCTTTTTTGTCTCGGTTTTCCTTATAAACCAGGCAATGTATGGTTTTTGGACCCCATTTTCCTTATAAACTAGGTCATTATGTGCATAGCTTTTCCTCAAAAAAAATTAATGGACCTGATCAGATTTGGAGCGAGCTTTTCCAGGTCTTACCATTGAGCCATTCGTTTCTCCAGGAAAAACAATTATCACCACCGCCCACATCAAGCGTGAACATATTTAGTAACAGCGTTGAAAAGATCTCCATCAGATGCCTCCATAAAAATTGCCCAAGGTCTGTCAATGATAGTACGCAACCTCCACGTCCATTGTAGTCTTAGAGCTGCATCCATAACATGACATTTAGGACGACAAATAGAGTTGTGAACAACAATTCATTGTCTCAAGGGAGCCTGACTAGCTTAGTGAAGAAGCCGGTGTAGCTGTTCTAACTCGGCTGTTATCTGATGTAGTTGGGATTTCCTTTTTTCTTTTCTTGTTCTATACTCTGTACATCTCTTCTATAATTCCTGATAGGGGTGCCTGCAATGGAATCCCAACGACTGAATATGTTTACTTCAGTTATCATGGCATACTGTTTGTTCAGTCTCAGTCATCGCTCAGTATGACTGTGATTCATTCGTATGTCACATCGAGCGTGTTCTGCGACGCCTGAATTTTGAAGGTAATGATGTAATGTGTGTAGAAAGTCCTATTGAATTCGATTATGCTCAAACGAGATTATGGGCTGACCCAAGGTGACTCGCCGATACAAGGCGCACTTTGCGAGTATGGTTGTGCCTGAAGGAGCTCTACACTGGTCCATGAATAACTGCCTCTGTAAACAAGCTGCGTAAGAGCATCTCCAACAGGCAAAAATCCGGCGCGCTAAACCTCCGTTTCGGCGCGCTGTATACCGCTGGCGTGCGTGATACCGAATTTTCCCCCGCCGGATGCTTTATTTTGCACCGCGCGTTGGTGTGGGAAAAAAACACCTCCGCCGGAGGCTCTATTTTGCAGCGCGCGCGGCGCAAACTACTAAATTCGACCGTTCTTTTTAAAATTAATCAAACAAACTATGAAAATTTGATCGAAAATACGAATATATTTAAAAGTTCAACGATACAGCGCGACATAGAGGACCAAAATACAAAACGAAACTACTCGTCCGACTCCCAGTCGAAGTCCGAGGAGTGGGTGCTCGGAGTCGTCTCCGACATCGGCGTCGTCGTCCACTCGAAAGAGGAGGAGGAGGAGGAGGAGGAGAGGACGATGGTGGACGACCCTGTGCCGTTCTTCTTTTCCTCCTCCTTCCTCGCCGCCTTCTCGGCCCTCGCCGCCTTCCCCGCCGCGGACTCGGCGCGGTCGCGGCTGGCTTTCTTCTTTGCCTTCGCCGCCGCCTTCTCCTCCTTCGCGTAGAAGGCCTCCGTGGCGGCGACATCTTCGGGGAAACAGCGTGCCCACTCGAGGCGCAGCGCCTCGTCACGCTCGGCGATGAGGAGGCACTGCTCCAACTCCCGCTGTCGGCGCTGCTGCTCGAGTGTGATCACCGGCGGCGGCGGCGCGAGCACCTCCGCCTGCTCCCGCGTGAACACATCATGAAAGTTCATGGTGCGGTGGGAGCGGCCGACGACGCGCCGCGCGCCTCGTGCGAACGTGCCGAGGCGGATCCGCTCGTCGCCGGAGCGGATTTCCGCGTCGAACCGGCCGCTCGGCCGCGCCCGAACGCCGTGGTAGCCGGACGAGGGGCGGCGGCGTGGAGGCATCGTCGGCGCGGAGGCGGAGGTGTGGAGGCGGAGCGTTGGTGCTGAGGCAGAGCGTCGGCGGGAGAGAGAAAGAGGCGGGGGAGAGACGGAGCGGCGCAGGGACGAACTGGGCGCGTGGAGAGTTCAGGTCTGGCGCGTTCGCGCGTGTCGCATTTATATAGCGCGCGGCAGCGGACGCGTCAATTCTCCCGCGCGGGATAGCGCGAAAACGCGGGCGCGGCAAAGATTTCACCGCGCGCGTCTTTTTCCCGCGTCTGCTGGGGGTTCGCGTGGGCGCCCGCGCGCGTCAAACTTGCGGTTTTTTTTGCTGCTCGCGCGTTTTTGGCGCGTCTGTTGGAGATGCTCTAAGACATACTGTTCTTTGCTCTCCTCTTACAAGGACAAGGATCACGCTCGTATATACTGCACGTGAGAGATAGGTAAGTAAGAGTTGTGATATGCAATACCAACCATTTCATTTTCCTCTAAAGCAAAGCATTCATGTTGTGTCTTTTTCGATAAAGATTCATGTTGTGTCTTGTGAGAAAGGGTTGTTAATTGCCGACCTAAATTTAGATGTGTAGTAGTACCCATTGAATAGACTTATATATAGATCCAGGGAGAGAGAGAGGGAGAGAGCACACAATGCAGTTGTACACATCGTAAGTTTTATCTATGTTGTGGTCATGATGAATTCATCGGTAAATTTGAAGGTCGTATACAGGGCATTCTGCTGGACATTTTAAGCTTGTTGATATTAGGCTGCATGCATAGGCTTGGGATGCACCAGAAAGTTTGATATTGCGTGCTTGTTCTCAGAATCTAACTCGTACCTGAGGAACTCCAGGGAACCAACACTAGTAAGTAATTGAGAGCTAGCATCCTCCCCCCTCTCCAGACTCCCGATGCCATAATTTGACGCGGGGTGATGTATGACCAAATCATCGGGTACGAGTCTGTCTCGTCGCTCTCTCGTCCCTCCCTATCTCTCTCCCGCGATCTGGAATGGCTGCGACATGGCGGCCGGGGCTGACTGACCGACGGCGACGCGGCGGCGGGGGCTGACTGACCGACGACGGTGGCGCATCCAGTTGAACAGATCAAGGACGCGTGCTCCTTCCTCTCCAATCAGCGGCAGAGCGACCAACTGAGCGGCGCGAGGTAACCATGGGACTACGGAGGCGGGGGAGGGAGCTGCGGGCGCTGATTGTGGGACTGCGGATGCGGGGCAGGACAGTGTCCTTCTTCAGCTGAGCGGCGACGGCGAGGAGCGGCAAGGCACCTGCAGACGTGGGGATGGACGACGGCGTGGACGGAGCTCCTGGCTCGAGAGGGTCGACAAGAGACCTGCAGACGTGGAGATGGACGACGGCGTGGACGGAGCTACTGGCTTGAGAGGGCGGCGGTGAGCAGGACATACGGGAGAGGGTTTGTGGGGATTGGGGTGACATGATGGGATCACCCAAATCCACGGGTGGTTTGTTACACGTGGGGATATGGTCCCCATGAACCGAACGAGGCCTTCCGGCGGGGGAAAAAACAAATAATGGATGTATGATGTGGGAGTGATGGAATAAACTTACATTGATGAAACGAATAAATTTGACATTGATGAAAGGAATAAACTTGACAATGAGGTTACCTAATTCTCGGCTACAGAAAGTCGCCCCTGCCCCCGAATCGCCCAACCCTAGGCGACATGGGGGCGATTCCGCCGTCGCCTCTCCAGCCCCCTCCCCGTCTGCCCCTCCTCCTTGTCGTCGCCAGAAGACCCGCAGGGCGAAACCCAGGCGACGACAGCAGTGGCGGGGCCTTCTCCCTCGCGCGGTGGTGGCTTCCTCCCTGGCGGTGGCACGTGTTTCAGTGGCAGTTCTCGGCGGCGAGGTGTTGTGTAGGTCCGGTGGCGAGCACGGTACGGCGATGTCGACGGAGGCGCGCCCTTCTCACGGTGGAGCCACCCTACTGCCGCGGTTGCGAGCTCCAAGCCCTCTACTACCCATCAACCGAGGCTTTGGATGCAAATTGCCTTTTCAACGCCAATACATAGATATATGTTATTATTTGAATATATTCAAATTCAGTTTGCTCATAATTTAGCATATCAGAGCATAGCAGCCTAATATTGTTTTTCTTTTTCTTTGAAAGAATCTCCCTTACCCCTAGAGGAAATCAGCTAGACGAGCCCCGAGAAGACAATCCTCTTGTTACATCAGATTACATATGATTTGCATCTACTTCGTGCCGTGCACTACTCTTTTATTGGATGTATTGACCCAAAAATATGAATTCTAACTTGTGAGTGTTGTCCATCTTTCTCTTGCTCCATAGTGACATCTCTATTTTATCAATCAGCATGATGTGCTTCTTCAACTGCTTGACAAGTAAGGTTTATGGAGGAAACTACTAGAATCAAGCTGCAATATTTTCAGCGGAGAAACGGAGGTCGCCACGGAGCGTCCAGATAGCCGCCACGGTCGGCATTCTTCCAAATTTCTTGACTAGAATTCTTGACCATGCTTCGGCCGAAATTGCATCGATGAACCTGCGGATGCCCCCACCCCATATCTCACCTTCCGTTCGGTACGCGGAGCCGTCCATTAGTTGTATCTGTAAGTGCAGTTACGGGTGTATAACTACACAATAACGTATTCTCGACCGTATCTGTCCACCCAGGGGCCTACAACCTGACGTCATCCAAGTTTTAACTACAACATTTATTCCTTCCCTGGGAGCTCATCGCTCACCTTGTCCCTCTCGTTTCCTCTCCCAGCACCAAATCACAGCTCATTTGTTCATCCCCAACCAAGATTTTCCCCATTAATCTCCACCCAAGCCTCCTCTCCACGACTCCATGGCGGCCCAGATCCATGCTCCGCCACTGGGAAGTACACGGGGCGCAACATCTTCTTCTTCCCCTCCGGCAGCCACGGCGGCCGGCCCGCCAGAACCTCCACCCTGATGCCACCACGGAGAAGCGGTCCATCAGCAAAGCTGTTGCCAGACCCGGCCTCCATATGCCTCGACTACACCTACCCTAGGATTTCCTGGAAGGAATCGATGAAAACTATATATATAAAAAATTCTACGGTGCTTTGCTGGTCAAGTGTTAGTGTTACAGTAGAATTTTTCATGTCTTTGGATATTTCACTATCCACATATACAGATCTTGCTTAGTCTGCGGTGAAAGGTTTTGATATGAAATGTTATGATTTTGTTGAGATCTGAAATTTTATTTTCTTCCCTCAAGTCTCTGATCTATTAATCTGTTCTTCCAATGGCTCTGGTTCTTGTTACTGTCGACATCTTCGTGGATTTAGGATCTCTGATTTTTTTTTATTATGGCTCTTTCATAATATGCAGAATTTATACATGGACAAGATGACATGATATTTTCTGTTCATAATATTCGTTCCAACTAACATAATATACAGCAATTAGTCATTCAGAAATATGATATGTTCAATATATCGTGTGACCGTAAGACGTGCTGGTAATTTTATCTGTTAATCTGTATGTGTAAATCGTGTTAGATATTTTTGTAGTACCATATACGAAATTGCAAAATATGATGTTGCCACCGGGTGGCACTGCCACCCCACTCACTGCCGTCCGATCAATCGTTGAGATTGATGCTTTCATTTGTTAATTGGGTCGTCCTTGTAAATAGCCTGCACCTAAACACTTTCGGCAGTTATTAGGCTCATGCATGTAGCAGGTCCTCTGCCCTATTGTCAGTGATTAATCTCCTACACATCCACGTAAAAGTAATACACAGCAGGTCGTCCAGCTGCTACTTGCAGGGACTCACGTGCTCTAGTTCTATATGCAGCTAGTTTCACTAGCAAATAATTTAATGTGAATATTTTTTCTCTCATTCACACACTAGATAGCATGTACAACCACACACGGCAGCACCAGTCCCCAACCTGTGTTAGTTTTGGTCAGAATTGATGAGGGTTGGGGAGAAGTAAAAGCTACTAGGTCTTTGTCGTCAGTGGTTATTGACATGGCGTCGGAATCATGTGGTCTACTAATTGTCTAGCATATCCGGCTGCAGATTTCATTGATTTATTCTGAAGTGAGGTAGAAATCATCCGCCGGGTGCACAAGCTTTGTTCAGCCAACATAGATGGCAGATGTCTACTCGCTCTCTCTCTCTGTATCTCGGAACGCGAGGCCCTCGTCTTTCCTCTGGTCGCTGATGGGGTCGGCCAGGAAGAAGTCTATGTCAAAGTGCACGTCTGCTCGGGCGATGCTTGCCGAGGTGGAGACGTGAGCGTGAAGGGCTGGAGGAACCCCTGTAAGCGAAGCGCGGCAACCCACAACGACGGCACGTCGAGCTCCAGTCCGAATTACCAGCCGCCGAGGTTGCCGAGCGAGAGGGTGGTAACCCACGGGCAGCGCAGTCATCGTTGGGCGGTGCCGAGTGCCGACGCATGACGAAGACGAAGCTAGCTTGTATGAGAGGTGGACGCGTTCGAGCCCTAGGGCGACGAGCAGCGGGGCGGCGTCCACGATGGCCTAGAGCTCCGTGAGCAGTACGACGCACCCGCGCAGCCGCAACCTCTCTAGCCGCCCGAGCGACGACCTTTGTGCGTCCAGCGACAACGGGGGCAGTCAAGGTGCAGGCGTGCGGAGGGCGTCAGATGGAAGGACGACGATGGGGAGGCTATAGCACGTTCCGACGGGGAGACATGGACGTGCAGCTCCTCGAGGGCGCGCACCGGGGCGCCGGTGAGCAGGGTGTATTGCCTGTCATCGATTTAGCACCGCGAATAGCAGGTCCTCATCATTTTTGGGTTCAAGGTAGGTAAATTTTAGCTTCCTGAGGCTGCTACCTTGGGCATCGGCAAGGGCGCGGAGAGAGGCGTTGGTTGTCATGGATGAAGACAAAGCTCCGGCTGTAGGGCAGCGGGCCGGAACCGTAGAGGAAGACAAGGATCCGACTTGAACATGGAGCAGGTGTTGGATTATATATCTGGCTTTGAGCAAAGTGAAGTTGTGGTCGGTGGCAAGACGGAGGAGGAAGATGGAAGTGGCGAGCTGCATGGTGAGCTGTGAGGTGGCCGCGTCGAGTTGCGTGGCGGCCGCAGCGAGCTGCTTGTGAGCTGCGAGGCGTGCGCGGCGAGATGCATGGTGTGGCCGCGACGAGCTGCTTGGCGGCCGCGACGAGCATACCGTCGAGGAGCTGCGACGCGAGCGGATTACGGAGTTATGAGGTTCGTTCCATGGCCTGCAAGCTGCTGCATGGCATGCGCCGCCAGTGTGGTGAGCGGGCAAGCTGCGTAGAGTATTGTAGTACTTTGGTATTAATTGGAGCTGAGATAGACAACTGAACTTGTTAGCTGGCCATTGCAGAATACACTGTTACAATGCAGGTTACACTGTTACATGCACCTGCTAACGCTGGCACTATCGCATGCATGCCAGAAGATTACCTCACTTAATCATAGCTATCCAGTACGTACGGTGGTCTAATCCACTCAAGAAATCCGAATCTCCGGCATGATCGGACGACAACTGGTGGGGTGGTAGTGCCACCGGGTGGCAACAAATTCACACTCATACGAAATTTTTGTTAATATTGTAAATTAATTTGTAGATGACATAAGAAAATCAGTTGATATCATGAGTTTATGACAAATTGTTGGTCATATGAAATGATCTGTTGTGGCATGAGATGGGAAAGAGCAGAAACAAAGAATGGTAAAATTTGTGCAGAAATTTAAATACTAATTTCCTTGTTCCAATTGATTTATTGGTTCATGTCATTATTAATCAGCCAAGTCACCAAACCTGTACCAAGTTGTACTAATGACGCCAGCTATGGCTCATTGAATGTGTATTCATGTTTCACAGCAGGGGTATATTCATTTATTTCTGCATTTCCAAATAAATAACCTTACGTTGTCCACGGATCACAAAGCAATAATGAACGTGCAGATTTCAGGGGGTGGCGTAGATGAGAGCCAAAAGTCCGGGTCAATGCTTCGGCCGGCTATAACGAAAGCTGGAAAAGACCGGAAACCTGCTGGAGTCTCCGGAGCATACTGACATGCACCATATTAGTGTCAGTCACAGCTATCCTCGCTAGCCTGCCTCCACAATCCTCGCTAGCCTGCCTCCACAGGGATCATGCTCACGAGCATCTTCATAAAGCCCATCAGAGGAGGACGTTACTGATGACGGTTTTGGCGCCCGTCAGGAGACTTAAAATCATTTCTAATATGGTCGTCATAAAGGTGGTGGTCCTAGAGTTTTCTTCTGCAAAGATAAAGATCTTTCGGATGCTGATTCTCTTAATCTAACCGGAGTGTTGAATTCCGGAAAGCTCCGTCGGTGAATGGAACAACGCATCTTTTACCTATAGTTTGCTGGATCTGATGGTATTTGGTCGTGCGCATCAATGCTTTTATTCCAACCGTTTGGTTCTGGAAAGAGATGTGCAAATCTCTTTTTCTGTGTTGACATCAAGTGACTATGGATCCATGATAAAAGTCAGAAGAAGAGAATAACATGAAGACCGGATGGGAGGACTAGCTAAGAGAGGTTCAAGTCTCCGCGATGTTGATGGATTTGCTTGGTGTTCCGGGTTTCACAACAACGGTATGAATGTGGGGGCGACAACATATGTGAAGTTCAGAGTCCTACTTTTTAGGGTGAAAACCCAAGATTTAGCCTTAGCTGGTTGTGCCTAGCAATGACCTTGTTGGAGTCATTGTTTTGAGAGGCGGGACTATTTTCAGGGTGAAAATCTAAGATCTTTCATCGGGCGCCGACGGTGTTAGAGCACTGTTCCCCTCTTGGAGTCGTCGCTTTTGAAAAGTCTGTATTTCAGGTGTTGTCTTGGTGGTGGCTGTATTGATGTTGTTAGGCCTGAGATACTGTAGCGGGACTTTTGTTTCTTAGTTTTCTTTTCTATTTTTTAGCTGTGTGCATCCGTAGTGTCATTAGGGTGATGCGTTGTTGCGGAGGCTGAATGTAATCGGTATCTTCTGATATTAATATATTCCTTTTATCGAAAAAAAAAAAGGTCGGCATGAAGGTTCTTAGTCTCTCGGCGATGGGGTTTAAGGGTCCATCATTAACAATGAATTTTGTACTAGTGCATGGTGGGCTGGTGTCTAAGCTGTCCTTGACGTGGTGGCCCGTAGTTCAGCCCCGATCACCGAGACTAGAGTAAAAAAAGTTGGTGATCCCAACTAAGACCATAGATGATAAGTCTATACATTGCCGAAAACTGCAAACGAAGGCCGAGCTACAAATAACCTTTTATTTAAAAAATTTAAAAACCATAGTTTTAAGTTTTGAAAAAAATCCTAGATGTAGACAATGATGAAATATACAAATGTGTAAAATCTCAATGTAAAATCTTAGACCCAATCAGTTAATATGTGACATTCAGAGTTAGCAGCCCTTGTGGGCCTCAATTTTTAGACCCAATCGGTGTGTTTGTTGCGAGAGAGCCCCACTGGGACGAGGTAAAAGCTTGTTGATAGCGGTGCAGATAGCACCCCGTTTAGCTGAACACTCGCCCTGCGATTTGAACCCAGGCGGGCGAGCTCATCACTGTAAGTTCAAGCCACCAAGCCAGCGCTTGGTTCTCCCAAGAAGCAAAGCATGACACCGCAATAATAATGTAAATGCCTGAAGTAGCCAAATGCATTTATTATTAGGGTACCAAACGAAGCAACGGTGAAGTCACATGCTTCTGCATTAGCACTCTGTAAGCTACATAGTTTTGCCACAAGTAAATCGGTACATACGGATCCTCAATGATGCCAGAATTGAAGCAAAGAACCATAACTTTCAATCGGAGAATATCAAGAGTGAGTATGGTCAAAGGAAAATGCCATCTCTTCAGCTGATCAAAACATGCCACTCTTAGTATCTCGAATCCACTACAGTGCCTTCAAGAAGCGGAGACAAGTGCACAAGAGGAGTTTGAGATTTAAGTGGTATGTCAGGGCCGGTAATCTTCTTCTCATTCAACCTGCTCAGCACCTTCCTCACCTCATCAGCAAGCTCAATGATGGAAGCATCTTCATGGCCTGAACATATCAACATAGCATAATTTGTAAGAGATCGAATGAGTCAGCTAATGCAGTCATAGTCATGTTCTCCTAATACACAAGGAGTGGGCAATCAAGCAGAACAAACAACTAAACTGACGTGTTTGGAATGTCACACAGAAAAAATGGATGAGAAAAAAGTATGTGCTACATGTTACATGCTTGACAAAATTATGATACCATGAAAGATTGTTTCTTACTTATGTTGGACAGTGCCTTCTCCATTGAGAATAGGTAGTCCCTATTATTTCCATTAGGGCCACTAGCTGTAGCAATTTGCCTGGTTTTATAAACAAGAACGCAGAAAAGGAAGTCAGAATGATGTGATCAACAAAGCAGACTATCCATTGAAGAGGAGCAAAGGGTTCAATAGCTCACATTGCCATATCCTCCAACGGAGCAGGGCCAAGATAGTATTTGTTGCCAACTGGATCAGGGGTGGATACGAAACTGCACAGTGACCAAGTAAGTTTGGCAGACAATTAACATGGAATATTAAAAAAAAATCACTAATCAAGTTTGACCATTACACTAATACACCCGTCACAGCTGGTTCCAGAGAATTTCCATCCTGAGCATTGGTGTTCAGAAAAAGAAAATAAGAATTCAGATAAAAAAAAGGAGAATATAAACATCTCTACACATCTGCCTTGCGCAAGAAATAGTACCTTGTAGAAATCCACAGAGATCTTCTGATCATACTCACATTCTCTTCTCTCCAAGTACTATGGTGAATTAAGTACATTATCAATATAATTCTAGCATGGTGAATAAAATGTTTCTTTCAAGCGAAACAAGAGGAAATAAAATCACTATACCTGCATTGCTTCTCGCTCTTTTTCTAGACCACCATTGACACAATATGCAATTCCCCACTGTAAAATGATCAACTGTAAATATAAAACATAACTGGACCAAGGAAACAAAAAAAAGGGTATGCCATAGCATTCCAGAAGCATTTGGATAGTGAATGAAGGAAGTTTTATCCATGTTGGCCTACTCATTTTGACGAATAGAACTGCTACAGGAAATATATTTGAGTGTGTCTACAAGGACTTGTCCAGGGCTTCTATTTGAACATTGAGAAACTAAGGTGGATGAGTGAGGAATTAGCTGAAATAGGGTAAGTGGGTACCAAAGAAAAAGAAAGTTAAGAGTCTGCCAGCAATCCAAAAATAACCACATTACACTAATGTCACCTTATAACAAAAGATCATATGCTCATTATGGCTGCAGGCAGATGAGGGGAAGTAGTCCATTTTCACTTAATTTCTTTACTGCCCCGCACAAGCAGCACACTACTTAAGAAAATCGAGCTTCATTGTAACTCATTGTTGTCTGAATGCAGTTCATAGAGAAGAGTATTCTACAGCATCTGGTAATAGCAATGCGGTTCTATTATGTGCTGGTAGATTTCGAATTCATAGCTTCTACTAAAGTGTGCTTACGCATATGGCCCGCTCTTCGGATTCAAGCGTGCAGGTCCTGGCTGGATCCTTTGGCGTGCCTCTGTGGTCAATGCAAGCTGCAGGAAAAAGAAAATGTAAGAGATGCAAGCAGCAGAAAAAGAAAATGTCAGAGATGGAACACCGAGACCAAAACAGCGGCAGAGCTGAGGTCCGGGTCATGGCCAGGCAGAAGAAGCATACCGAGATTGAACGTCCGCTTGTAGCCCGTGATGAACCCCAGGATCTTGTCGTCGAAATCGAAGCCTGGGTTCCAGATGAGGGAGCCGTACCCGAAGACCCATAGCACCATCTTGATGAATCCCTCTCTCCCCCTTTTATTGCCCTGGCCAAAGACAGCAATTTTAGGAATATCGTCCAAGACGCTAGCTAGCTAGATGTCCCCATCTCCTATAAATCCTAATCCCACAAAGGAGCCATTCTGACATGTCACCGTCGCCCCCAAATCCAAATCCCCGGCTCGAGCAGGCGCAAACCAACCAACCAAGACACATCTGCTGCCCCCAACGGCATCATCACCCCCATGTTCCTATTCCTACACTACAAGAACGTAAGTAGTGCTTTGACGGACCTTAGCTGGATTGAGGAATCACCTAGTAAAAGAAACGCCGGAGAGAATGCCGCGGGCGGATGGCGGGGCAGCAGGAGGAGGAGTATTGGGATTGGATTTGACTCCTCTTAGCCGCCGCCGCCGCGTCTCCCGAGCCTGCAGTCTTCTCTCCTCCTGGGCGTGGGTAGGAGATTTGGGGGATTGGGGAAGAACATGGAGGGGGTGGTGACCAGCACTTATACCGAGCGAGCTGTCTTCTCTGAAGATTTAGGGCCACAACGGTGGGACGTGCGCGCGTGTCAGGCCGCAACCCGGTGAAAAAAGGTGTACAGCCCTTGCGTGAATTGGACCCGGACGGGTATGTAGGCTGGAGAGTCCGAGATAGGGTCTACGTTCAATGAACCGAACTATTCTTCGACCGTGGTCGAAGCCGGCCACTCGCAAGGAAAGTCCGACTTTGGACGTGTTTCTATTTTCTTGCATTTCAGGTTGAACAAAAAGTCAAAAGTTGTTTGACCAAAATATTGGTAGGTAACAAATATCATGACCAAATATGAAGTCTTACCAAATATTAGGATAATGAAATTTATGCGATATTAGAATCATCATAAAGTATGTATTTTGTATTATATGATTTTAGTACTCCCTCATCCCATGAAGATGTCTGAGATTTGTCAAAATTTAGATGCATCTAGACACTATTTAATGTCTAGATACATCTGGATTTGGATAAATTCGAGTCATGTTTCATGAGATGAAGGGGCATTATGGGTACAAGAAAATTTCCTATAGTTTTTTGACAAACCTTACAAAATTAGACTTTTGATTGATAAACGCAAAAAAGCAAAGGCGTGGCTTCTTAGTTACCGGTTACTCCTACGTATACCTCGACATGGGCAGCCCAGCTCGGCTGACCCGAAAAATCCCGAGCTTGGCCCCACCTGGTTGGGCCTGTGTCTGAATATTGAGCCTGATAGCTATGTCGGGCTTGGGCTTGTGTTTTCTTTGAAATAGGGAAGAGGCTCGGCCCATGGCCCAAGCCCAACGTGCCTTTTCTTTGATTGGCTTGGCCCTTTGGATTTCTGCATTGAGCTTTGTTAGGCACAACAAATTAAGGTATATGTTGATATGATCGATCTGCATCTCCGTAAACCTGTTCCTAACCACAGATGTGAGTCCAGCTCTTCCATGGTCAAATGGACTCCACCGCCGATAGGAACGGTTTGGATCAACGTTGATGCAGCTATGCGTCGTGATCAGAAACCACAACGGTAATTGCTTGTTTGCTTGCAGCGAGCGGATTTCTGAGGTCGCGTCGCCAGAACTAGCAGAAGCACTGGCCGTCAGGCGTGCATTGTCTTTCACTCGGGAGGAAGGTTTTAGCAAGATCATCTTAGCCTCGGATTGCCTTTCCGTGGTGCAGCGCATCAACAACCCATCCCAAGATCGTTCTATCCTGGGAGCGGTCATCCAGGACATCAAGAAGGAAGCTACTCTCTTTAATTGGGGAGGGCATTTTTGCTCTCGGTCTCAAATGAGCTCTTTTTCTGCACCACATGTTTGCTCTTGAAATCTGTGTCAAGTCAACTTGAAATGACTAGGGTGATGAATGTCAATGAGATGTTTAGAGCCCGTTGGACTGAATGCCTGCTGCACAGTGGTGTGTCTGAAAATTGCAGGCTGCTGTTGACTCTACCACCAACCTCCACAAAAATGAACGGTCCACAAAACAGGTTCATCTGAGCTCGGGTTCAGATTAGTATTTCCGTCTTTAATTCATGTTCTTTCTTGCATGTTCCTCGTAAGCTAAATGAATCAGCACATGTGTTAGCAAAGCGTTCTGAACTCACTGGTTTTGTTAGACTTTATGTTGCTCCGGAATGTATCCGGTATATACTTTGTAATGATATCCTTTGATCAATAAAATGTTGAGTTCTCAAAAAAAAAAAAACTTGGCCCAAGAAATGCCCGGGTATAGTCTTTCGGATTGCCTTGTCCAAATCAAAAAAAAATCCGATAAATAGAAAGTGCTTCAAACCCCCTTTCCTCTCAGCAATTAGTACGGTAGCGCGCGTCTGGCACGAGGAGGGCGCGGCCCAAACATGAAGCCCCCTAGGTGCATGCATAGAAACACACGCATCACCCAAGTGCAGACAAAAACGACCTCTCCCTTCCATTCGCTACAAACACTACTTTTATTGTATTGTATCTCCAGACGGCGGCGACAGGATCTTCTAGGATTTTCAGGGTGTAAACCCAACATCCGGCATTTATTGGTTGTACATGTGGATGACCTTGTTGAAGGAACTATTTTAGGATCTTAGACTTTCTCCGTAGTAAAAACCTAAGATCTATTGATCGGGCGACGACACTGAGTTTATAGGTTCCCTTCTTGAAGGTGTGACGACTTCTGGAGAACCTAGTTCGTAGGCTGGGTGTTGTGTTTGGTGGTGATTTGTGTGTTGTTCCTGCTGCGAGTGGTTGATCACTGTGGTGAGGCCTTTTTTGTTCTTATTTTTGATTCTGTGCATTTTCAAATTTTATTTGCATGGATGTTAGATGGAATGGATATCTTGGCGGTATTTATATATTACCTTTATTGAGGAAGACCTAAACTGCAAAAAGAATCGCTAATTGCATCTCTTGATAATGGCTCTTGGAAACTAGCTAAAAGCGAATTTACACATAGGTCGCACCGATTTGGCAAAAAAAAGTACTGTTTTCTTACCAATTTACCATAGGGGACCTCCTGTGGCGTAATTTTTATGCTAAACGAGGATACGGTTACAAGGAGAAATTCAACTCAAGGGGGGAATAAGTGGAAAAAGAAGTAGAAGATATATGTCTATACGGAAATATTGTTTAGCAACCAATCAACAAGAGGTTGAACTAAAGCTGCCTTTACTTGGTGCAATAAGAAGTTACTTTGGAACCTCACTTTCCAATAAGCAATGGTGGCTTATTCTGAAAAACGAATTAAATTCTCTCCTTCCATATTTTCCAACCAACACCGGGGCACGATGCATGCCAGATAGTAAAGAGAGACATAAGCGGTGATTGATGGTTGTTGTGGAATCACAACCTTGTCCTCGTATATACAAGGTTGTGAGCACAATAGAGTCTAAGTATTATCCGGTGCGAGAGCGCAAGTGTAGATATAAATTAGCATAGCAAAAGTTATACACCACCGACATTCAATCTCTCTAGTTGTGAAGAACCATTGGGGATTGTGTTACCCTCCAAAACCCACCGACGGGCAATGGCTAAGCAACATGAAGAGCCGGGAGGCTCCCAAGGCCGCTTAGTGGACCCTGCCACCTCGCGTCGTCCCGCAAATCTTCCAGCCATGTCTGGCGGTTGCTAGGCGTGCCACGACCTAGACCCGATCGGGGAAGGTGTTAGAGTGCTTCGATTGTTCTGCATGGTAGACACGTAAACATTAAATACGAGCCCTATCGGCTCTCGGGTTCCCTGTGGATCGGCTCAAAGAGCCGATCGCCCATGGTTCACGTTGGATTTACAATGACATGGGGATCCTGCTTGATCAAAGCTAAAGCGATCCACGACAGTTTAGGGTTTTCACCGCATACAGGAACGTCCTACGTGTGATCGGGCCTAGCAACTACGGAAGATGATGCAAACTACCCCTACGAGAGACCTAAAAACCAACATAACGTTGATTCCGGAACATCCCATGGGGACGGTGAACAACACCTAACGCACTACCGGATCGTCCGACCCCAAGATAAGGCCTAACTATGCAGATATTAAACTAATCCCTGCGGAGCAAGGAGCAACTATAACGGATCGGATCTACTAAGTAACGAACAAGCAAGATGCTGCCCTCACACCTGGATAGGTGTAAGGGCAGCTAGGTGTCGAGGGACGGCATTGCCACAGAATGCACGAGAAAGCATCAATGCAAGCCCCTAAACACCTAAGGATAAATACTGCTCGCCATCAACAACGCTTCGCACGAGCAGTACAAAACAGAATAAACGTATACCGCCTAGATCGCGAGATGCGATCTAGGCAGCATGGTGCTTAGGAGAAACCCTCGAAGAAAGGGGTGGCGATGCGCCGATTTGTGTTTGTTGAACGATAATTGTCCTCCTTTTCCGATAACCCTAGATACATATTTATAGTCCAAGGGATTTTCTAATTGAGGCGTGCACCTAACCGTGCACGGGCCAAACTCTATCTTTTAATCTAAATACGATACGATCTACTATATTACAAATACATGGGAAATTTAGCCCAAACTCTTAGCGCAAGGAAGATGCTCCACGTGTACGTCCCTCAAGCCCATCTTCACTTACGGCCCCTCTCCTGATTTGGCCAAAATCTGGTGATAACACATGCCCCTGGTTTTGGTAATGATAATATCAAAACCATCTGTTTTTCATTCGAGGGGTCGTGTCGTGGCAGAGCAGAACCGTCGCAGTATTCTTCATCATGACGTCTTGTCTTCTCAACTCTTCTGCATGATTTGACAATTTTGGCCCCATGTCCTCGGAAACTGCTTAAGCATTAAATCGCTATATCCCCTTTTATTTAGCCACTTCTTGCAGTTCCTTCTTCATCCTCCTCGCACTAGCACTTCCAAAAGCCCTCCTCGGCCAACATGTCTTCTTCCTCTTCTTCTCCCTCATCGGGTCTTTCCACCCAATCCTCCCCTTCTCGCGAGCCGACGCCGGAATGGGACCCGCGGGAGGCCCACGCGGCCAACATCGCGCATAGCCGACGGGGACGAGTCGACCCACGACTCCTCCGTCTGGTGAAGATGACCAGTCCCTAACGGACGGGGAGAGCGACCTTCGCTTCCTCGCCATTGGGTCGTCGGAGGAGGGAAGCGACGACGACGGCTTCTCTGGGATGGCCTCCTCCGAGGTGAAGGAGGAGGAAGAGGAGGAGGACGACGCCTCCTCTGACGAGCCGCCGGCCAAGCGTCTCTGCCTTTGGCCGGTTGCTGGCGTGTAGTTGACGTGGGAGTTAGAAATCTTTGTGGTGTAGCTTTTCTTCAGTTCCCCGGAAAAAAGCTTGATGGGGTGTAACTCACACGTTCGTTGGGAACCCCAAGAGGAAGGTATGATGCGCACGGCAAGTTTTCCCTCGAAAGAAACCAAGGTTTATCGAACCAGGAGGAGCCAAGAAGCACGTTGAAGGTTGATGGTGGCGAAATGTGATGCGCGCAACAAGGGATTCACAACGTGGAATCTGCACAACAAAACCAAAGTACTTTTCCCCAACGAAACAGTGAGGTTGTCAATCTCACCGGCTTGTGTAACAAAGGATTAAGCGTATCGAGTGGAAGATGATTGTTTGCAAGAAAACGGTAAAGAACAATTGCATAGATTGTATGCTATGTAAAGAATAGGACCGGGGTCCACAGTTCACTAGAGGTGTCTCTCCCATAAGATAAAAGCATGTTGGGTGAACAAATTACAGTCGGGCAATTGACAAATAGAGAAGGGCATAACAATGCATATACATGATATGATAAATATAGTGAGATTTAATCCGGGCATTACGACAAAGTACATAGACCGCCATCCAACTGCATCTATGCCTAAAAAGTCCACCTTCAGGTTATCATCCGAACCCCATTCAGTATTAAGTTGCAAAGCAACAGACAATTGCATTAAGTATGGTGCGTAATGTAATCGACAACTACATCCTTAGACATAGAATCAATGTTTTATCCCTAGTGGCAACAACACATCACAACCTTAGAACTTTTTGTCACTGTCCCAGGTGTCAATGAAGGCATGAACCCACTATCGAGCATAAATACTCCCTCTTGGAGTTAAGAGTAAAAACTTGGCCAGAGCCTCTACTAATAACGGAGAGCATGCAAGATCATAAACAACACATAAACAATAGATTGATAATTGATACGTCCAATTTGCATCACTATTTTGTATCATAATTTGCTGTTATTCATTGATATATTTCATATTGGGACACAATACTTATGTTATTTCATCTATTTTGCATGTTTCATCATCATTGGAGGATCAAGCACCGGAGCGGATTCTGCTGGAAAAAGCATCGGAACGCAATATTTCGGAAGATCAATTGTGGAAGGGAATTTCACGTAAATTCCTATTTTTCCAGATGACGGAGGAGAGGAAGGGGGAGAGAGAGAGCCACTGTGGGCCTGACCCTAGGGCGGCGCGGCCCTGGGCCAGCCGCGCCACCCTTGGTGGGGCGACTGCCCCTTTCGCCTCCTTTCTTCGCGTACTCCTTCGTCCCGAAAACCTAAGCCACGAGAGGACCTCACGAATTCAGCCGCCTCTGGGGGCGGAGAACACCGAGAGAAAAGAGCTCTCGGCGGGCAGGAATCCGCCGGGAAATTCCCTCCCGGAGGAAAATCACGCCATCGCCATCGTCATCGAGCGGGACATCATCTCCATCATCATCATCATCATCTCCACCATCTACACCGCCATCACCACCGCTGCACCTCGTCATCGCTGTAGCAATTCGGGTTAAATCTTGATTGTTTGATAGGGGAAACTCTCCGTTATTCTATACTTGTTGTAGATGCTATTGAGTGAAACCATTGAACCAAGGTTTATGTTCAGATTGTTATTCATCATCATATCACCTCTGATTGTATTCCATATGATGTCTCGTGAGTAGTTCGTTTAGTTCTTGAGGACATGGGTGAAGTCTAAATGCTAGTAGTGAACTATGGTTGAGTAATATTCAATGTTATGATATTTAAGTTGTGGTGTCATTCTTCTAGTGGTGTCGTGTGAACGTCGACTACACGACACTTCACCATTTATGGGCCTAGGGAGTGCATCTTGTATTCGGTTGCTAATTGCGGGGTTGCCGGAGAAACCTGAGCCCCGTTAGTATATCGATGCAAGAGGGATCGGGGATCTCGAGTTTAAGGTGGTTAGATTTATCTTAATTACTTTCTTGTAGTTGCGGATGCTTGCAAGGGGTATAATCACAAGTATGTATTAGTCCTAGGAAGGGCGGTGCATTAGCATAGGTTCACCCACACAACACTTATCAAAACAATGAAGATTATTAAACCACATGAAGCGAAAGTACTAGACTAAAATCACCGTGTGTCCTCAAGAACGTTTGGTCATTATAAGTAAACAAACCGGCTTGTCCTTTGTGCTAAAAAGGATTGGGCCACTCGCTGCAATTATTTCTCTCGCATTTTATTTACTTGTACTTTATTTATCTGCAATATCAAAACCCCTTGAATACCTGTTTGTGAGCATTTACGGTGAATCCTTCATCAAAGCTGCCGCCAACACCTTCGCTCCTCGTTGGGATCGACATTCTTATATCGAAGATACTACGATACACCCCTATACTTGTGGGTCATCAAGACTATTTTCGGCGCCGTTGCCGGAGTGAAGCGCTATTGGTAAGCGGAATTGGTAAGGAAATTTACTGTTTGTGCTGATTTTATTTCTGCCTGCTGCTATAAATCATTATGGAGAGATCTTCTCTTCAATTTCTATTTGGGAAATCTACTACTACGCAACGGTAGTGGATGAAGCGCCAGGTGAGGAAGTAGTACCATATAAAATACCTATGAAAATTATTGAACGTGTTATGGATAACCGCTATGAAGGGGATGGAACTGTCCATCCTGGTGATCATTTATTGTTTTTGCATGAATTATGCGGGTTATTCAAATGTGCAGGTATTTCTATGAATGAAGTTAGAAAGAAACTATTCACTATATCGCTGTCTGGTAAAGCGGCGCACTGGTATAAATTGCTGAAGAATGGTGATTCTATTGATTGGGAGGACATTGTGCCTTTATTTTATTCCAAATTTTATCCTCCAAGTGAAATTCACAAAGATCGGAACCGCATATATAATTTCTGGCCTCATGATGGAGAGAGTATTGCCCAAGCTTGGGGAGATTGAAGTCTTTAATGCTCAAATGTCCCATTCATGAGCTTCCTGGTAATGTTATTATTGATAATTTCTATGCAAGACTTTCTTTTCAAGACAAGACCTTGCTGGATACTTCTTGTTCTGGATCATTTACACGCAAGAGTGAAGAGTTTAAAAGGGACCTTCTTGATCGGATCCAAGAAAATACTGAAGGATGGGAGAACGACAAAGATAGAGAATCGGGTATAATTTATGATTATAAATGCATTGAAGCTTTTATGGATCTGATAAATTTCGTAATATGAGTGCTACATATGGTCTTGATTCCCAAGTTGTTGCAAATCTTTATAAAGCTTTTGCCTCTCATTATGAACTGCCTAGAAGAATTTTGATAAGTATCATGAACCGTATAAAGATAAAGTTAATTCATCTGTAAACAAATGTGTAGTGATTGAAACTGTTGATAATGTTATTCCTGAAGCTTATATTGAAAAAACTCCTTTCCCTGCTAAAATGAGTACTCTGTCATATCTAGTGCGGTTAATAAAAGTGAAAAGAAACCTAAAGAACCTGAAGAACAAATTAAAATTGAACGTGTTGCAATAGTTAAAGATCTTGTGACTGAAAATGTGGAGGATGGTCATATTATTTTCTGTGAAGATGCTTCTAATATTGTTTCACATCCTAATAAATCCAAACAAGTTAGTGTTCCTATGCTATCTGTTAGAATTGGTGATCATTGCTATTATGGTTTATGTGATATTGGTGCAAGTGTTAGTGCTATTCCTTATGAGCTTTACACGGAGATTATGCACGAAATTGGTTCTTGTGAACTTGAAGATATTGATGTGGTTATTCATCTGGCTAATAGAGAAACTATTTCTCCAATTGGTATTGTTCGAGATGTGGAAGTTCTATGTGGTAAGATTAAATATCCTGCTGACTTTTTGGTACTTGGTTCTGCTGCTAGTGATCATTGTCCTATCATTTTTGGTAGACCTTTTCTAAATACTTGTGGAGCTATTATAGATTGTAAGAAAGAGAAAATTTTGACTAGATTTGCTGGTGAACCTTATGAATTTAACTTTTCTAAATTTACCAAAACTCCTTATAAAGCTGACTTGCCTAGTAATGATTTTAAAATGGAGCAGTGTGCATCTATTGTTCTTGTTCCTAATAATCCTTTGCAGCAACATTTGGAGAATAGTGAAAGTGAAGCTTTTAGGAAAGAAAGAGATGAGCTTGAGGAAATTTTTCTTCGCCAACCTATTCTCAAGCATGATTTACCGGTGGAAGATTTGGGTATCTCCCAAAGGAAGATCCTGTTTTTGATTTAAAGCCTTTACAGATAATCTTAAATATGCTCATATTGATGATAAGAAAATATATCCTGTTATTATTAGTTCTAAGCTTTCAGAGATTGAGGAAGAAAGGTTATTGGAAATATTGAAGAAACACCGAGGAGCTATTGGCTATACTCTTGATGATTTGAAAGGGATTTCTCCTTCTATTTGCCAACATGCTATTAATATGGAAGAAGATGCAAAGCCTGTTGTTGAACATCAACGTCGTCTAATTCCGAAGATGAAGGAGGTGGTAAGGAACGAGGTATTAAAACTTCTTGAAGCTGGTATTATATATCCTATTGCTGATAGTAGATGGGTTAGTCCTGTGCATTGTGTTCCTAAGAAAGGAGGAATGACTGTTGTGCCTAATGATAATGATGAGCTTATTCCTCAAAGAATAGTTGTAGGTTATAGAATGTGCATTGATTTTCGAAAAGTTAATAAAGTTACTAAGAAAGATCATTACCCTTTACCCTTTATTGATCAAATGCTAGAAAGGTTATCTAAAAATACTCATTTTTGCTTTCTTGATGGTTATTCTGGGTTTTCACAAATTGCTGTTAAAGCTAAAGATCAAGAGAAAACCACATTTACTTGTCCTTATGGAACTTATGCTTATAGGCGTATGCCTTTTGGTTTATGTAATGCTCCTGCTACTTTTCAAAGATGCATGTCTGCTATTTTTCATGGTTTTTGCGAAAGTATTGTAGAGGTGTTCATGGATGATTTTTCTGTCTATGGGAATTCTTTTGATAATTGCCTGCGAAACCTCGATAAAGTTTTGCAGAGATGTGAAGAAACTAACCTTGTTCTTAATTGGGAGAAATGCCACTTTATGGTTAATGAAGGAATTGTATTGGGACATAAAATTTCCGAGAGAGGTATTGAAGTTGATAGAGCTAAAGTTGAAGCAATTGAGAAGATGCCCTATCCGAGGGATGTTAAAGGTATTCGTAGTGTTCTTGGTCATGTTGGGTTTTATAGGAGATTTATTAAAGATTTCTCTAAAATTTCAAAGCCTCTTACTAATCTTCTTCAAAAAGATGTACCTTTTGTTTTTGATGATGATTGTAAGGAAGCTTTTGAAACTCTAAAGAAAGCCTTAACAACTGCTCCTGTAGTCGAACCGATTGGAATTTGCCTTTTGAAATTATGTGTGATGCTAGTGATTTTGCTGTAGGCGCTGTTCTTGGACAGCGGGTAGATAAAAAATTAAATGTTATTCATTATGCTAGTAAGACTCTTGATGCTGCTCAAAGAAATTATGCTACAACTGAAAAAGAATTGTTGTTGTAGTCTTTGCTTGTGATAAGTTTAGACCCTATATTGTTGATTCGAAGGTTACAATTCATACTGATCATGCTGCAATTAGATACCTTATGACAAAGAAAGATGCTAAGCCAAGGCTTATTAGATGGGTACTTCTGTTGCAAGAATTTGATTTACATATTATAGATAGGAAAGGTGCTGATAATCCTGTTGCTGATAATTTGTCTAGATTGGAAAATATTGCTTATGATCCCGTTCCTGTTAATGATAGTTTTCCAAATGAACAATTGGCTGTAATAAAGGTGAGCTCGCGAGAGAGCCCTTGGTATGCAGATTATGCTAACTTTATTGTTTCGAAGTATTTGCCTCCAACCTTTTCAGCTCAGCAACGGAGGAAATTCTTTTATGACTTGAGGCATTATTTTTGGGATGACCCACACTTATATAAAGAAGGAGTAGATGGTATTATGCGAAGATGTGTTCCTGAATATGAACAACAGGAGATATTGAGTAAATGTCATGGTAGTGTTTATGGAGGACATCACGCTGGAGATAGAACCGCGCAAAAGGTTCTACAATCAGGTTTTTATTGGCCAACACTCTTCAAAGATGCAAGGAAATTTATTTTATCTTGTGATGAATGTCAAAGAGTTGGTAATATCTCCAGACGCAATGAAATGCCTATGAATTATACTCTTGTTATTGAACCATTCGATTGTTGGGGATTCGACTTCATGGGTCCTTTCCTTCTTCAGATGGTAACACTCATATACTTGTCGCTGTTGATTATGTTACTAAATGGGTAGAAGCTATACCTACAAAAAGTGCTGATGGTGAGACCTCTATAAAAATGCTTGTAGATGTTATATTTCCTAGATTTGGAGTACCTAGATATATTATGACCGATGGAGGTTCTCATTTTATTCATGGAGGTTTTAGAAAAACTCTTGCTATGGTATTAATCATAGAATTGCTTCCGCTTATCACCCTCAAACTAGTGGTCAAGTAGAATTATCAAATAGAGAGATTAAAGCTATCTTGGGTAAGACTGTTAATAAATCTAGAAAGAATTGGGCTAGTAAATTGAAAGAAGCACTATGGGCTTATAGAACTGCTTATAAAAATCCTATGGGAATATCACCTTATAAAATGGTTTATGGAAAAGCTTGTCATTTACCTTTAGAGCTAGAGCACAAAGCTTATTGGGCTGTTAGAGAACTAAATAAAGATCCTAAATTAGCCGGTAATAAGAGGTTGTTGCAATTAAGTTCTCTAGATGAATGGAGAAGTGAAGCTTATGAAAATGCTAAACTCTTTAAAGAAAAAGTTAAGAAGTGGCATGATAGAAGGATCATTAAAAGAGAATTTAATGTTGGAGATCAAGTTCTATTGTATCGGTCTCGTCTCAGATTCTTTGCAGGGAAATTACTCTCGAAGTGGGAAGGACCATATGTTGTTGAGGAGGTGTATCGTTCAGGAGCAATTAAAATTAGCTCTCTCCAAGGCAATGCCACACAAGTGGTGAATGGACAAAGACTCAAGCATTATATCTCGGGTGATTCTTATAATGTTGATGTTGATATTATTCAAGTGGAAACACCGGAGGCTTTCATCAAAGGACAAATTGACAACGAGAATGGACTTTGAATAGGTAACAGTACAGGTAATAAAAAGTCCGCGTTTACCTTTCCGAACATTATTTCTGCTGTTTTTAGGAAATATGAAAAATTACGAGTTCGAAACGGAGTGGAAAGGACGCACGAGGGCGTGCCACCATAGGCCGGGCGCCGACTGGGCCCGCGCCGACCTATGGTCAGCCGCCTCGCCCCGTTTCCACTCGTTTTCGACCGGAACCTTCCTTTTGTCGTAAAAATATTTGCTATATAATCCCGGACCCCTGGAGGTCCGTAATATCGTTTTCTCGTGTTTTGTTTCGAGCTGTTTTCTGGATTTGTTTTGATCTAGAAGCACCATGGTCTCCAACAACAAGGACAAGGAACCTTTGAAGGAAAATATTCAAGACCCGGAGCTGAAGAAAGAAGACGCAAGAGAGGATGAGGAAGAAGTGGAGGAAGCTCCGCAAGAACACCAGCAAGCCACCGTTGCAAGTATTGGCGTGATATCAAATCCATCCAACATCAAGAGGAGTGCACGAATCGCTACCGGAGGAGCGGTTCCACGTCATTATTTGGCTCCAAGGACATCTTCTCCGAGCAATTACAACCCTTACCGCAATCTAATCTACGATCGTCAAACTGAAAGGACCCCCAAGGTAGTGTTGCCAAGTAATTGGGATATAAATCATTCTGACAATGCAGGAGAGATGAAATCTGAAGCTGAAGGATGGGGAAACAATTCTAAGAGTTGGGATTCGCCACCGGACATGATTATGAGCCGCGTTGAGCACAACTCGGAGATGATTCGCAACCTCACCTATGAGATTGAAGGTTTACAGGAGCTTGTCGAAGCTTGTCGAGAAGAATCCATCACCATCATCACCGAAGGAGTAATTCATCATCGGTATTGGCATCCCCTTGGTTTGTTCCAAGCTTGGGGAGTGCCGCGGTATCACATCATCACTACCTTTATCTTTTACTATCAAGTAGTGTCATATCATGAGTAGGGAAGTTATCATATGGAATAGTATGCAATGTGGAAGTATCTCTCTTAGTTAGTTATCTATGTATCCGTTGGTGTGAGTTATCGTTATGGAATATTAATGAGAAGTCTTATCATTTACTTTTTGCACACCTTATTTTAGTTTGCAATTTCCATTATATGATTACTCTTGACATGAGTATTGATATCACTTTGGGAGCATCAAGTAAATCTATTTGGTTTTGGCAAACTTAGCATTGGTCAATAGCAACAACATCTTGATGTATAAATAGAAGAGAGAAATACACTTAGATATATTACTCTATTATCTCTATGCTTAGTATTCTAAAGTTAAAATTGCTTGTGCTTATGAGAAAGATGCATGATTGTTTCTATCATATGTATATTTGTTTGTTTCCCTCAACCTTTATGCTTGCTATCAAACCTTGCTAGCCAAAGACCTGTATCGAGAGGGAATGCTTCTCATACATCCATAACCTTAGACCAAACCTATGCCATTTGTGTCCACCATACCTACCTACTACATGGTATTTTCTGCCATTCCAAGTAAATACTTCATGTGCTACCTTTAAATTATTCAAACTACTACTCCTTATTTGTGTCAATGTTTTATAGCTCATGAGGAAGTATGTGGTGTTTTATCTTTCAATCTTGTTGGGCGGATTTTCACCAATGGACTAGCGGCACATCCGCTTATCCAATAATCTTGCAATAAGAGCTGGCAACGGGGTTCCCAGCCCCAATTAATAACCTTCATTAATAATTCTCTTCACATGTTTTGCTCTGATTTATCAGTAAGCAACTTAATTTTGCAATAGACACTCCTCCATGGTATGTGAATGTTGGAAGGCACCCGAGGATTCGGTTAGCCATGGATTGAGAAAGCCAAGGTTGGGGAGTGTCATCCTTAATAAAACTAAAATACATTGTGTAAACAAAAGAGAAGGGGGATGATCTACCTTGCTGGTAGAGATGCCGTCCCTCATGGGAGCCGCTCTTTGAAGGTTCGTTTGGCAAGGGGTTAGAGTGCCCGCTACCATTCGTTGACAACAACAAACACCGCTCAAAATCTTACTTTTATGCTCTTTATATGATTTCAAAACTTGAAAAGCTCTAGCACATGATTTAATCCCTGCTTCCTTCTGCGAAGGGCCTGTCTTTTACTTTTATGTTGAGTCAGTTCACCTATTCTATCTTAAGCAAGCAATCGAGTTGTTGTGAACCAATCATTTATGCTATGATTCAGTTGATCATGTCTTCTATACTTTCTTGTTTAGTACCAATTTTATCTGAATGAATATGACTTCGAAGTTATCAATGATTAAGAAGAGATTGTTATGCTTGAATATGAAGGCTCAGTTATAAAACCTAATATGAGAGCTTTGCTTAGAAGTACAATCCGTTAGTAGTTCTCTAACCAAGAACAAAGTTTGCCATCACCAACTATGATTTCTTATGCACCTTTACTTGTGATTTCTCTTTACTTATTTCGAGATGAGTTATATGAGGAAGTTGTTTACTAGAATGTCTTGTGTGAATGAATATGATGCTTCTTGTCCGTATTTTATTTATCGACTTTTCACTCCATAAACATGTGGTCTTGTTTATCGAGCTCAGTTTCGCTTGGGGACAAGCGAGGTCTAAGCTTCGGGGGAGTTGATACGTCCAATTTGCATCACTATTTTGTATCATAATTTGCTGTTATTCATTGATATATTTCATATTGGGACACAATACTTATGTTATTTCATCTATTTTGCATGTTTCATCATCATTGGAGGATCAAGCACCTGAGCCAGGATTCTGCTGGAAAAAGCACCGTCGAACGCAATATTTTTGAAGATCAATCGTGGAAGGGAATTTCACGTAAATTCCTATTTTTCCGATGACGGAGGGAGCCAAAGAGCAGAGAGGAGCCACCGTGGGCCCAGACTTAGGCGGCGCGGCCTGTGGCCTTGCCGCGCCACCCCGTGGTCCGGGGGCCCCACAACTTTTCGCCTCCTTTTCTTCGCGTACTCCTTCGTCCCGAAACCTAAGCCACGAGAGGACCTCACGAAGGGTTACCGCCTCTCGGGGCGGAGAACACCAGAGAGAAAGAGCTCTCCGGCGGGTGAACTCGGGGAAATTCCCTCCCGAGGGGGAAATCGACGCCATCGCCATCGTCATCGAGCGGGACATCATCTCCATCATCATCATCATCATCTCCACCATCTACACCGCCATCACCACCGCTGCACCTCGTCATCGCTGTAGCAATTCGGGTTAAATCTTGATTGTTTGATAGGGGAAACTCTCCGGTGTTATTCTATACTTGTTGTAGATGCTATTGAGTGAAACCATTGAACCAAGGTTTATGTTCAGATTGTTATTCATCATCATATCACCTCTGATTGTATTCCATATGATGTCTCGTGAGTAGTTCGTTTAGTTCTTGAGGACATGGGTGAAGTCTAAATGCTAGTAGTGAACTATGGTTGAGTAATATTCAATGTTATGATATTTAAGTTGTGGTGTCATTCTTCTAGTGGTGTCGTGTGAACGTCGACTACACGACACTTCACCATTTATGGGCCTAGGGGAGTGCATCTTGTATTCGGTTGCTAATTGCGGGGTTGCCGGAGTGACAGAAACCCGAGCCCCCGTTAGTATATCGATGCAAGAGGGATCGCAGGATCTCAGAGTTTAAGGTGTGGTTAGATTTATCTTAATTACTTTCTTGTAGTTGCGGATGCTTGCAAGGGGTATAATCACAAGTATGTATTAGTCCTAGGAAGGGCGGGCATTAGCATAGGTTCACCCACACAACACTTATCAAAACAATGAAGATTATTAAACCACATGAAGCGAAAGTACTAGACTAAAATCCCCGTGTGTCCTCAAGAACGTTTGGTCATTATAAGTAAACAAACCGGCTTGTCCTTTGTGCTAAAAAGGATTGGGCCACTCGCTGCAATTATTTCTCTCGCATTTTATTTACTTGTACTTTATTTATCTGCAATATCAAAACCCCTTGAATACCTGTTTGTGAGCATTTACAGTGAATCCTTCATCGAAACTGCTTGCCAACACCTTCTGTTCCTCGTTGGGATCGACATTCTTACTTATCGAAGATACTACGATACACCCCTATACTTGTGGGTCATCAATAATCACCATAACATAGTATTCTCTATCCATCGGATCCCGACAAACACAACATATAGAATTACATATAGATGATCTTGATCATGTTAGGCAGCTCACAAGATCCAACAATGAAGCACAATTAGGAGAAGACGACCATCTAGCTACTGCTATGGACCCATAGTCCAGGGGTGAACTACTCACTCATCACTCCGGAGGCGATCATGGCGATGAAGAGTCCTCCGGGAGATGATCCCCTCTCCGGCAGGGTGCCGGAGGCGATCTCCTGAACCCCGAGATGGGATTCGCGGCGGCGGCGTCTCGGAAGGTTTTCCGTATCGTGGCTCTCGGTACCGGGGTTTTCGTGATGGAGGCTTTAAGTAGGCGAAAGGCAACGTGGGGGCCACACGAGGCCCCACACCATAGGTCGGCGCGGCCAGGGCCCGGGCCGCGCCGCCCTATGGTGACGGCGCCGTGGCCCCACTTCCTTCCCTCTTCGGTCTTCTGAAGCTCCGTGCAAAAATAGGACCCCGCGGTGATTTCGTCCAATTCCGAGAATATTTTCTTACTAGGATTTCGAAACCAAAAAAAACAACGGCTCTTCGGATCTTGTTAATAGGTTAGTTCCAAATGCGTAAATACGACATATAATGTGCATAAAACATGTAGGTATCATCAATAAAGTAGCATGGAACATAAGAAATTATCGATACGTTGGAGACGTCAGCATCCCCAAGCTTAGTTCTGCTCGTCCCGCAGGTAAAACGATAACAAAGATAATTTCAAGTGACATGCCATCATAATCTTGATCATACTATTTGTAAACATATGTAATGAATGCAGCGATCAAAACAATGGTAATGACATGAGTAAACAATGAATCATAAAGCAAAGACTTTTCATGAATAGTACTTCAAGACAAGCATCAATAAGTCTTGCATAAGAGTTAACTCATAAAGCAATAAATCAAAGTAAAGGTATTGAAGCAACACAAAGGAAGATTAAGTTTCAGCGGTTGCTTTCAACTTATAACATGTATATCTCATGGATATTGTCAACATAAAGTAATATAACAAGTGCAATATGCAAATATGTAGGAATCAATGCACAGTTCACACAAGTGTTTGCTTCTTAGGTGGAGGGAGATAGGTAAACTGACTCAACAATAAAAGTAAAAGAATGGTCCTTCAAAGAGGAAAGCATCGATCGCTGTATTTGTGCTAGAGCTTTTATTTTGGAAACATGAAACAATTTTGTCAACGGTAGTAATAAAGCATATGAGTTATGTAAATTATATCTTACAAGTTGCAAGCCTCATGCATAGTATACTAATAGTGCCCGCACCTCGTCCTACTTAGCTTGGACTACCGGATCTTTGCATGCCATGTTTCAACCAAGTGTCACAAAGGGGTACCTCCATGCCGCCTGTACAAAGGTCTAAGGAGAATGCTCGCATTTTGGATTTCTCGCTTTTGATTATTCTCAACTTAGACATCCATACCGGGACAACATGGACAACAGATAATGGACTCCTCTTAAATGCATAAGCATGTAGCAACAATTATTATTCTCATATGAGATTGAGGATATATGTCCAAAACTGAAACTTCAACCATGATTCATGGCTTTAGTTAGCGGCCCAATGTTCTTCTCTAACAATTTTGCATGCTCCAACCACTAAGGTGATAGATCCTTCAGACAAGACGGACATGCATAGCAACTCACATGATATTCAACAATAGTTGATGGCGTTCCCCAGAAGCATGGTTATCGCACAACAAGCAACTTAATAAAAGATAAAGTGCATAAGTACATATTCAATACTACGATAGTTTTTAAGGCTATTTTGTCCCATGAGCTATATATTGCAAAGGTGAATGATGGAATTTTAAAGGTAGCACTCAAGCAATTTACTTTGGAATGGCGGAGAAATACCATGTAGTAGGTAGGTATGGTGGACACAAATGGCATAGTAGTTGGCTCAAGGATTTTGGATGCATGAGAAGTATTCCCTCTCGATACAAGGTTTAGGCTAGCAAGGTTATTTGAAGCAAACTCAAGGATGAACAAGTGCAGCAAAACTCACATAAAAGACATATTGTAAACATTATAAGACTCTACACCGTCTTCCTTGTTGTTCAAAACTCAATACTAGATATTATCTAGACCTTAGAGAGACCAAATATGCAAATCAAATTTTAGCAAGCTCTATGTATTTCTTCATTAATGGGTGCAAAGCATATGATGCAAGAGCTTAAACATGAGCACAACAATTGCCAAGTATCACATTATCCAAGACATTTTAGAATTACTACATGTAGCATTTTCCAATTCCAACCATATAACAATTTAACGAAGAAGAAACTTCGCCTTGAACATTATGAGTAAAGCCTAAGGACATATTTGTCCATATGCAACAGCGGAGCGTGTCTCTCTCCCACAAAGTGAATGCTAGGATCCATTTTATTCAAACAAAAACAAAAACAAAACAAACCGACGCTCCAAGTAAAGAACACAAGATGTGATTGAATAAAATATAGTTTCAGGGGAGGAACCTGATGATGTTGTCGATGAAGAAGGGGATGCCTTGGGCATCCCCAAGCTTAGACGCTTGAGTCTTCTTAAAATATGCAGGGGTGAACCACGGGGGCATCCCCAAGCTTAGAGCTTTCACTCCTCTTGATCATAGTATATCATACTCCTCTCTTGACCCTTGAAAACTTCCTTCACACCAAACTTCAAGCAAACTCATTAGAGGGTTAGTGCACAATTAATAATTCACACATTCAGAGGTGACACAAACATTCTTTACACTTCTGGACATTGCATAAAGCTACTGGAAATTAATGGATCAAAGAAATGAATCCAACATAGCAAAAGAGGCAATGCGAAATAAAAGGCAGAATCTGTCAAAAATAGAACAGTCCGTAAAGACGAATTTAAAGATGGCACCAGACTTGCTCAAATGGAAAAACTCAAAACTAATGAAAGTTGCGTACATATCTGAGGATCACGTCGTAAATTGGCAGATTTTTTCGAATTTTCTACAGACCCGTGCCCAGATTCGTGACAGAGAGCAATGCTGCAGCCATCCCAAATATAACATCAACTTTGACATAGAAACTTTACTTGGCACAAAAACATGATAAGGAGAGGTTGCTACAGTAGTAAACAACTTCCAAGACTCAACAAAACAAAAATTGCTGTAGTAAAATAAACACATGGGTTATCTCCCAAGAAGTGCTTTCTTTATAGCCATTAAGATGGGCTCAGTAATTTTAATGATACTTTCGCAATAAATAAGAGTTGAAGCAAAAGAGAGCATCAAGAAGCAAATTCAAAACACATTTAAACCTAACCCACTTCCTATGAAAAGGAATCTTGTACACAAATAAATTCATGAAGAACAAAGTGACAAGCATAGAAAAGCAACACAAGTGTAATTTCAAGATTCTCAACATAAAGAGGAGAAACTTAATATTGTTAAGATGCATATAACCATGTTTCCCTCTCTCATAATAATTTTCAGTAGCATCATGAACAAATTCAACAATATAGCTATCACATAAAACATTCTTGTCATGAGCCACATGCATAAAATTATTACTCTCCACATAAGCATAATCAATTTTATTAGTTGTAGTGGGAGCAAATTCAACAAAATAGCTATCACTATTATTCTCATCACCATAATCATCATGTATAGGAGGCATATTGTAATCATAATTAATTTTCTCCTCAATAGTAGGTGGACTGAAAATATCATATTCATCATTGCAAGCATCATATATAGGAGGTAAAGTATCATCAAAGTAAATTTTCTCCTCCATGCTTGGGGGACTAAAAATATCACAACCAGCTTCCCCAAGCTTAAATTCTTCCATAGCTTTAGCAATAATGGTGTTCAAAGAGTTCATGCTAATAACATTGCTACAACTATTTTGTAAACAAAGTTCCATGGGTTTTTTAATTTTCTCTTCAAACACATCATGTCCTAATTCAAGATAAAGTTCATAAAGATCTCTAATTTTTTTGTTGTTTTCCATTATGCCTAACTAGTGAAAATAAAAGCAAGTACAGGACTAGACATGATAACAAAATAAATTAAATGCAAGTAACTAATTTTTTGTGTGTGTTTTTAATATGGAGAGCAAGACAGTAAATAAAGTAAAACTAGCAACTAATTTTGTGTGTGTTTTGTTTAGGTGCAGCAAACAAAGTAGTAAATAAAATAAAGCAAGACAAAAACAAAGTAAAGAGATTGAGAAGTGGAGACTCCCCTGCAGCGTGTCTTGATCTCCCCGAACTGCGCCTTAAACAGGTTGGCGGCGTTGACGTGGGAGAAATCTTGTGTGTAGCTTTTCTCACCCGGCAACGGCGCCAAAAGAGCTTGATGGCGTGTAACTCACACGTTCGTTGGGAACCCCAAGAGGAAGGTATGATGCGCACAAGCAGCAAGTTTTCCCTCAGAAAAAACCAAGGTTTATCGAACCAGAGGAGCCAAGAAGCACGTTGAAGGTTGATGGTGGCGAAATGTGATGCGGCGCAACAACAGGATTCCGGCGCCAACGTGGAATCTGCACAACAAAACCAAAGTACTTTGCCCCAACGAAACACTGAGGTTGTCAATCTCACCGGCTTGTGTAACAAAGGATTAAGCGTATCGAGTGGAAGATGATTGTTTGCAAGAAAACAGTAAAGAACAATTGCAGAGATTGTATGCTATGTAAAGAATAGGACCGGGGTCCACAGTTCACTAGAGGTGTCTCTCCCATAAGATAAAAGCATGTTGGGTGAACAAATTACAGTTGGCAATTGACAAATAGAGAAGGGCATAACAATGCATATACATGATATGATAAATATAGTGAGATTTAATGGGCATTACGACAAAGTACATAGACCGCCATCCAATGCATCTATGCCTAAAAAGTCCACCTTCAGGTTATCATCCGAACCCCTTCCAGTATTAAGTTGCAAAGCAACAGACAATTGCATTAAGTATGGTGCGTAATGTAATCGACAACTACATCCTTAGACATAGAATCAATGTTTTATCCCTAGTGGCAACAGCACATCACAACCTTAGAACTTTCTGTCACTGTCCCAGGTGTCAATGAAGGCATGAACCCACTATCGAGCATAAATACTCCTCTTGGAGTTAAGAGTAAAAACTGGCCAGAGCCTCTACTAATAACTGAGAGCATGCAAGATCATAAACAACACATAAACAATAGATTGATAATCATCATAACATAGTATTCTCTATCCATCGGATCCCGACAAACACAACATATAGAATTACATATAGATGATCTTGATCATGTTAGGCAGCTCACAAGATCCAACAATGAAGCACAATTAGGAGAAGACGACCATCTAGCTACCGCTATGGACCCATAGTCCAGGGGTGAACTACTCACTCATCACTCCGAGGCGATCATGGCGATGAAGAGTCCACCGGAGATGAATCCCCTCCGGCAGGGTGCCGGAGGCGATCTCCCGAATCCCCCGAGATGGGATTTCGCGGCGCGCGTCTCTGGAAGGTTTTCCGTATCGTGGCCTCGCATGGGGGTTTCGCGACGGAGGCTTTAAGTAGGCGGCAAGGGCAACGTGGGGGCCACACGAGGCCCCACACCATAGGTCGGCGCGGCCAGGGCCTGGGCCGCGCCGCCCTATGGTGACGGCGCCTCGTGGCCCCACTTCCTTCCCTCTTCTGCTTCTGGAAGCTCCGTGCAAAAATAGGACCCTGGGCGGTGATTTCGTCCAATTCCGAGAATATTTCCTTACTAGGATTTCTGAAACCAAAAACAGCAGAAAACAACAACTGGCTCTTCGGCATCTTGTTAATAGGTTAGTTCCAGAAAATGCGTAAATACGACATATAATGTGCATAAAACATGTAGGTATCATCAATAAAGTAGCATGGAACATAAGAAATTATCGATACGTTGGAGACGTATCACCGGGCAACATGAGCGACTTCGACAGCGACGATGCCGACGCCGACGAAGAAGACGAGGACAATGAAGGTCTCACGGAGGTCGCTAAGAGCGACGAAGAACCACTGAGCAGCACCGACGGCGGCGACGGTGACGATGAGAGCAGCAGCGGCCCCTAGATAGGATAGAGCTAGGAGTAATAGACGGGGCAATGTATCCCCTAGCAATCTCTTTTGAGAGCAATCGGCTCCTTCTATGTAAGAAATCTGGTTATCAATGAAGAAATTTCTCCAATTTGACTTTGTCGATCTCTTCCATATTAGATTAGCCGATTCTCCCCTTTGTTGATGCTCAATGAGCCGATGGTAATGCATCAGCTTTTATAACAAATTGCAAGACAGACCGATCTAATCGCCTTCTCAGATGTTAACTTGCAATCCATGAAATTCAGATCCAAACTTCCAATCGAACGGGTCCAACGCGCAGCCTTGAGACCCCTAGATCTTTAGACTTCAAAATCATCCGATCGTGATGTTTGTCCTGATGGCAAAACTCCTGGGTTAATGCTCCCAAGAAAGCTTCTTGGCCCATTGCTGCCAGCCGATGTTGAAGCCGATACTCTTGTAAACAGGTGCTATTTGTTCACAGCTTCCCCGTAATGTTCTCGTTCATATGCAAGAACGTAACCTTGAGGGCGAGCTGCCCCCCGAGCCTCACCAAGGCGAGGATAAAAGTGTATCCACCGAATGGGCCATCATCGGCTTCCCAACCGTAGTGCAGATCACCGATTCTGACCAAATCGGCCAATAGCAGAGAACCTTCAAGGCGAGCTGCCCCCCGAGCCACTCCAGCTCTTCATCAAAACAGGGCAGGAAAGCTTACGCCCAAGGAGACCATGCATTAGGACGGCTCTGGAAGGACCAGCAGCTCTCTTGAACTAAGAAGCCTCAAACGTAGTGGCCCTTGAACTCTTCCCAACCCCATTGTTGCGTCTTGCTGCTCAGATTGGCTCATTACCTCGGGCAGACTGATGCAGCTTCTGGTGAAGATATTTGATGAAGTCGTCACCTTGGCCAAGCCCCAGGAGGAAACGCCACAGCCAATTGAATGGTCATCGGCTGTTCTCATGATCCTAACCTGATCTGCCTGCTTACGCAGGCGCTGCTGATCTTGAAGATTTGCCAATGGAGCCACCAACCATTCCACTAAGGGACTCCTTCAGTAGAACCTCGCTACGTACCTTGGTGACTGCTCCATTAGGCTTCTGCTTGTACCAGTCGTATCCCTTGAGTCGATGGCCGTGCATCGTTTTGAATTCTTAAGTCGATGTCTACGCATCGCGCTGTGCCCAAAAATTTCTGTATTTTCGTTTTTTTTTATTGGCCGATTGCATCGGCCCCCCATACTTGAGCTGTTCTGCTGGGCATTTGACATCCACTCCAAGCTTTGTATCCTCGTGTTTTGTCCATCTATGTGCCCCCCGAGCCGATTCTGTCAAGTACTTGATGGTACTTCAGGCATCTGTTGGATCAATGCTGAACACAGACAAAGGTATGTTGAGGATAATTTTGGCCGATTGCGGAATCGGCCTCCCTTTTCATTGCAATGCTTGACGATGGTTTGCAACTTCTTGGATTTCCACCGTAGCTACGTGGCATGCTGGAGATAAGATCCCTTGCTTTTCATTTTTTGAGGGCCGATCTCAGGGATCGGCCTTGCCACGTATGTCCAATGTCTTGGACCTGCTACTCCGTCCGGGTCAAGTGAATCATGTTTGTATAGCCGTGCCTCTACCGCCATCACCATCTCGAGATAATCCACGAGCCAATCCTCGGATCTTGCAGGCCGTCGAATTTCTTGAAATCGGTAATTGAACCCTTTTGGGACTCGAGTCTTTCGAACTCTTCTCGTGAAACACGGGAGCCCACACATATCTTCGTCGCAACTTCTCGGTGAATGCCGACGCTCCCTTCTTCTTGTCGCGCTCCGTCCACCCTTACTTGACCGCTGTGTCTCTTGCTCCACTTGTTCTTGGGGGATCTTGAACTGCTGTGGTGGGTCTATTTGCCTAGGATTTTCTTCGGGAGGCGTGGCTGCAAACGCCGTTCCCATAACTCCTACTCCATCATCGCCATATTGAACAATGGTTCTCTCGGGTCCCCAGGAGGTGGTGGTCTGGACGCCAAGATGTAAGCTTGTGTTGCCATGTAACCTGCCTCGGCGTTTTTGGGATGATATTTCCTCTTTCATCAATCGACATAAAGGACATGTCGAGATTTTGAATTATGTTTCCTCTCTCTGCTTCGGGTATGTTTTGCAGTCGAGACATTGCTCTCCTCCGAGCTTCTATGATCGTTCCCGGGTTCCCGATTGTCGACAAATTGCTCTGCGTCCGCTTGATGCTAAGCCGCCTCTTTCTTCTATTTAATGATGTCGCGTCTGTTTTTCCAACTCTCTCGCTTACCCGAGCAAGTCTATATTGATATGCTTGTACTCCCCGGTGTGGCCGGTCATAGGTTCTAACCATCCATGGCTCTGCAGCCCTATCCCATGCCGCTATGGAGCCGTACTCTCTCGCAGGACCCGACGATGAAGGTGCCTAGGTTTTCGAGATCAGATCGATGTAAGGATTTCCCAAATCATCGAAAGCCTCCGACGTTTCTGGTTCTGATCGGCCTGGATCGCATAGATCTGATGATATTTTGCGTATTGATTTTTGTCGGGATTGGTGACACCATCATAAAGAGTGGTGAAAACCTTTCCGATGGCAGCAGATTTGTCGATGAAGTTGAAGCTGTCGACGCTGTCGTAGTCGCTGCTTATAAAGGAGTCCGCAGACGACTCGAAGGATGTGTTGCTGAAGATCTTGGCGAGCTTTCCGCTTGCCTTGTTGTCGATGAAGCGTGGCGACGAAAACTCTTCGTTACTCGACGAAAAGCTAGAATCGACCGCTGAAAATTCCGACGAGATCGGAACTTCGAGACGGTAGGATCCTTCCTTGTTGACGCCAAATCGGAATTCTCCGAACGTCATGATGATGGGCTCCTGATAGGCACATGCATCCATACGGAGGGCGGTGAGGAATAAAATTGACTAGATCAGTTTTTCCCTTGTTACCTCGATCCATCGCGTTGCTTACATCGACGAAGTTCGACGATCTTGAACGTGCCAGATCAGCTCCTTGCAACCTCTAATCCCTACAGACGGCGCCAATTGACAAAGGATTAACTTGTCAATGCCTACGATTGTAGACTAGGGTTTTGCTAGAAGTAGAGGGCAAGTAGATCTCGAAGGTTTCAGTAAAAGTACTCGACGATTATGAAAACTAGGGTTATGTTGACAATAGATTCGATCCCTCTCGCCTCCCCCCTTATATAGGAGGCGGAGCCGAGGGTTTCGTAATACACAAGTTACAGAGTTCGAGAGGGTTTCGTACCCAGCTCGTAAGATTACAAGTCTCTATCTTTCCTAATACAAACTATCTTTCCTTAACACTAAATGGGCTTCCAAGTCTTCTTATTCTTCGGGTCTTGGGCCTTGAATAAACCCCGGTACCATCTTTGGCAGGCCCATTGGGGATGTCTATGTCACACGGATACCATGTTTGTATCAGCCGATGCCTCCGCACGCATCGCCCGATGCTCGTGCACGCTTTCGCCGTTTAGGGCGCCATACTTTCTTTGGCGGCGCTACTTTGCTCCAATGTTTGTTGAATTTTCACGGCCAGATCGGCCGTGCTCTCCTCAACGTGTACAGTGACCGTGCTTCGCTCTTCCAAGTTCCGTGCCCGCCGCACCCTACGCTTCCGAGAATGGTCGAGTCCATCAGTGCACCACCCTGGTCGGATCTATCTTCTTCATCCGACTCTCAAAGTCTTCTTCTTGAGATGACTCAGCTCGTTTATTCTGAGGTGGGAGAGGCCCTAGACGCTCGAACACCGAAACTTCATTTGTCCTCCTCCTTTGTTGTTTGCATTCTGGGCAGTTCTCGATTGTTGGCAACCGGCTCATTCCTGAGTCCCAGCAAAAGGGCAGTCCCAGTGCTTATCCACGTTGTCTTGCTCCCTTGACCTCCCTCTAGCGTGACGTTCGTACCGTGCTTCCATCATGGTGACGATACCTCCTACCTTCGCATCCGACCGACGATATTTTTCGTCGTTCGTCGAGCGCCGACGTCGGTCATCGCTGCTCATATTTGTTGAGGAGATGCACGGAGAGTGGGCGCTGATACCGTATGCTTCTCACCTCCTCCTCGGTTAGGTACCGTCTATCATCATCTTGGGGCCGGTCGCGTGGAACGGCCTCCTCTTTATCTTTGCCACGGGAGTGGCTGCTCTCTGCTTTATCTTTGCCATGGCGGCTCACGAGCCCTGCCATATTGACATCGAAAGAGAACCCTGGCTCCCTTATGGAGTGGCTTAGGTCCACCATGTTGACGTCCGGAAACGGACGCATGTCTACCTTCATGGCAAACTGTCCGAAAGTTAATCGGCCCGATTCTATCGCCATCTGAATTTGTGCGCGTAATACTTTGCAGCGTTAGTGGCGTACGTGAACGTATGATGCCATTTGCGTATGGCCTTTTGTTCATCTCTTGTGCCGTAGGGATCTTGTGGCCTTCGGGTAGCTTCAACTGTTTCTCTTTCAGTAGCAGATCGAAGATCTGTTCGTTTTGCTCACATCAAAGTCCAACCCTCTTGGAGGCCCTGGTGGGTTCACCCATTTGCAGGACACAGGAACTGGCGTCCGAGTCCATTCGGCCACGCGACTTCCTGATCTTCCGCAGAATCTTCATCCTCATCAGCATTGACCAGGGTTATCGCGCGCTTGAACTTGTCCCTGGTACAGTTCTGGATGGCGTTGTTCATATAAGGTCAGTCTCTGACCATGTGCGCCAACGAGTTGTACTCCACTTGGAACGTCGATCCTTGAATGACGCCGCAAGGTTCGCCACGGCCAGCTCGATCGTTTCTTTCGCTAAGTGAACCGACAGCACGGTTCTGGACGCTCTCAAACGTTGGACGACTCGTACACTGTTTCTCCTCGTCTTTGCCGAACTCGTGCTAGTTCGGCAATGCCACTTCGTAGCCTTCGAATGGTATTGTGTGTGAAACTGTTCCTCCAGCTGTCCATGATCGAACTGAATTTGGCTGCCGAGGTGTACCATCCAAAAGCTGGACCGGTGAGGGATTGAAGAACCTCACCCGTAGCTGATCCGATGCTGAAACCATGCCCAAGTGCCAAATATCACGTGCTCGATTGAGCTAGACCCTTCTGACCCATGAACTTGGTGAAGTCCGGGAGCCGGTACTTAGGTGGTAGTGGGATCAGGTCAACTCATTGGGGTACGGCTTGGAATAGCCGATTATCTTCTTCTTCCAGATGCCGAACTGGTCTCTCAAGACCGCACTGATCCGATCCGCGTGGAGTAGTAGCAACCGAGCTGCCATGAATTGTGTTGGCATACGGTTAGCCATGCCTGCTTCTCAAAGATCTGCCCCAAACTCCTCGCGTTAGCTGCCCTCTCGTCGAACAATTGCTCTGCCGGCCGTCCTCCCGTGGAGTTCGGATCGCCAAGGCCTGGGGCAGGCCCGGCATACGTGTCACGTATCCGTGTGGGATCTCCTTGGGCGGCTCATAAAGATAGTCGCCCGGATCACCTCCAACCTTGTAGACAACGTATGCCGGTGAACCTTGTTGCCGTGGAGCTGCCATCGCGCACGGCAACGCCTCGGTGTGGAGTTGCACTTTCCCCGGTGAGTCCCTAGGACAGTCCTGAAGGAGTATCGACGCTCCATGATCTCTTATACACACGGAGCGCGACGCGTCCAAAGTATTCACCGTGCTCTCGAATGCCGATGCAGCGAATGGGCCACCACGTAGTTGATCTCCTGTCGCAGGGCTCTGGTACGTTCCTCTGAAGGGAGAGACAGATCCAACCCGTCGAGGACGCCTTGTGGCGTGAAGCCTTTGAACTCTGCCGTGCGAACGGGTCTTCTCAAAGGAGCCGATGAGTTCGGCTTCAACGATGGCCTTCAGCTCATCGTACTTCTTCTTGTGATCACAGAAGATCCTCATATGTGATCCGCTCCTCCGCCATCTCTGCTCTGTTGACGTGATGCTGCGTAAGATGTCCCACCGGCGTGCTGCACGTGTTACCCTCCAAACCCACCGACGGGCAATGGCTACAACACGAAGAGCCGGGAGGCTCCCAAGGCCGCTTAGTGGACCCTGGCACCTCGCGTCGTCCCGCAAATCTTCCAGCCACGTCCCGGCGGTTGCTAGGGCGTGCCACCTGACCTAGACCCGATCAGGAAGGTTAGAGTGCTTCGATTGTTCCCGCATGGTAGACACGTAACATTAAATACGAGCCCCATCGCTCAGGTTGCCCCGGATCGGCTCAAAGAGCCGATCGCCCCATGGTTCACGTTGGATTTACAATGACATGGGGATCCCGCTTGATCAAAACAAAGCTAAGCGATCCACGACAGCTTAGGGTTTTCACCGCATAACCGAAACGTCCTACGTGTGATGGGCCTAGCAGCTACGGAAGATGATGCAAACTACCCCTACGAGAGGCCTAAAAACCAACATAACGTTGATTCCTGGAACATCCCTAGGGACGGTGAACAACACCTAACGCACTACCGGATCGTCCGACCCCAGCATAAGGCCTAACTATGCAGATATTAAACCAACCCCTGTGGAGCAAGGAGCAACTATAACGGATCGAATCTACAAGTAACGAACAAGCAAGATGCCGCCCTTACACCCGGATAGGTGTAAGGGCCTAGGTGTCGAGACGCATTGCCACGCAGATATGCACGAGAAAGCATCAATGCAAGCCCCTAAACACCTAAGGATAAATAGTACCGCTCGCCATCAACAACTTCAGCACGAGCAGTACAAGGTAGACGAATAAACGTATACCGCCTAGATCGCGAGATGCGATCTAGGCAGCATGGTGCTTATCCGGAGAAACCCTCGAAGAAAGGGGTGGCGATGCTCGATTTGTGTTTGTTGAACGATGATTGTCCTCCTTTTCCGATAACCCTAGATACATATTTATAGTCCAAGGGACTTTCTAATTGAGCGTGCACCTAACGTGCACGGGCCAAACTCTATCTTTTAATCTAAATACGATACGATCTACTATATTACAAATACACGGGCAATTTAGCCCAAACTCTTAGCGCAAGGCCGCTTCAAAGATGCTCCACGTGTACGTCCCTCAAGCCCATCTTCACTTACGGCCCCTCTCCTGATTTGGCCAAAATCTGGTGATAACAGATTGCCATCCCTATTTTTCACTTGGAGTAGTCATACTTAGATTAGTGTTCATGGGCCTGGGATGCATCAGGGAATGTGATCATGGATCCTCAGTGAAACAAAGTGTGGATGGAGCCCTACAAGAAATGAGCATGGGCGGAGACTTCTCTTGTAGATTGTCGAGCGTTGTTTGGTTGCCACTGGCATGGTCTCTCGCCCATGCAACTTGCTCCACGGGTTCAAAAGTCAGAGACCTGAGCCACGTGTCGTGTCCAAGTCTCTTTATTTTCGTGGCACACGCCAACGTCTTGTTTGGAGCCAACGACCAACGACCAGCCTCTGGATCCCGTCTTTTACCCCTCGCGTGGACGCCGCCCCACTTCGTGAGCATTCAATGTACTGTTGGTTGTGAACACAGAAATGTATAGCATGTATCAGATACGCACTCTTGTCGAGTGATTTCCTCTTTCGGACTTGGGAGAAAATAACTCGTCTTTGAGCGGTTGTATCATATACTACCATGATGAAGGAATAAACGTGGCATGGATGAACAAATCAGAAGGATGAGTAAACCTATTCGAGAAAAAAGATGATCAGATAAAGATCAGCTTTCACTCAATGATGAACTTGGACCATTGGGAATTGCTAATCTTTTTTTCAGTTGTAGTAGTCATGTGTCCATGGGCCTGGGCTGCATCAGCAAATGTGATCATTGATCCGCCATCATAAAAAGTGTGGATGGAGCCTAAAAGAAATGTCCATGGGTGGAGACCTCCCTTGGAGCATTTTTAGGGTTGTTTGGTTGCCACCGGCATGGTTCCTTTTCTATGCAACTTTCTCCACGGTCCACGCTCAGGCTCAGAAGTCGGAGGCCTGGGCTGGTGCCCAACTATCCTTTTCTTAGTTGCACGTGCCAACGTCTTGTATGGAGCCAACGACAAAAAGATCCTGCCTTCTACTCCTGGCTTGGATGCCGATCACTTCGTGAAGATTCAATGTACAGCTGGTTATGTAAAGGGAATTTCGTGGACGTGGTACTCCTGAATTTGATTAAACTTAGTCGGGGATTATGTGTATCGATCCATAAGACAGAAACTGTGGGAGGAGGAAGTTTCCTTCAGATTGTTTATTCAAAACTTGTCATTTTTAGCTAAGCGAATTTGACTATGAAAACCGGCACGTACATACATACTTGCGTCTTGTATCTGTAGGATTTTTTCAGAATTTTTAGAGCGCTAAAAATACGAATTTTAGGACCATACATTAACTCGGGTTTATATGTACATATGAGCCACTATGTGTTTTCTCTGGCTATGAACATTGAATGTAGGAAAAATCTAACAGGAGGCGCCGCACCGCTCGCCGTCCCGTGCGGCGCTTCGTAAAATGCATCTCTGCCCGCACAACTTGCTCGCTCTCTCTCCTAATGAAACAAACGTGGTGCCTCGCCGGAAACAAACGTGGTACAATCTACTCATTTTATCTTGGACGTACAGAACATGCCTGGGCCAATACCTCACTCTTTTCTTCATTTATCGCATGCCATGTCACCAAACGTTTTGCACACAAATGTTACTACCTATGGAAGATCTCCAGTGGCCCCCCAAACCGTCCCCAGCCGATTTCATGGGCCGACAAAAAAAGTCATTCCAACAAGGCTCCCCAAAGCTCATTTTTGTCCCGGATGACTTGTCCGCGCTTTGAGCTTGCCCCTCTCCATGGGGACGCTCCGGACATGGACACAACGAAAAGCGAGGCTAACCGACGCGGGTTCACGCGGGGCGCACGGAAGGTTAAAACCCCGTCGCCACCTTTGGTCAAGCGACGTAATGGCGTCCCCGTCCTGTGCGACGCAGGACGCGTCTCGTCGTGCATGGCCGCGTGGCCGTCCGCGCCGGAGTTATTGCGTGCAACCACCCGCGCGCCGCTGTTTTAAGACGCCCTTTAGCTCTCCTTCTCTCTCCGCCGCCGCCCCCTCCCTGATCTTCTCCTCGCGCTCCAAAAATGTCGAGCTCGTCCTCCCGCAAGATCGCCGCGCGAACGGCCGTCGCAGCTCACCGTGCCGAGGCGCGGGCGCCGTACCACGCCCGTATCCAGCCCCGCGGACATGCGGCTGCAAGCAGCGCGGCCGAAGATGGCCGTGAACGGCATTATGCTCCGCCGCCGCCAGATACGAGACGGAGCAATGGAGGGACGTTGGCGTCTGCTCAACTCACCGCCTGAGAGCGGCTGGATCCGACGTGGGCGGCCGACAACAACGACGCCGGTGGACGTCGTACTTCCAGCGAAGTACGACGTCGAGACGCGCAAAGACCGACAACCTCGTTTGCTGCCCCAATAGCTGGAACAAGGACGGCCGCGTCGTTCGGGGCGTTCCGGCGCACTCGACAACGTCATCCGCGGCATCCGCAACGGCGCTCCAAGGCGGAGATGCCGTCGCCGCCGCCGCCGTCTCCTCAATGGCAGCCGAGGAGGACGACGTACTCGTCCTCCTCGCACTCTTCTTCCTCAGGACCGGCGCGATCGACGCCGTCCTCGTCTTACCGGTCGGCGCCGTACACCGTTCCCAAACGGGAGGTGAAGGAGGAGCCGGCGACGCCCGTCAACACGAGGCGTGGCGGCAGCGGCAGCGGCAGCCGGCGGCAGCAAGGGAGGCGCGGCGGCGCCCTCCTCATCCCGAAGCCGGAGGTGAAGGAGGAGCCGGAGGAAGCGGCGCAGGCGGCGCTGCTGGCGGAGTACGAGCGGCAGCAGCGGCTCATCGCCAGCAGCGACGACCCCGAGGACTGCCCAGGGCTGCGGGCGGCGTTCTTGGCGTCCATGGACGACAAGGACGCCTGGAGGGGCGACCTGGACGCGGCGATCGCCATGTCCATCCGCGACTCCGGCAAGCCGCTGGTGGACCTCACCGACGACGGCGAGGCAGGACCAAGCGGCTTGGTGAAGGACGAGCCCGTGGACGAGCCCCGTCGACGAGCGCGGCAAGCAGGAGGTCGTCACCGACGAGATGTACAACTTCCAGCAGTATTACGACGCCTCCGGCCGCCGCAAGTGGTTCTAGATTAGGTTTAGTTTTAAAGTTAGTCAAATTTCGTTCGAATCTATGTAAAGTTTGGACGAATCTAATCGAATCTAGTTAAGTTTAAAATTTGCGAAATTTTGTTTGGGGACGCGACTGGGGAGCGACGTCCCCAAACGCGGCACGAACGAAACACGTCCCCAAACGCTCAATCCGGCATGGTTGTGACGGCTGTGACGCGGCGAGATGCTCTATGTTACTCCCACTATGGCATCTATGCTCAGTTAATCTGGGAGTCAGACTAAATTAACCTGGCAATTACTAACACTACCAACTGTTTGTTACCTGAATAGTATATACAGACATGAGTGTTAAAATTTATTTTCCTTTTGTGAACCGTACAAGATATTCTTGTAGACTAGAAAGAAAGGAGTAGTTGTCTCCCATAAACAGATTTTTCGGTTGTTTTTGTGCTCACAGGAGAGCATCTACGGTTGCATGGAGAAAAAAAAAATCAAAACTCACCCATCGAGAGTCTGACACAAGAAAGCGACGTTGCTGGATGGACCATACAAAATAAAATGAGAGTCATCACAGTAGGTCTGACACATTTGGGCTGACCCGCGTTTGAAGTAGAGACAGCATGGGCCGTCGCACGCCCGCTACTCCCGTGCGGCGCCGCTGCGTAGCAGCGTCCTTGAATGTATCATATAGATCAGATATGCACTTACGATCAGGAGAAAAAACTTGTCGTTGCGCTATTGTATCATATTGTACTATATCTAGATGAAGACCCTTTTCATTGGGTAAATATTATCGGTCGAATATATTGTGTGACGAACCATGTTCTTCTTGAAAGACCTTGACGAGGAAGGTTAGATGGTAAAGTTAGAGTTATGCTTCCATAGACTCAAATTCTAAAACAGTGTCAAAGAAATATCGCGGTATCGTTTAATCTCAATCATCATATTTCTAATCTCGAACATGCATCATTTAATATCAGCCGTCCTTGTATTTCTCGAACATGTATCATTTAATCTCAATCATCTTATCTTTAATCTCGAACATGTATCGTTTAATATCAGTTGTCCTTGTATTTCGCACAGGAAAATACTTCAGTCTTGTGGGTCTATGAAAACACAAGCCATAAAATTATTGTTGTGAAGTAACTAGAGGTGTATTCAAAAAGAAATTATCATATAAAGATCAAGTTTTGTATCAATCAATAATGATTTTTGATGAATAGATTTTAGTACAACATCAGTTACCTTTGTGAGATGCAACTTTGAAGTTCTAGTTTCCCCCAAAATTTCTTTGGCACGTGTTGTTATGAGAGAGTGAGGTAAGCTGCTTTGTGATAGCGGCACTATGATGCACTCGATCAAATGAATCTAGATCGTGGAAGTAGCGCATGTGACATTGCTTGCTCAGCCTGACATTTTTCTTGAAGAACAAGCAACCAAAGGTTGCATGTCATTATATTAAGTTCAGAAAGGTGTTGATTACAAGCTTCTTTACAGAAACAACATCCGCAAAAAACTAACACCTACTCCTCGCCTCTCCCTGCCAAATTCCTAGCCAAGCTTCACAGAGAAGTAGAGTACACAATTAACTTAACTATTTGCAGTAACATCGAGCTTCACCGATCAAATGGTCTAGCATTTCGCTCAGCCAGATATGACGTAGTAGTCCCACGATTGCCACAAGCCCACAACATCAGCTTCATACCTTCTCATCTGGGTGAATACGCTCGAAAATAAACTCTCCCATGCTCGGATACTATATCATTGATAGCTTGGAATGACGATTCATGTGTCAATTGCAGCGTTTCGTAGATGCTTCGGTCGGAGCAATTTATATTCGTATTCGTCGGAAATTCTCCCTTTTACAAGAAAAATCCCATTTGTCTTGATAAGGAAATTCCCCATTTTCAATCGAGGAATCAAGGGCAACTGTGAGTCCATAGATGCATGGGCGGAGTGTCGTGGATGCGAAAGTGGGCTGCTGCACCCCCCCCCCCCACCACCCAAAATGCAGTTTACTACGTACTCTAGGTCAGCCCATGAGAAGACACACCCCACTTTCGCCTTTCCTTTCCCAGTTCGGCCAGTCGGTGGTTCGACCACAGAAGCGAACATGGAATGGTGAACAAAGACCAGGTCCTCCGAGCTCCCCCAATCGCTAGGTCTCCCGTTGATCCCCCTCGATCCTCCTTCTTGGCGACACGCTGTCGTGATCAAACATGCTGCTTCGCCAGAGACACTCAGCGCCCCACTGCCTACCTGCAGTCATGCCACCGGTCAGCCGTGAGACGCCAGCTTTCAGGCTAGGTATGTACTTCTAAATTATGATTTTTTTTCGTTGAGAATTGGAATGCACCGGTAGTTAGAAGCCAACTACTCCACTGGATTGCTCAATTGATGACTTCTTCGTTTGATGTAGGTACAACATGTAGGTTGCAATGGGGAAATACCAAACGATAGTCTTCTTTGAAAAGAGAACGAGATGAGCAAGTTGTTGAACTTGAACATATATACAACCGGTGGTGCTTCAAAAATTAAATATCAAGATTTAACTGCCGATTTCAAAACCAAGAAGAACGAAAGAGCATTACTATAGCTATTTATTGGTCATAGTTAGTTGTCGTTTGGTCATTATATTCTTTCTATTCCCGTTTCAAAAATGATATTCTTTCTTTTCTTTTGGAGCATAAAAAATTACTTGTCCAGAATATCCAGATATATTCTAATGTGTTATACTTATATCTATTGCATTTGTGCGGACAAGATACACATATATCCCTGACATTGTCCTCTAGTAGACTAGTACAGTAATACCTTACTTTTTTTTCTATGACTTGCCACATTTTTTTATGCATGTTTGATGTTTACTTTAGAATTGGCCCCATCTTGTATTTCATTCATCCTTCGCCACTGCATAGATGATATCAACACCCGGATTTTTAAGTCCGGATGCCTATTATGTCATACATCGCAATTCCAGGAATATTGTTGTTGCGAGGCATAATAGTTAAGTATCACAGTCATCATTCATTACAAACTAAAAAGTCTTACAAATTGGAATCACATGATCCATATTACACAAATAGTTGATCTAGTGATCAACTAACTGATCAACCAACAAACACAAGTTCATAGCGAAGCGTAAGATACAAGGACTCTATAGTCCACAAAGCCAACGCTTGACGTTGCACTCCTAGTTGTTGTAGACTTCTGCTCGACCGTCCTCCTCGTACTGCTGCTCCTCTTCATAGTCTGGCCATTTGAATAGCCAGGGACACAGCCGTGAGTACTTTACGTACTCGCCAACTAATACTAGTGTAAGTGCTAACAATTCTAGTAAGAGGGTGCTAAGCTCTAGTTTCTTTGCATAAAGCCAATTTTAGTTTGCAAATAGTTGCTAAAGACTTATTCATGTGCTAACTAACTCAAGTGGGAACATTAGTGTCATTCCCACAACTCGTTGTGTTTCAATATAAACAAGTCACCATTCACCATTCATTTCATCAACATGTTCAAAATCTAACACTGGAAACTGTATGGCCTTTCCAACCGTCCGTAACCGTGGACACGGCTATTCGAATAGGTTTACACTCTGCAGAGGTTGCACACTTGTGCCACAACATTTGATTTCATCCGTCGGGATTTCCCCGAATCATCGTAACACAGTACGCGGATCATCAACCATAACCTTTCACTTACAACCCTAGTATGAGCACCTCTCCCCATGAGCTTGGCCTCCCAGTGAAGACCAACTGTCAACCTGGGAACTGCACAGGGCTTGGCCGTACAATTCACTTCAATTCACATCATTTCTCAACAACGAAGGCAGCCTCGGCATAACCCCTATGATGTGTGTTTAGAGGGAACTCATACTAAGATACATAAACTTCTAGTTAAGCCCTTACCCATAATCATGTATTGTGGGGGTACTCAATAATTGGAAAGGTATCGCATCCAAACCAATATTAGTTTTTGATCAAAAATCCTATCTTCTCTTGGTCATATTCACCTTCAAAATTCATTTCATAACTTTCATCATCATCATTTCACCACACATGTTCCCATCTAGAGTAGTCATTTTTAATTTAGCACTAGCATCTATGTATGAGGGGTGCTAAGTACTTTGCTTTGCTTCTAGGCTAACTTTGATACTCTTGTACTAATCTAACATTAACCCCATTGAATCATGAATCAAAAAGTACATGGATAAAGCAACTAAGTAAAGCTTGGAAATAAAACTGGGAAGTAGGCTCATAAACATAAAGTAAATGGGTAATGCTTTGCTCATGATGAGCTTGCACTTTGCAAGAGTATTATCTTGCCTTGGTTGGGGAATTGGTCAAAGTGGTCTTCTTCTCCTTGACAGTAGACCTCCTCCTCCTCTTGATACTCCTCGGTACTAGCGTCTAAAATACGAATACGGGGTACACAATCATCACACCAACTTATTTACTAAACTAAGCACACACATGATTCACACAACTTAAACTAGCATCACACATTACTATTAAGTTGGTGGATGTGTTTTTTCTTATTTAAGAAAAATAATTTCCTCTCATATAACTTAGGTGTTATTTTTATTTATTTAGAGAAATAATTTCCTCTCATTATTCCATTAAGATTTAATTTCTCTCATGAGTAATATATGACCTAGGTTGACCCAAGTCAACCTCTTCATACTTATCATTTAAGAAAATGATTTAAATGAGGTGTAGCACCCCATACAATTTAATCCTAGCATGGTAAATATTTAATATCATCAACAATCCATATGAGACCTATATGACCAGAGTCTCTACCTCATTTTGGATTGTTCATGACAATATTTAAATGAGAGAAATAATCCCATATGATTTATCAATATTTTTGGACAATATCTTTGACTAGAATTAGCCATATAGTCCTTTAATTAAACTAGGCCATGATCATTCAAAGTAAGCATGGCATATTTTTGTAAAAACAATTAGTATAAGTGTAATGTGATTTATAGGAGTTGGAATTAACTAAAAAGCATTTTTTGTTGATTTTTAATAATTATACTAAGGCAGAAAAGTCTCTGTTTTGTTTATTTTCTCACTTTATTTTTATAATAGATCTAGGGTTCAAACCAGTGGCATTGTGTAGATAATTTCATAAGGTTTCCAAATATATAAACTTTGTAAAATTTGGTTTGGTGGATTTTCTCCTATTTAAATTTGAATACAGCATCTGAGAGTATTTAATTAAATTCGAAAAATTAAATTGAATCAAATGGGCTTAGGCGGGAAAGGTGGTTGGGCTGCACAGGGGAAAAGAACTGGGCCGGCCCAGTTCTGCGTCCAGCGCAGCGGGCCGCTGACAAGGCGGGAGCCACCCGTCAGTGAGGGTTACTCACCGAAACGGTACGCTGACGTGGGAGGCGTTGGATCAGGCGATGATCCAACGGCTTGTCGTCGTCGACGGCGAGAAGCAGAGGCGAGCGCGGCGGAGGTAGGGGGTCGGAGGGCGCGTCGGAGCTCCGGCGATCGTCGGAGGGGTGCGCCGCGACGTTGTAGTCGATGGGGAAGCGCCTGGAAGCGCGGTGCGTCCTGGGGCGGCCTCCTTCTCCGGCGAGCTTCGGCTACGGTAAGCGGCGGCGAGCTAGCAATTGGGGCGAGGCGGAGGCTAATCGAGCATGGTGTGAGGTCGAGGAGAGGCTGTGAGACGAGGGGAAGCTGAGGGCGTGCTCAATTTGGGGCGCGGAGTGCTCCTTTTATAGCGGCTCCGAGCCAGGGCGGGCGGTCATGGTGACGGTGGCTCTGGCGCGCTCCCGTCGATCAACGGCGTGGGCGAGGTCATGGGCGTGTCCTGGCAAGCTCAGGGAACGTCACGGCGAGCTCCGAATAGCGTTCGGTGGTCAAGCACAGTGGGGTGCGTCACGCGTCCGTGGGGTACTGTGGCGGACGTCGTCGTCCTCCTCGACGGCGACAGGGCGCGGGGAGGCTCGTGGTGGTGTCTGGCGGGGTCCTGGTGCTGAGGCGAGTCGTCCTGCAGGCGCTGGTGGCGAGGGACGGGCTGAGATGACGAAAGGGCCAGTGGCGTCATGCTGGTCAAGGCTCAAGGCTGCCGACCATGCACGGCATGGCGTCGCTGGAGCGTGCTGGGAGCTTGGGGATGCTGACACGTCTCCAACGTATCGATAATTTCTTATGTTCCATGCTACTTTATTGATGATACCACATGTTTTATGCACATTATATGTCATATTTATGCATTTTCTGGAACTAACCTATTAACAAGATGCCGAAGAGCCACTTGCTGTTTTCTGCTGTTTTTGGTTTCAGAAATCCTAGTAAGTAAATATTCTCGGAATTGGACGAAACTTTCGCCCAGGGTCCTATTTTTGCACGAAGCTTCCGGAAGACCGAAGACTCACGAAGTGGGGCCACGAGGCAGCCAGGGGGTGGCCGGCGCGGCCCAGGCCTTGGCGCCCTGGCGTGTGGGGCCCTCGTGTGGCCCCCCCGCGCTGACCTTCCGCCTACTTAAAGCCTCCGTCGCGAACCCCCCAGTACCGAGCCACGATACGGAAAACCTTACAGAGACGCCGCCGCCATAATCCCATCTCGGGGGATTCTGAAGATCGCCTCCGGCACCCTGCCGGAGAGGGGATTCATCTCCCGGAGGACTCTTCATCGCCATGATCGCTTCCGGAGTGATGAGTGAGTAATTCACCCCCCATGGGTCCATAGCAGTAGCTAGATGGTCGTCTTCTCCTTGTTGTGCTTCATTGTTAGATCTTATGAGCTGCCTAACATGATCAAGATCATCTATATGTAATTCTATATGTTGTGTTTGTCGGATCCGATGGATAGAGAGTACTATGATTATGGTGATTATCAATCTATTGTTCATGTGTTGTTTATGATCTTGCATGCTCTCCGTTATTAGTAGAGGCTCTGGCCAAGTTTTTACTCTTAACTCCAAGAGGGAGTAATTATGCTCGATAGTGGGTTCATGCCTTCATTGATACCTGGGACAGGGACAGAAAGTTCTAAGGTTGTGATGTGCTGTTGCCACTAGGGATAAAACATTGATGCTATGTCTAAGGATGTAGTTATTGATTACATTACGCACCATATAATGCAATTGTCTGTTGCTTTGCAACTTAATACCGGAGAGGGGTTCGGACGATAACCCGAAGGTGGACTTTTTAGGCATAGATGCGCTGGATGGCGGTCTATGTTCTTTGTCGTAATGCCCGATTAACTCTCACTATATTTACCATGTCATGTATATGCATTATTATGCCTTTCTCTATTTGTCAATTGCCCGACTGTAATTTGTTCACCCAACATGCTTTTATCTTATGGGAGAGACACCTCTAGTGAACTGTGGACCCCAGTCCTATTCTTTCCATAGCATACAATCTACTTGTTTTACTGTTTTCTTTGCAAACATCTTCCACTGATACGTTTAATCCTTTGTTACAGCAAGCCGGTGAGATTGACAACCTCACTGGTTTCGATGGGGCAAAGTACTTTGGTTGTGTTGTGCAGTGTGCCTAGTTTTGAATCCGGTGTTGCGCCCGCATCACATTTCAAGACCATCAACCTTCAACGTGCTTCTTGGCTCCTACCTGTCTCGATTAAACCTTGGTTTCATACCAGGAAAACTTGCCACCGTGCGCATCATACCTTCCTTGGGGTTCCCAACGGACGTGTACATCTACGCGCATCAAGCACTTTTTCTGGCGCCGTGGCCGGGGAGAAAAGACACGCACAAAGATCTCCACTCCCACGTCAACTACACGCCAGCAAGCTTTTTTCTGGCGCCGTTGCCGGGGAGATCAAGACACGCTGCAAGGGGAGTCTCCACTTCTCAATCTCTTTACTTTGTTTTTGTCTTGCTTTATTTTATTTACTACTTTGTTTGCTGCACTAAATCAAAATACAAAAAATTAGTTGCTAGTTTTACTTTATTTGCTATCTTGTTTGCTATATCAAAAACACAAAAATTAGTTACTCGCATTTACTTTATCTAGTTTGCTTTATTTTTGCTAAAATGAAACCCCTTAAAATACTAAGTTGTGTGACTTCACAAATGCAAATAATAATGATTTCCTATGCACACCTATTGCTCCACCTGCTACTACAGCAGAATTCTTTGAAATTAAACCTGCTTTACTAAATCTTGTCATGAGAGAACAATTTTCTGGTGCTAGTTCTGATGATGCTGCTGCCCATCTCAATAATTTTGTTGAACTTTGTGAAATGCAAAAGTATAAAGATGTAGATGGTGATATTATTAAACTGAAAGTGTTTCCTTTCTCATTAAGAGGAAGAGCTAAAGATTGGTTGCTATCTTTGCCTAAGAATAGTATTGATTCATGGACTAAATGCAAGGATGCTTTTATTGGTAGATATTATCCTCCCGCTAAAATTATATCTTTGAGAAGTAGCATAATGAATTTTAAACAATTTGATACTGAACATGTTGCTCAAGCATGGGAGAGAATGAAAACTTTGGTAAAGAATTGCCCAACCCATGGACCGACTACTTGGATGATCATCCAAACCTTCTATGCAGGACTAAATTTTTCTTCGCGGAATTTATTGGATTCAGCTGCTGGAGGTACCTTTATGTCCATCACATTGGGGGCGGCTACAAAACTTCTTGATGATATGATGATAAATTACTCTGAATGGCACACGGAAAGAGCTCCACAAGGTAAGAAGGTAAATTCTGTTGAAGAAACCTCTTCCTTGGGTGATAAGATTGATGCGATTATGTCTATGCTTGTGAATGGTAGATCTAATGTTGATCCAAATAATGTTCCTTTAGCTTCATTGGTTGCTCAAGAAGAAAATGTTGATGTGAATTTCATTAAAAATAATAATTTCAACAACAATGCTTATAGGAACAACTTTGGTAATAACTATAGGCCATATCCTTCTGCTAATGGTAATGGTTATGGTAATTCTTATGGGAATTCTTACAATAATAATAGTAGAAGTGTACCCTCTGGTCTTGAAGCCATGCTTAAAGAATTTATTAGTACACAAACTGCTTTTAACAAATCTGTTGAGGAAAAGCTTGATAAAATTGATACTATCGCTTCTAGAGTTGATAGGCTTGCCTCCGATGTTAATCTTTTAAAGTTGAAAGTTATGCCTAATAATGATCTTGATAATAAGATTACTACTACAGCAAATGCCATCCAAGTTAGAATTAATGAGAATATAAGATTAATGGCTGAGTTGCGTGCTAGGTGGGATAGAGAAGAAAATGAAAAACTAGCTAAAGAGAATAATGTAGCTAAAGTTTGGACTATTACCACCACTAGTAATGCTAATTCCTCACATGTTGCTACACCTCCTACTATCAATGGTAAAATAATTGGTGTTGGCAATGTTTCTACTCCTAGTGCAAAGCGTACAAAACCTGAAATTGCTAAAACTGCTGAAACTGCTTGTGATAAAACTGCTGAAATTTTTTCCAACCTTGGGAACAATGATCCCATTGCTATAGCTCATAATGATTTAGATTTTGATGATTGCCACATCTCTGAAGTTATAAAGTTCTTGCAAAAACTTGCTAAAAGTCCTAATGCTAGTGCTATAAATTTAGCCTTTACAAAACATATTACAAATGCTCTCATAAAAGCTAGAGAAGAGAAACTAAAACTTGAAACTTCTATTCCTAGAAAGTTAGAAGATGGTTGGGAGCCCATCATTAAAATGAAATTCAATGACTTTGAATGTAATGCTTTATGTGATCTTGGTGCAAGTATTTCTGTTATGCCTAAAAAGATTTATGATATGCTTGACTTGCCACCATTGAAGAATTGTTATTTGGATGTTAATCTCGCCGATAATGTTAAAAAGAAACCTTTGGGGAGGATTGATAATGTGCATATTACGGTTAACAATAACCTTGTCCCCGTTGATTTTGTTGTTTTGGATATCGAATGCAATGCATCTTGTCCAATTGTGTTGGGAAGACCTTTTCTTCGAACTGTTGGTGCTGTTATTGATATGAGGGAAGGTAATATTAAATATCAATTTCCTCTCAAGAAAGGTATGGAACACTTCCCTAGAAAGAGAATGAAGTTGCCTTTTGATTCTATTATTAGAACAAGCTATGATGTTGATGCTTCTACTCTCGATGTTACTTGATTTGCACTTTCTGCGCCTAGCTGAAAGGTTAAAGAAAAGCGCTTATGGGAGACAACCCATGTTTTTACCTACAGCAATTTTTTGTTTTATTGAGTCTTGGAAGTTGTTTACTACTGTAGCAACCTCTCCTTATCATGTTTGTGCCAAGTAAAGTTTCTATGTCAAAGTTGATGTTATATTTGGGATCGCTCGCAGAAACAGCATTGCTGTCTGTCACGAATCTGGGCATAATTCTCTGTAGAAAATTCGAAAAAATCTGCCAATTTACGAGCGTGATCCTCAGATATGTACGCAACTTTCATTAGTTTTGATTTTTTCCATTTGAGCAAGTCTGGTGCCATTTATAAATTCGTCTTTACGGACTGTTCTGTTTTTGACAGATTCTGCCTTTTATTTCGCATTGCCTCTTTTGCTATGTTGGATTTATTTCTTTGATCCATTAATGTCCAGTAGCATTATGCAATGTCCAGAAGTGAAAAGAATGATTGTGTCACCTCTGAATGAGTGAATTATTAATGATGCACTAACACTGAGTTTGTTTGAAGTTTGGTGTGAAGGAAGTTTTCAAGGGTCAAGAGAGGAGAATGATATACTAAGATCAAGAGGAGTGAAAGCTCTAAGCTTGGGGATGCCCCCGTGGTTCATCCCTGCATATTTTAAGAAGACTCAAGCGTTAAGCTTGGGGATGCCCAAGGCATCCCTTCTTCATCGACAACATCATCAGGTTCCTCCCCTGAAACTATATTTTTATTCAGTCACATCCTGGTGTTCTTTACTTGGAGCGCCGTTTGTTTTCATTTTGTTTTTGTTTGAATAAGATGGATCCTAGCATTCACTTTGTGGGAGAGAGACACGCTCCGTTGTTGCATATGGACACATGTGTCCTTAGGCTTTACTCATAATGTTCAAGGCGAAGTTTCTTCTTCGTTAATTTGTTATATGGTTGGAATTGGAAAATGCTACATGTAGTAATTCTAAAATGTCTTGGATAATGTGATACTTGGCAATTGTTGTGCTCATGTTTAAGCTCTTGCATCATATGCTTTGCACCCATTAATGAAGAAATACATAGAGCTTGCTAAAATTTGATTTGCATATTTGGTTTCTCTAAGGTCTAGATAATATCTAGTATTGAGTTTTGAACAACAAGGAAGACAAGAGTCTTATAATGTTTACAATATGTCTTTTATGTGAGTCTTGCTGCACTTGTTCATCCTTGAGTTTGCTTCAAATAACCTTGCTAGCCTAAACCTTGTATCGAGAGGGAATACTTCTCATGCATCCAAAATCCTTGAGCTAACTACTATGCCATTTGTGTCCACCATACCTACCTACTACATGGTATTTACCCGCCATTCCAAAGTAAATTGCTTGAGTGCTACCTTTAAAATTCCATCATTCACCTTTGCAATATATAGCTCATGGGACAAAATAGCCTTAAAAACTATCGTAGTATTGAATATGTACTTATGCACTTTATATTTTATTAAGTTGCCTGTTGTGCGATAACCATGCTTCTGGGGAACGCCATCAACTATTGTTGAATATCATGTGAGTTGCTATGCATGTCCGTCTTGTCTCAAGGTCTATCATTTTAGTGGTTGGAGCATGCAAAATTGTTAGAGAAGAACATTGGGCCGCTAACTAAAGCCATGAATCATGGTGGAAGTTTCGTTTTGGACATATATCCTCAATCTCATATGAGAATAATAACTTTGCTACATGCTTATGCATTTAAGAGGAGTCCATTATCTGTTGTCCATGTTGTCCCGGTATGGATGTCTAAGTTGAGAATAATCAAAAGCGAGAAATCCAAAATGCGAGCATTCTCCTTGACCTTTGTACAAGCGGCATGGAGGTACCCCTTTGTGACACTTGGTTGAAACATGGCATGCAAAGATCCGGTAGTCCAAGTTAAGTAGGACGAGGTGCGGGCACTATTAGTATACTATGCGTGAGGCTTGCAACTTGTAAGATATAATTTTCATAACTCATATGCTTTATTACTACCGTTGACAAAATTGTTTCATGTTTTCAAAATAAAAGCTCTAGCACAAATACAACAATCGATGCTTTCCTCTTTGAAGGACCATTCTTTACTTTTATTGTTGAGTCAGTTTACCTATCTCCTTCCACCTTAAGAAGCAAACACTTGTGTGAACCGTGCATTGATTCCTACATACTTGCATATTGCACTTGTTATATTACTTTATGTTGACAATATCCATGAGATATACATGTTACAAGTTGAAAGCAACCGCTGAAACTTAATCTTCTTATGTGTTGCTTCAACACCTTTACTTTGATTTATTGCTTTACGAGTTAACTCTTATGCAAGACTTATTGATGCTTGTCTTGAAGTACTATTCATGAAAAGTCTTTGCTATATGATTCAGCTGTTTACTCATGTCATTACCTTTGCTTTGATCGCTGCATTCATTACATATGTTTACAAATAGTATGATCAAGATTATGATGGCATGTCACTTCAGAAATTATCTTTGTTATCGTTTTACCTGCTCGGGACGAGCAGAACTAAGCTTGGGGATGCTGATACGTCTCCAACGTATCGATAATTTCTATGTTCCATGCTACTTTATTGATGATACCTACATGTTTTATGCACATTATATGTCATATTTATGCATTTTCGGAACTAACCTATTAACAAGATGCCGAAGAGCCAGTTCCTGTTTTTGTTTTTGGTTTCATAAATCCTAGTAAAGAAATATTCTCGAATTGACAAACTTTCGCCCAGGGTCCATTTCTGCACGAAGCTTCCAGAAGACCGAAGACCTAACGAAGTGGGGCCACGAGGCAGCCAGGGGGTGGCCGGCGCGGCCTAGGGCTTGGCCGCGCGGCCCTGCCCCCGGGCCCCTCGTGTGGCCCCCGCTGACCTTCCGCCTACTTAAAGCCTCCGTCGCGAAACCCCCGGATCGAGAGCCACGATACGGAAAACCCTACGAGACGCCGCCGCCGCGAATCCCATCTCTGGGATTCTCGAGACGCTCTCCGCACCCCCGGGAGAGGGGATTCATCTCCGAGGACTCTTCATCGCCATGATCGCTCCGGGAGTGATGAGTGAGTAGTTCACCCCTGGACCATGGGTCCATAGCAAGAGCTAGATGGTCGTCTTCTCCTTGTTGTGCTTCATTGTTAGATCTTGTGAGCTGCCCAACATGATCAAGATCATCTATCTGTAATTCTATATGTTGTGTTTGCCGAGATCCGATGGATAGAGAGTACTATGATTATGGTGATTATCAATCTATTGTTCATGTGTTGTTTATGATCTTGCATGCTCTCCGTTATTAGTAGAGGGCCAAGTTTTTACTCTTAACTCCAAGAGGGAGTAATTATGCTCGATAGTGGGTTCATGCCTTCATTGATACCTGGGACAGTGACAGAAAGTTCTAAGGTTGTGATGTGTTGTTGCCACTAGGGATAAAACATTGATGCTATGTCTAAGGATGTAGTTATTGATTACATTACGCACCATACTTAATGCAATTGTCTGTTGCTTTGCAACTTAATACTGGAGGGGTTCGGATGATAACCTGAAGGTGGACTTTTTAGGCATAGATGCATGGATGGCTGTCTATGTTCTTTGTCGTAATGCCCGGATTAAATCTCACTATATTTACCATGTCATGTATATGCATTATTATGCCTTTCTCTATTTGTCAATTGCCCGACTGTAATTTGTTCACCCAACATGCTTTTATCTTATGGGAGAGACACCTCTAGTGAACTGTGGACCCCGGTCCTATTCTTTCCATAGCATACAATCTACTTGTTTTACTGTTTTCTTTGCAAACATCTTCCACTCGATACGTTTAATCCTTTGTTACAACAAGCCGGTGAGATTGACAACCTCATTCGTTGGGGCAAAGTACTTTGGTTGTGTTGTGCAGGTTCCACGTTGGCGCCGGAATCCCCGGTGTTGCGCCGCATCACATTTCGCGACCATCAACCTTCAACGTGCTTCTGGCTCCCACGGTTCGATTAAACCTTGGTTTCATACCGAGGGAAACTTGCCACCGTGCGCATCATACCTTCCTCTCTTGGGGTTCCCAACGGATTTGTACATCTACGCGCATCAAGCACTTTTTCTCGCGCTCGTTGTCGGGATTGAAGAAAAGCTACACCACAAAGATTTCTATCTCCCACGTCAACTGCCCGCCAGCACTGTGCTGGCTTGTGCACGCGTCGGTTTGGTCAAGGGGGTGCACGAGCGTGTCCAGGGAGGTGAGAGGAAGGGCAGGGACACGCAAAAGGTCCAGATGGCCGAGGTGAGGGTGGCATGACGGTGGAGCCATGCCACGGCATGGCATAGTTTTGACCAAGGTGAGCAAGTGGAGGGGTGGCACTGGTGCTGATTGTTGGGGGGATGACCCCCGGTATGCCAAAGGCATGCCAAACCGGATGGTCTTATCCATCAAGATACCGGTTTAATATTTATACCGGAGCTCAAAGATAAGAGTTTGGCTAAGTAAGGCTAAGCCGGTATCCCCAAGAGGGGTATACCGGGACCGGATAGAAAGGATGCCGGAGACCGGAAGGAAGAGCATGTCGGCAGGACCAGTCAAAGATTCCGTCAGGAGCTAGAGGACAAGGATGAGCTAAGCAAAGTGGCTTTAAACGAAGGCCTGAAGACAAAGAGGAGGATGACGGTCAAAGAAGCCGGAGGACGTCAGCCTCCCTGTTTAAAGAAGACCCCGGCGTCATCTATGATTAAAGTAGCTTTGTAAAGTATCTTTGTAAAGTAGTTTGTCTAGTCAAAGATGCCATTAGGGTTTCTTGCCCTGTAAGCCACCCTCTCCCCTATATAAGGAGAGGGGGAGCCCCATTCATACGCGCGGAACTTAGAGAGAGAGAACCTTGTAAGCTCAAACCTGTAACCTGTGGAGATCAATGAAGATAATGATCTAGAGCGAGTTCTTCCTTGTGTCTTTCTTCTTCAACCTCTGGCCTTGGCCAAGTTCTTGAGGAAACCATCCGAAAGTTCATCCCATCTAGTCATAAACCCTCCCCCGAATCCTCTAGCGTCCATTCGGCCCCAACATAAGCCATCCTATGGCATCTGTTTGTTCACCACGACGACAGTTGGCGCCCACCGTGGGGCATGAAGTGGCGCTTGCTGGAGTTCATATTCGGGCGGGCATCCTCGACATCAACGGCGAGCGCACGGTGTCCGCGCTCGTGCAACGCATCTACAACATGGACTTCATCAACGACAACGCAGGCTGCTTCGCCAACGGCGGCAAGTTCCCGCAGAACGGCCGCACCATCGAGTTCGGCAGCCTCCGCGTCTATTTCGGCACCGTCCTGCGCCAGCGCCTCTCGCCGGTGCTGGTGGCGCCGGATCCGCCAAGGTGGCTGTGTGCTGGCCGCGCCGCCGGCAGCGTGGAGGTCATGATGGCTGGTGCGGTCAACACCGGCAAAGGAGCTGTGGAGGAAGGAGATGAACGTGCGGCATCGACCCGCCCGGCAAAACCACCGCTGGAGCGTGACGCAGGCGTCGCGGGAGCATCTTCAGCGCCACCGGCAACCCTCTTCAAGCGGCGATGCACACGCTGGCCACGCCCATCGCGCGTAACATCAACCCGACAAAGGCTCGAGGGAGCTGGAGGCCACGCGCAAGGCGTTGCTTACCGGTGGCACCGACATCATCCGGACAGCGCGAGCTGAACCAACCCACGTGAGTACAACGCAGCTCATGGCTTGCTTCGGCTTAGTGCTCATGCTGGGATACCGAAAACCGGCTTAAAGCTCGCAATCTAGACAGATTTGCGCAAAGAAGTTTTTGCTGCAAAGTGCATCTGTGTCCGTGGAGCATTGTAGAAAAACCTAAGCAAGTAGCCCGGATAAAACTATAAACGCCGCTAAAGCTGCAGAGAACCATGCGAATCGCTCCGGAGACGAGTTGGCAAAACAGAAGAGCGTGTTAAAGAGCCGAAACTATCGAGCAATGGACGCGAGCAACTAGCTGCTGAACGAGGCAGCTGGGCCTCAAAATCCACGCGCGTTCAACAAAGAATGCCGGAAGCAAGTCCCATGGGCAGGCTTCGTCCCCCCACCCTAGACAAAAAGAAGGGAAAGAGAAAAGAACGCACGGCAGATGACTGTGTATGATCCAGTTCTTGCCGGAAAGCAAAAAGCCGGGCAACAAGATGCCGGTAGAAAAAGCCAAGGGGCAGATCGGGGCTACGCCAAGGGAGGCTATGCCGGAAACAATCATGCCGGTAGATATGAAACCGGGCAAAACTATCGAGCTGCAAGGGCAGCGTATGTGGATGAAGAAATGCCACCACCAGGGTACCGGCAGGCAAGAGCCGCGGAACCGGAAGGATATGGCGAATCAGATTCCGAGGTGGAACGAACCAAAGCCCGCCGGAACCCTTTGGGGGAACGGCTGGGGGAAAGATACTTACCAAGCCAGGATGCGAGGCACAGGCTGGACAGAGTGTATCTGTCTCGAAATGATTGAATTGAGGGTCCTCCTGGTCCAAAGTGCTTTGGCCCACGAATCATGAGAGAAGAGCCACCGGTACGCAACCAGTTGCCCCGGGATACAAAAACATATGACGGCACGACCAAGCCGGAAGACTGGTTGACGGATTATGTCACAGCTGTTTATGTAGCAGGTGGTGGAGTAAACCGGCGTTGGGCGGTAAGAATCATACCGTCCTACCTGGTAGGACCTGCGAGATCTGCTTAACAACTTGCCGGCAGGAAGCATTAATGGATGGCTTGGACTTTGAGGAAGCCTTCGTGAGCAACTTCAGCAGCACTTACAAGAGGCCAAACGGGCCCCAGCTACAGCGCCAGTGCAGGAGAAACAGACCGGGATTATCTCACCGGTGGAACTCAATGAGAAACACGTGTGAAGGAGTGATTGAAGCACAAGCGATCGCTTGGTTCAGTCAAGGATGCCGGAGGGCATCACCGCTATGGCAAAGGCTGCAGAGGAATATGCCAAGCACATTGGCAGAAATGATGCGAGTGGCGGAAAATTATGCGTTGGGAGACCCAATGCAACCGGCAGTACAAGCTGAGCCGGAGCAGTCGAATCCGCATAAGAGCAATACCGGGACAACCGGAACAACAAAAGAAGGGAAGATTTCCCGGATCGAAGGTATGTCCACAACAAGTTGCCTGTGCAAGAAAATTATGAGCCAGCAGCGCCAGAGACAGAAAACTGGATCGCAGCCATGGGCGGGTCCTAAGAAGCAGTGGGTCGAGAAGAAACCCTGGGGCCAGAAAAAGAATTGGCAAGAACCCGTGAAATACACCATGGAAGCCGCCATGGACCAACCTTGCCGGTGGCACACGCCGAACCCGGATCACCCATCAAACCATCTGACGAAGGATTGTTCTTGGACTAAGTACTTAATGCAAAAGGGGGCAGTGAAGGATGCGCAAGGACAAGGGTGCGCCACAATGTTGCCGCCGCCGCAAGATATGCTGCGCCAACAACAACTACCACCACCACCACCGCTTACTGGAGCAAATGCTTTACCGGTACAGCCTCAGCCAAACAGGCAACAATACCAGCAAGTTAACCGGGTGGAGGAGAATCGTGATCAACCACCTCCACCGGCACCTTTGGGCCGGAATGTTTACGAAGATCCACATTTGTGCATGGTTGTCTTTGTCACCGAACCAACCGACAGGCAGAGCGTGCATCGCCGTTCCATGGAAGTGAACGCGGTGATGCCGGCAGTACCCAAGTACATGCTATGGTCAGATCAGGAAATCACCTGGTCATTCAAGGATCACCCCAAAATCATGCCGAATCCGGGTGGATACGCTCTTGTTGTGGACCCAATCATGAAGGGGCCGGAAACTCGAGTAAAGTTCAGCAAGGTGCTGATAGACAATGGTAGCAGCATAAACATCATGTACAAGCATACCATGCGTACACTGGGCATAACAGAGAATATGCTGCAGCCAACTCGTACAACTTTCCATGGGATCGTTCCGGGTTTGTCTTGTGCCCCAATAGGAAAAGTTCGGGTGGATGTGTCGTTTGGAGGACGCGACAATTGTCGTGTTGAAAACATTGAGTTCGAGGTGGTGGACTTAGATAGTCCTTACCATGCGTTGCTGGGAAGGCCGGCATTGGCAGCTTTCATGGCCTCAACCCATACGGCTTACCTCAAGATGAAGATGCCGGCACCTCGTGGACCCTTGACCGTGGTGGGAAACTATAAAGTCTCGATGGAAACCGCTTCCGCCGGATCAAACCTGGCAGAATCACTGGTGATAGCGGAGGAAAAGAAAAGAATGCAAACTGCTGTTGCGCTGGCTCAGTCCTCAAAATTGAGCTTAGCGGCAATGAGTGGAAACTTGGCTCAACCGCATTCAAGCCGACAAACGAGACAAAGGACATGTGCCGGATCCGGCTTACCCAGAGGGCACCGTTTCAGATCTATGCCGGCCTCAGCAAGCATAGGAGCGCGTCACCTTCTCCGTGAGAATCGGAACATTTTTGCCTGGTCTACTGATGACTTGGGGAGTTCCGAGGGAGCCTTGAGCACCTCTAAACGTCGGAAGGATGCCGGTGAGGCAACCCTGCACCGGTTCGCAGTAAGATAGGAGGAAAATCATTGGAGAAGAAGTGACAAAGTTGTTGGTTGCCGGTTTCATCGTGGAGGTCACGCACACAGAGTGGCTGGCTAATCCGGTGATGGTCGAAAAGAAAAAAGATGAGAACCTGGAGGCACAAGCTCCGAAGGTGTGGCGCATGTGCATCGACTACACCAACCTCAACAAAGCTTGCCCAAGAGATCCTTTCCCTTTGCCCCGAATCGATCAAGTGATTGATTCTACTGCTGGGTGTGAGTTGTTGTCTTTCCTGGATGCATATTCCGGTTTCCATCAAATTCCCCTGAAAAAGGAAGATCAAATAAAAACTGCGTTCATTACCCCGCACGGGGCTTATTGCTATGTTACAATGCCTTTTGGTTTGCGCAACGCTGGTGCAACGTACCAGCGCTGTATGCAAAAATGCTTGTTTGATCAAATCGGAAAGAATGTGCAAGTCTATGTGGACGATATCGTGATAAAAACTAAGGTAAAAGACACCTTAATCGATGACATCCGGCAAACATTTGACAACCTAAGACGGTTCCGGATGAAACTCAATCCGGCAAAATGCACTTTCGGTGTCCCTGCCGGTAAGCTACTCGGTTTCCTTGTGTCAAGCCGGGGAATTGAGGTGAATCCGGTAAAAATCCGGGCAATAGAAAGAATGACAATACCGCGAGAACTCAAAGATGTGCAAAAGTTTACCGGAAGCTTGGCATCGCTAAGCCGGTTCATAAGCAGGCTAGGAGAAAAGGCCCTGCCGCTTTATGCTCTAATGAAAAAATCCGATACTTTCGTCTGGACCCCTCAGGCAGACGCAGCATTTAAAGAGCTAAAAACAATGCTAGTTACCGCACCAATACTAGCCTCACCTTTGGAAAGGGAACCTATGCTGCTCTATATAGCGGCAACAAACCGGGTGGTTAGCGTTGTGGTTGTGGTGGAACGAGAAGAGGAAGGAAAAACCGTGCAAAGGCCGGTATACTACCTGAGCGAGGTGCTCTCCTCCTCAAAACAGAACTACCCGCACTTCCAAAAGATGACTTATGGCGTGTTCATGGCCGCCACGAAGCTCAAGCATTACTTTGAGGAGCACCCCATGAAGGTGGTAAGTGAGGCACCCATCTCCGATATCATGGGCAACAAGGACGCCAGCGGCCGGATTGCAAAATGGGCAATTCAGCTATCACCATATGTACCGGTGTATGAAAGAAGAGATGCCATAAAATCGCAAGCTTTAGCTGATTTCTTGGTCGATTGGGCGGAGATACAATACAAGCCGAACACAAGATAGAATACTGGAAAATGCACTTTGACGGATCCAAACTCAAGGAGGGTCTGGGTGCCGGTGTGGTACTCACCTCACCTAAGGGAGATCACCTCCGTATGTTCTACAAGTGCACTTCGCCGCATCAAACAATGTCGCCGAGTACGAAGCTCGATACATGGGCTTAAAGTTGCAAAGAACCGGAGCGCTCCGGTCATTTCTACGGCGATTCAGATCTGTGGTGCAGCAGTGTTCCAGAGATTGGGATGCAAAAGATGCCAACATGGCCTCATACCGGTTTCATGTGCAGAAGATGCCGGCTTCTTCGAAGGGTGTGAGTTTCACCATGTGCCGCGGGCTGAAAATGAAGCCGCGGATGCTCTATCCAAGCTAGGCTCATCGAGGCAAGAAATTCCCCCCGGAATAGCCTTGGCGCACTTAAGAGTTCCATCAATCAAACCAAGTCCGGAATCGGAATCAATTTTTGTACCGGAATCGCATGTAGTGCCAATGGATATCGATGAAGGAAACCCGGGGACTGTTCCGGCACACTCGGGGACTGTTCCAGCAATACCGGGGACTCCACCGGTAAGCTCGGGGACTGCGGCACCCATACCGGCAGAGGTAACGCTCGTGGACAACATGGACATAGACATGCCGGTGTTTGTGGTTAGAGAAGCGCCATCTTGGGTTAAACCTATTAAGGAATTCCTGATCAACGGCACCTTGCCGATTGACGAAAATGAATCCAGAAGGATACAGAGGAGGTCCAAAGCTTACACCATCATCAATGGCGAGGTATACAAGAGAAGTGTTACTGGTGTCCTCCAAAGATGTGTGGAGCCGGAAGAGGGAAAAGAAATGCTTGAGGAAATTCACCGAGGAGAATGCGGGCACCACGCCTCGTCAAGGGCACTGGTGGCAAAGGTATTCCGGCATGGATTCTATTGGCCAACGGCTTTGGAGAATGCGGAGGATATGGTAAGAAAATGCAATGGGTGCCAGAGGTACGCCAAGCAAAACCATACCCCAGCATCCGGTTTAAAAACCATACCGCTAACTTGGCCATTCGCTGTCTGGTGCCTGGACATGGTTGGACCATTTAAAACCGCAAGGGGAAACATGACCCACATCTTGGTAATGGTGGATAAATTCACCAAGTGGTTGGAAGTGAAGCCTATCGCAAAGTGTGATGGCCACACAGCGGTGAAGTTCCTAAAAGATGTAATCCTGCGGTATGGATACCCACATAGTATCATAACTGACAATGGCTCAAACTTTGCTCAAGGAGAATTCAAGCGATTTTGTGAAGACAAGAACATCCGGTTGGATTTGTGCTCAGTGGCGCACCCACAAGGCAATGGCCAAGTTGAAAGAACAAATGCTTTAGTACTTTCCGGTATCAAACCAAGACTCATTGATGCAATGGAAAAATCGCCGGGATGTTGGATCGATGAGCTACCATCAGTGCTGTGGAGCCTAAGAACAACTCCGAACCGGTCTACCGGATACACGCCATTCTTCATGGTTTATGGAGCAGAAGCGGTCATACCAACCGACATTCTCCATGATTCACCAAGGGTGCAGCTCTATACCGAAGAAGAGGTAAAGGAGGCCCGAGAAAACGATGTGGACTTGCTAGAAGAGGCAAGAGAATTAGCTCTGGCAAGAACAACCATTTACCAGCAAAACCTCAGACGCTATCACAGCCGGAAGGTTAACCCGAGGGTATTCCGAGAAGGAGACCTAGTGCTACGCCTAGTGCAGCGCACTGAAGGCCGGCACAAGCTTTCCCCTCCGTGGGAAGGACCTTTCATTGTGAGCAAGGCTCTCCACAATGATGCCTATTACCTGATTGATGCACAGGAGTGGAAGAAAGGAAAGGCGGACAAGTCAGGAGAGGAGACCAAACGCCCATGGAATGTAGCTTTGTTGCGTCCTTTCTACTCTTGAAGTGGTGCTGTAAGAAGTTCCTTTTTGTACCTTTTTGCTATGAATAAAAAGATGTCGGAACTCGAATGAATCTCGGGGACTACCCTTACTAAGTTGCATGAAACATGTCTATTTTTTCTGTTGCCGGTTGCCTATTGAATGTTTTTTCTTTCCGGTTTAGTAGTGTGACCTACCGGAGTCTTCGACTCTGCTGTTGTCCATAACTTGGCTTCATGGCAAGCAAGATAAACCGGTAGGGGATAAGCACATGAACTGCGGAGAGGGAGAGCGGGAAAGAACAATCCGGAAAAATTTAACTAACCCCGGTTATACCGGTTTTTTGCAAAATTTCAAGTTATTTCTAAGTTCAAGAAAATGCTTGCTTGGTAAAAGAACTTTGTGCTCATACGCCAAAAATGCCCAGAGAAGGTAGGCAGAGCCAAGGCAAAAGAGCCAAGTATGCATCAATTGGATGCGGAAACAATTTCGAAATCATTGCAGTGCAAGAAAAAGCAACTCAACAAGCAAATATGTTAAGACAAACTTAACTTAATAAGTTACCGGTATAGCCTACCGGCATAAAATGTTGTACCACAGACCAAAAGGATAAGTTTTATCTTACATCATAAACCCCGGCATACCGGGGTAGAATTTAACAAGTTTTGTTACAAAGCAAGCAGGAGCAGGTAACATCTGTTCACAACGAATAGTCAAGCAGCAGGGGCTTCAGGGGGAGCAGCGCAGGGAGCTTCCATGGCACATCCGCCTTCATCTTCCTCCTCCTCGCTCGATAGTCCTTGACGTCTTCAGAGGGGATGAAGGTGCGCATCTCAGCGTACTCCGCGATGTGGTACGCGGTCCTGCCGCTTAGCGGTAAGGACCGGTCCGATCGGTGGGAGCGCCTTCACGCACGCCGAGGAGGGCGTCCAGATCCAGCTCCGGATACCAGGAGCGGCAACGCGAAGCGCTGAGTCTGCTCCGGCACGGGCAGCAGAGCACTGCCACTCCCGGATCCTTCGGCAGGCACCTTTCAAGCGGTCGCTGATAAGGGAGAAGGTGTCGGGCACCACTCGGCAGGCCAGAGAGTCTTGAAGAGCTGGGAGGCCACCTCAGGGATGTCGGAAAGGTTCCGATCCACCGAGCGCATGTGGGAGATCCGCGCGCTTAGAGCAACCAAGTGATCATAAGGATCCCAAGGTGCACCCAAGATTCTCGCCTGCCTGCTGCGCCCGGTGCTCCGCAACCTTCTTTATAGCGTGTGCCTGGGAATCCGGAAAGAGCCCTGCAAGACAAACGAAAGCTAAGTATATGATACCGGAATAAATAAGCTTATAAGCAGAAACCGGAAAAGAGAAAAGAAAAACGTACGAAGGGCAAGCGCATCAGTCCGCGTAACCAGAAGGTCGTACTCCTTCTGTTCCGCCTTCAACCGCGCGACCTCGCCCTCGGCTGCTTTCTGGCCCTGGTGGCCTCCTCCGCGGCAGCTTTGTGCGCTTTCGCGGCCTTGCCCTCGGCTGTTTTCAGCGCCTTGGTGGCCTCTTCCAGCCCGGCCTGCAACACCACATTGGCGTTGCCGGCATCCTCCAGCGCCTCATTAAGCCTAGCCTCCGCAGCAGATTCAGCGGCCTCAGCTCTTCAGCGTGCCGGACTCCGGCCTGGATAGCCTGATCCTTCAGCTCCCTAGAGATCTCCTTCTGGGCCTCCAAGGCCTTCTGGTGATCCCGGATGAGCTGCTTCTTTTCAGCTAAAAGCCGAAAAAGAAGATGTTAGCGAAAACACAAAAACAGATGAGACACAAAGAAGCAAGTTAACCGGAAAAACAGAAGTTGTACCTTGGAGTGCGGCAACCTGGGCCTTGAGGGCCTCAATGGAGGCTTCCGGGATAGCTGTTATGCGAAAAACTTGTAAGTAACAAAGAAAAGAAAACCTTCCGGTAAAAAGATGCCGGAGGCGCAAGAAGTTACCTTGGCACTGGCTGTGCCTCAGCAAGGTCCCGGTGCTCCCAAAGAAGCTCCTCGAAGAGAGCCTTCCGGCGTCAGCCGTGCTCTGTTGAAGGAAATGATGTTAGCCAAGAACAAAAATCTTAACCCAAACTCTGGGACTGGAGTTTGGGTATCCTATGGGAAAGATGCCGGTTTTGAAGATTCTTTAAAAGAAAGTTTTGCGCTAAGAGCCGCACTCTCAACCCAAAACTGGGACTGGGAGTTTGCGGTGTCTTTAGAAGAAATTTTGCGCTAAGACTCACGCTCTCAACCCAAAACTCGGGACTGGAGTTTGTGGTATCCTATGGGAAAGATGCCGGTTTTGGAGATTCTTTAAAAGAAAGTTTTGCGCTAAGAGCTGCACTCTCAACCCAAAACTCGGGGACTGGGAGAATAGACAAGATCCGAAAAGAAAGAAACCGGCATCAAGAAAATTTACAAAGAAAGTTGGTGGAACTTACCACCACGTTGCTGGTGGCGTCGTACCACGCACTGTCGAACTCCTTCACGGCACGCTTGAGCCGCGTGAAGTGTTCTTCAGTGGACCGGGGGCCAGCAGGATCCGGCGCTGGAAGGCGGTCTTTCCCCAAGCCACGGGTAGCTGCGGAGATGTCCGCATCATTCCATTTTTGGGCATAGGGGAGAAGATGCCCCAAGTCCTTGCCCTCGCGCTTCAGCTCAACAATCCGGCCCAGGAGGCCGGAAGGTTTTTCCTGGACCACAACGGCGGCAGGCCCGACATGCAGCACTAGAGGCTGCGAGCCGCTTGAGGCGCTGCCATCCGCGGCCTTTCCGCGGGACGCCCCCGGCTTGAGGAAGTCGGTGATCTTGAGGGTCGCAGGCGGCGGCTTGGGCGCAGTCGCGGGAGGTCCTTGGGTTGGTGGAGGCGTTGGCGTGGCCCCGGCTGCCTCAGGAACAGAGCCCGGCGGCGTTGGTGTAGAGGTTGCCGGCACGGAAGTTTCCGGCGCGGCCTTGGAGGAGGTCTTCTTCTTTTTTCTTTCAAGGGACGGGAGGAACCGAAGGTTCCGCCCGCACGGCAGTTCTTTCCCGGCGCCCATGTGGCCGCGCCGGTGTCTTGGGTCTCGGGAGGCAAGGGGTCCTCCTCCGCGTAGTGATCGGCGGTGTAGGGCCGCGCGCCCCGTCTTGTTGTGCCCCCCAGAGGGGAGGCAGAGGTGTTGCCGGCACCAGACCTGCCGGGCTTGAGTGAGGAGGAGGAGTTGAGGTCCTGGCAGATCCGGCAGAGCCCTCAGGCCTGGAGCCAAGCTTGAGCGCGGGGCTGAAAAAGAGAAAAGGAAAAGATTGGGAAAAAAGCAACCGGAAAGGAACTTGGTGAAAACGAAACAAGCAGAAAAGTGGAGCCTTACCCGGTAGCGGTCGGCATCTGTTTGCCCTTGTGGCGCCTCACAGCTACGACCTTACCCGCGAGAGGTTCGGTCCGGAAGCGCTTGGCTGGAGGAGCTTGGCTCGAGCCGGCATCAGAAGCCGGGGTCTTGTTTTTCTTGCCCTGGGCCATGAGTTTGTCCACAAACTCTTGGCCTGCCTCGGCCTGCAGCGGGGCGACATGCTCATGGACCTGTGGGTTGATGTTGTCTGAGGGAACATCTACAGAAGAACGATAACATAAGAATATGAGAGGTATAAAAGGAGAGCTACCTCTAAGATGGTCAATTCATCAGACGAACCGGCGGGTTCCGGCGGAGACTTGCCGAGGCGCGAGGCAGCAGTCCGGCCCATCTTCAGGTCCCGCCAATGAATGACGGGGTCGGGGTCAAACTTGTCGAGACCGCGCTTCCGGCAACGGCCTCGCCGGTCAGATTCGATGCCGGGGAAACGGTCCTTGGCCTGAAAGAACAAAAGAGAAAAAAGGGGGTTAACCGCAATGAAAGCTTCCGGTGAACCGACCCGAGTTGCGTAATTTCTTACTTCTTGGGTCGGAGGGTTAGTAGAGCTAAGAGGCCGGAGGCCCCATTCCCAATCTTCCGGCATGGCAGAGCCTCTTAAGGACAACATCCTTCTTGCTGAGAGGAAGTCCGGTGATCTTGGTAGGATCACCGGGGCCATACATCTCGCACATCTTGTGGGCGCGGCGCTGAAGAGGAAGCACCCGGCGCGAGATGAAGGTGCGGATGATATCGTCGGAGCAGATGTCGGTGTCCTTCATCTGCTGTTTCATGAAGCGTATAATCCGGTTAGTCTCGTTGTGAGACTCCTTCGGATTGTAGCTCCAGTTGGTCTTGGTGGGCGGCGCCGGATCAAAAGGAGGCAGATCAATAAGATCTGCGGCGCCGTTGTTCTTCACATAAAAGAAGGTCCCTTGCCATAACCGGCATGACTCGAGACCGGAAAACTTGAAGAAGGGGCTCCCTTGACGAGAGCCAACGATGCAAGACCCGCATTGTACGGGGGGTTTGGGTTTAGGAATGTCTAAGCCCTGAACGGAATTAATCCGAAGGGCGAAGAAACGAGCAAACGTCTCGCGAGTGGGACGAATGCCGATGTAAGCCTCCATGAAGGTGGCATAGCAGGAGAGGTAGAAAATGGCGTTGCCGGGAAGGTGGTGAGGTTGGAGTTTGTAAAAATCAAGGAAACTCCGGAAAAAAGAGGAGACAGGGAGGCCGAAGCCGCGCTCGAAGTGAGCAAGGAAGACGACGCGTTCACCGGGGTTAGGCACCGGTTCAATCTCGTCGCCAGGAAGCCGGCAGGTTACTCCTTCCGGAATCCTCCGGGACCGGTATAGCCAGTCAATCTCGTATTCACTAACGCTGGAGCCCATCCAGGCTCCGCGAGTGATATCGGAAGGGTCAGCACCGGAAGCTTGGCTAGAGCTACCGGCATCTTGCTCTTGGCCGCCGTCGGTTTCCATCTGGGCTAGATCTGCGCTAACCCCGTCAGAGGCGCGACTTTCCTGATTACTGGAGGAGGAAGTGGAAAGGTACTGCTCGGAAGACATGCGGATTTGAGGAGCCCCGGTATCTACTCGAAAAAACAGATTTCCCAAGAACTACCCCCGCGCGAAGATCTACGAAAGAGAGAAAAAGCAACAGAAAAGAGGAAGTAAATACGCAAGCAACTCAAGATCCGAAGAGCAAGAAAAAGAGGGGTAAACCCAGATTAAGCCTAACCTGGGGCGGCGGAGTCGCGGAGGAGGAAGTTCGCCGGTGGTTTGGTGAGCTTGCCGTGGGCGAGGAAGTCCGTCGACGGCGAGGAGGAAAGAAGCTCGAGGAAGCGTCAATGTCGCGGCCGCGGAAGCAGCACCGCAGAAGCTCTTCGCGCGATGAAGTCCGGCGGCGTCCGGCGGAGCACTAGCGTGGGTTAGCCGGGCGGCGGAGCTCGAGCAGCGAAAGGAGCGGCGAAGACGCAAGAGCGAGGAGCACTTGTGCGCGATGAACTGGGGAATGCGAGAAAAGGAAGGAGAAGGGGCGGTTTTGCCTTATAAAGGAAGAGAGAGAAGTGGGCCAAAACCGCTGAACCGCGGCGGTTCGGGCCATGGGCCGCAACGGTTCACTCCACGGGCTGCCACGTGGTGCGGCGATACACGCGAAACCGCGAGAAGCCACAGGGAGGGACACACGGATCCAGAGAAGTGGTTGGGATCCGCTGTGGAGCAATTAATACGCGCGCGGAAGCCGAGGGAAGTGACCCCTGACACTGGCGCGTCAACAGTGCGCATGTCACTGATGCATGCGGGACCCGATATATTCTCGATTCGCCGAGCAAGTATTTAATGACCAAGATGCCGGAAGATAAGCTGCCGGAAATGCCTTGCAAAGAGAGAGGGCATGAGTCCGGGCAAAGATGCCGGAGCTAAGCTGAGCGCCGGATAAATTAAACCGGTATACAAGGACATGGGAACCTGGCATGGTCTGTTGGATAGAATCCGCCAGACTATACCAAATCGGGGACTAATTGGGGGGATGACCCCCGGTATGCCAAAGGCATGCCAAACCGGATGGTCTTATCCATCAAGATACCGGTTTAATATTTATACCGGAGCTCAAAGATAGGAATTTGGCTAAGTAAGCTAAGCCGGTATCCCCAAGAGGGGTATACCGGGACCGGATAGAAAGGATGCCGGAGACCGGAAGGAAGAGCATGTCGGCAGGACCAGTCAAAGATTCTCTTCAGAGCTAGAGGACAAGGATGAGCTAAGCAAAGTGGCTTTAAACGAAGGCCTGAGGACAAAGAGGAGGATGACGGTCAAAGAAGCCGGAGGACGTCAGCCTCCCTGTTTAAAGAAGACCCGGCGTCATCTATGATTAAAGTAGCTTTGTAAAGTATCTTGTAAAGTAGTTTGTCTAGTCAAAGATGCCATTAGGGTTCTTGCCTGTAAGCCACCCTCTCCTATATAAGGAGAGGGGGGAGCCCCATTCATACGCGCGGAACATAGAGAGAGGAACCTTGTAAGCTCAAACCTGTAACCTGTGGAGATCAATGAAGATAATGATCTAGAGCGAGTTCTTCCTTGTGTCTTTCTTCTTCAACCTCTGGCCTTGGCCAAGTTCTTGAGGAAACCATCCGGAAGTTCATCCCATCTAGTCATAAACCCTCCCCCGAATCCTCTAGCGTCCATTCGGCCCCAACATAAGCCATCCTATGGCAATGGTGGCACTGGTGCTGATGGATGTGGTGAAGTGAGAGGGAGGTGCCAGGGGTGCAGGGAGGGTCAGGTTGGACCAAGTCCATCTCCAAATTTCAGTATGGGCAACAATTTTTACCATGCCTGCAAGGTGTTTGTGATAATGCCCGCAAGAAAAATATTTTCGAATTTTGCAAATCTTTTTGGTGAGTTGTAATCATATATTAAATGTAGTATATTGGTGGTGGTGGGGATCAAAATGGAATTGAATTGCAAAAATCCATTTTGCATATGATCTTCACTTTAATAAAAAGTCCCCACTTTGCTTGCTTGCCATTTGAAATAGAGAGGGAATTTTGGGGTGTGTTCTTCAGCAAAGTTGTTGTCCTTGATGTTGTCTTGGATGAGGTGCAAAGAAATGGTCAAGTGTAGAAGTGGAAACTCACAAACCAGGGGCTCAAAGTGAGCATCAGGCTAAAAATGTCTCATATGACCATAATCATATGTGAGCTCATATTTGATTCAAATTTGATTTGAAATGTGTTTGATTGTTTCCAAAGTTGTTAATATATGTTTAGTATCCATTTACACCCAATGGTGCAAACCAAAAAGGTCTAGGTCAAAGATTTGCAAAAATGGCCTAAGCCTTATGTGTGTGGGAAATTGATTTTTACAATTTATTTTCTATTTTATTTTTATTTGACTTTGGATGATCAAGTGATCATTGCTAGGGTTTTAGAGTGAGAGAGAACACATAAGCAAGCATCATGGCAAAAGCACACTCAATTAATTAATAAGGTGATCTATATGCATAGCCCTATATGATGAGAAAAGTTTTTGTTGACTCTAATTTTTGGGTTCTTGGAATCTCTCTCTCTTGTTCTTTTTATTGAAACTTGGGATGTTACAAACCCTTCCCCCTTACAAAAGATCTCGTCCCGAGATCGAGAGAAAACTAGGTACTAAAGAGATCGGGGTATTCTTTCTTCATGTCTTCTTCGCGTTCCCAAGTGGCTTCTTCTTCTGTGATTGCTCCATTAATCTTCAAGAACTTAATACTCCGGGTGCAGGTGGTTCTGATGCTTCTTCCAGAATGCGAATAGGCACTTGCGGTACGTCAAGTCCATGTTGATATCCACCGATCGGTGATCTATATTCTTGAATACTCAGTCTTCTCCTGGCACTGCCGGAGCAGTAGATGTGAAACACATTGTGTACGCCGCCATTTCTTCGTAGTTCCAGCTGATAAGACACTTCTCCTCGGCGACTCAGACTTTGAAGGGTCCAACATATCTGGCTGAGCTTTCCTGGAATCTCTGCATTCCTTTGAGGGGTGACACCTTGAGGTAGACAAAATCTCCAATCTCGAAGGTCATCTCTCGGCGTCTCTTGTCGTAGCTCTTCTGTCTTGATTGCGTAGTCTTGAGGTACTCGCGGATCTTGTGCACCTTCTCTTCGGCTTCTCGAAGAACATCTGGTCCAAAAACTTGGCTTTCTCCGACTTCGACCAGTTCAGGGGTACGGCATTTCCTTCCGTACAGGGCTTTCAAAGGGGGCCATCTGTAAGCTGCTTGATAACTGTTGTTCTACGAGTCCCGCATAAGGCAAGCCAATTTTGGATCCATATTCCAAGACACATGCTCTCAACATATCTTCCCATTCCGATTAACTCTCTCGGTTTGTCCGTCAGTCTGGGGTGATAAGCTGTGCTGAAGTTCAGACGGGTTCCTAGTCCTTCATGCACCTTCTGCCAGAATCTTGAGGTGAACTGTGATCCTCGATCTGACACAATTGACTTCGGGGTTCCGTGCAGGGCGACTATTCTTGAGATGTATAGCTCAGCTAACTTTGGTCCTTGGTATGTGGTCTTGACAGGGATGAAATGTGCAACCTTGGTTAACCTATCGATGACTACCCAAATGGAGTCATTTCCTCTGCTAGATTTGGGCAATCCTGTGATAAAGTCCATACCGACGGAATCCCATTTCCACTCAGGAATCAAAGGTTGCAACAGTCCCGGGTCGTTGGTGTTCGCCTTGACTCGTTGACACATATCACACTTGGCGATGTAACTTCCTATCTCTCGCTTCATTCCGTGCCACCAGAATTGTTCCTTCAGGTCTTGGTACATCTTGGTTCCTCCGGGGTGGATGGAATACGGGGTGTCGTGAGCTTCCCTCAGAATGACTTGCTTCAACTCTGAATCTGACGGTACACACAGGCGACCGTTGTACCAAAGTACTCCTTCTTCATCTATGGTGAATCCTGGTGCCTTTCCTGCAGCTATCTGACTTTTGATTCCGTCAATGTCGGTACTTCTTCCGGGCTTCTTTGATCTCGTCCAATCAAAGTAGGCTGCGTTCTATGCTGGCTAGGTATCCTTCACTAACTAGCTCCATTCTAAATTGTTCAAACTCTTGGTATAGGCTAGGCTGTTCTTCTGCTATCATGGAGTTTAACTGACAAGGCAGTCTACTCAGGGCATCTGCTACTACATTGGCCTTCCCGGGGTGATAGTGGATTTCCATATCGTAATCCTTGATTAGCTCTAACCATCTCTGTGTTGCCTCATATTCAGCTCCTTCTGGGTGAAGATATACTTCAGGCTCTTGTGATCCGAATAGATCTCGCATCGATTACCCATGAGGTAATGACGCCAAACTTTCAGGGCTAACACTACGGCCGCAAGTTCGAGGTCATGGGTTGGGTAGTTCTGTTCATGCTGCTTTAGTTGCCGGGACAGATATGATATCACTTTGCCTTCTTGCATCAACACACATCCCAGACCAATCTTGGATGCATCACAGTAGATGTCAAATGGCTTGGTGATATCCGACATGATCAATATTGGGGCTGTGGTCAATCTGTTCTTGAGCTGCTGGAAACTTTCTTCGCATTTGGCAGTCCATTCAAACTTCTTATCCTTCTTCAACAGTTGAGTCATGGGTCGGGCTATGCTGGAAAATCCTTCAACGAATCGGCGGTAATATCCCGCTAATCCGAGAAATGCGCGGACCTCGGTCTGAGTGGTTGGGGCTTTCCATTCTGTGACGGTCTTGATCTTGGCGGGATCTACGGCAATTCCTCCTGCAGACAGGATATGTCCCAGGAATCCTACCTCCTTCAACCAAAACTCACACTTGCTGAACTTGGCATACAACTTGTGTTGTCTAAGGGTTTCTAGGATAATTTCCAGGTGTTGCTCATGTTCCTCCTCGGTTTTGGAGTAGATAAGGATGTCATCGATGAAAACAACGACAAATTTATCCAAAAAGTTCATGAAGACCTTGTTCATGAGGTTCATGAAATAGGCAGGGGCATTGGTTAATCCAAACGACATGACATTGTACTCATACAGTCCATATCTCGTGGTGAAAGCAGTCTTTGGGATATCCGTTGCACGGATCTTCAGCTGATGGTAACCAGTCCTAAGGTCAATCTTGGAGAATACGGTGGCACCGGCCAGCTGGTCAAACAGGTCTTCTATCTTGGGCAAGGGGTATTTGTTTTTGATGGTGACATCGTTAAGTTTACGATAATCCGTACATAACCGATTTGCACCATCCTTCTTATCCACAAATAACACGGGTGATCTCCAAGGCGACGCACTTGGTCGAATCAGACCTTTGTGTAACATGTCATCCAGTTGCTTCTTCAGCTCCACTAACTCTGCTGGGTTCATACTATAGGCTCTCTGGGCTATAGGTCCGGTTCCAGGAATTAACTCGATGATAAACTCGATATCCCGATCCAGGGGCATACCGGGTAGATCATCCGGAAACACATCAGCGTATCGACAGACGACCCTGATCTGATCCAGAGTTGGTTTGGCTACACTTTGGTTGCAAGTGAAATTTCTGGGCAGTTTCTCAGACACATGTTCTATGGTTATTCCGGTGCTACTAGTCATGGTGATGGCCTTCTTGGCGCAGTCTATCAATCCATGATGTTTCGCCATCCAATCCATACCTAGTACTACTTCCAATCCTTTGGTTCCCAGAACGATTAAGTTTGCAAAAAAACACTATTTCTTGAATTCTGATGGGTACTTCTTTGCAAAAATTTCTAGCTTTAGTTGTTGATCCAGGTATTTGAACTATCATGACATGTTTCAAGCTGATGGGTTGAATCTTACTAGTGCACACAAAATCTTCTGTAACAAATGAATGCGATGCTCCTGAATCAAACAACACTCTTGCTGGTATTGAGTTAACAGAGAACATACCCAGCACCACATCTGGTGCTTCCTGGGCTTCATCGGCGTTCATGTGGTAGAGGCGACCTCCGCGGTTGTTCTGGATGTTGGGGGCGAACTTCTTGCCGGTGGAGACACGGCGTTGCTGCTGAGCCGGTGCAGCGGTGTTGCCGGCGAGCTTGGCCAACCTTTTGGGGCACTCATTGGAGAAGTGTCCCACAACTCCACATTCATAGCAGGTGATTGTGGACTTGTCCTTGGCTGCAACAGGGATGGCATTGCTTCCCGTCCTAGGTGCAGTGTTGGTGTTGTTGTGGTTGTTGTTGGGGGCTCGCGGCGGAGTTGAAGTTGTGTTGTGGTGCACATAGGAGTTACCGTTGTTGTTGTTGTGGTGGGGCCTCCTGGCCTTGGGTTCCTCCGTCCGGTTCTAAACCGCGCGATATCTGGTTATGGGGCTTGTTGCTTCTGGGCAAACCACCGCTTGAGCTAGGCGATATCTTGGGGCATTGCTGGGCCCACTTTGATTCATCATGCGGCGCTTATGTTCTCATTGGCCTGGTGCAGTTTACTTCCATATGGATGGCAGAATCTACTAGGGCTTCGAGGTCGAAAGGGGATGTTGACTAGTACCGTTCCGCATCTCATCGTGCGTGCCTGTTCAGAATCTCTCCTTCCTTTTCTCATTGTGTCTTCATCGGGGTGACCTTGACAGGAGGGAACCTCCGTGTATTCCACCACCGACATCCGGCCTTGCTTCGTTCACGGAATTCATCCCTCATCTTCTTGATTAAACCTGGTGGTACATGGTACTTGCTGAACTTGAGCTTGAAGTCAGCCCAAGTCATCATCCGTCCTGCGTTCATGGCACGGGTGCGGGTCCACCAAGCTCTTGCTGGTCCAGCGATAGTGCGTAGCAAAAAGCACCTTCTCGTTCTCATCAACTCCGCTACTTCCTGTTTTCTACGGTTTGCAGCCAATCATCTGCATCTAAGGGCTCTTCCGTCTTGCTAAAGAGGTGGGTTGGTGTTTTGGAAATTCTTGAGTTTGGACCCTGGGTGATCATGGTTGCCATGGCCATGCTGGTTGTTGGCCACTGTTGCAGTGCTGCTATGGTTGCTTGGCGTTCGCTCTGTCAGCTTCCCTGTCTGTCATCAGGGTCTGCAGCAGTTGCATCATTGCATCCGGGTTCGCGTTGCGATGCGGACGAGCCATCTGAACAGGTAGATAGATAATGAGACGAGAGGGAATTTTCTATGGCTTATTTTGGGTAAGTTTTAAACTTAAAGTCTTTTGATGATGCACATAACACACAAACATTCATTCATGGTAACAACACACATTACAAGCTGACACACTAAGGGTTTTAAGAATCCTTCTTCTCCAATCTACGATACATGGTGCGGGATACAACTCACACATACATAAGTGAAGCTAGTGCAACTACTCCTCCTCGTCTTCATCCACATCGATGGGAATGATCCCATCCTCTGCACTCCAGAAACTCGTAGTCCTCCTCCCAGTGAACTCATCCTCAAAGTCGTTGTCGTCGCAGGAAGTCATCGCCTCCCTGGATGTCCTCTCCATCCTCCTCCATCTCCTGAATCTGGTCCTGCTGGGTCCGGACGTTATCTCCAAGGTGCGTATATTCTCGCGAAGACGCGTGATAGTAGCATCCTTCTTGGCGCGCTGCAGGCGGAGTGACCTGCGGTCCGTGGCGAGTAGCCTGATGGCGTCGGCATGTTGAGCCAAAGCCATCTGTGCACGGTGGGCGTGGACACGCGTCTGCTCCAGGTCCTTCCGGGTCTCATGAAGCATAAAGTCCAGAATGCTCCACATGATGCTTGAGCACCGGGCGAAGAGAGTGCCATGGGCTCTCCCATGGTGTCATGCCTCGCGAAGTGGGCGAAGCGGGGAGTGCGGCGATGTTCTGTCCGCACACCCGGGCAAGTCCCTCCTGAAGGGCATGAGCAAGCCCGTCCACCCAGTTGCATGCCTTGAAGGAGAAAAGGATCCTCTCCGACATGGGAGGCTCCGGACTTCCCTTCAAGTCAGCGGTGATCATCCACTGCTGTTCCCCTTCGGGGGTGTTGTGGATCCGGACTCCGTGGAATTGGGGAGGTGGGCGTTCAAGCTTCTCGGACACCAAGAACAGGTCTCGCTCGAACACCAAACTTCCTCCATTTCCCAGCTCGTAGGACTCCGTCTGGGCGTAATGCTCCATCTGAAAGTGAAATGGATAAGTAAGTTAGAGATGTGAACAGGTGTGGCAAAATTTTAGATGGATTTATAAGGAGGAGCATGGCTTATCATTTTTGAAAAGATCTTATAGAGAAGAAAATGAGTAAGTTTTTCACAAATATTTACTTCATTGGTTTTAGAAACTAAAATTTTCAGAACGTCCATTCTATACTAGGGTCTCCTAAGGTCAAACAATGGCTCTGATACCAACTTATCAACACCCGGATTTTTAAGTCCGGATGCCTATTATGTCATACATCGCAATCCCAGGAATATTGTTGTTGCGAGGCATAATAGTTAAGTATCACAGTCATCATTCATTACAAACCATAAAGTCTTACAAATTGGAATCACATGATCCATATTACACAAATAGTTGATCTAGTGATCAACGAACGATCAACGAACAAACACAAGATAGCGGAAGCGTAAGATACAAGGACTCTATAGTCCACAGCCAACGCTTGACGTTAGCGTACTCTAGTTGTTGTAGACTTCCGCTGACCGTCCTCTCGTACCGTCGCTCCTTCATAGTCTCGCCATTTGAATAGCCAGGGACACAGCCGTGAGTACTTTACGTATCGCCAACTAATACTGTAAGTGCTAACAATTCTAGTAAGAGGGTGCTAAGCTCTAGTTTCTTTGTAAAGCCAATTTTAGTTTGCAAATAGTTGCTAAAGACTTATTCATGTGCTAACTAACTCAAGTGGGAACATTAGTGTCATTCCCACAACTCTGTTGTGTTTCAATATAAACAAGTCACCATTCACCATTCATTTCATCAACATGTTCAAAATCTAACACTGGAAACTGTATGGCCTTTCCAACCGTCCGTAACCGTGGACACGGCTATTCAAATAGGTTTACACTCTGCAGAGGTTGCACACTTGTGCCACAACATTTGATTTCATCCGTCGGGATTACCCCGAATCATCGTACACAGTACGCGGATCATCAACCATAACCTTTCATTTACTAAACCTAGTATGAGCACCTCTCCCCATGAGCTTGGCCTCCCAATGAAGACCAACTGTCAACCTGGGAACCACATTGCACGTACAATTCACTTCAATTCACATCATTTCTCAACAACAGAGGCAGCCTCGGCATAACCCCTATGATGTGTGTTTAGAGGGAACTCATACTAAGATACATAAACTTCTAGTTAAGCCTTACCCATAATCAGGTATTGTGGGTGTACTCAATAATTGGAAAGGTATCGCATCCAAACCAATATTAGTTTTTGATCAAAAATCCTATCTTCTCTTGGTCATATTCACCTTCAAAATTCATTTCATAACTTTCATCATCATCATTATTTCACCACACATGTTCCCATCTAGAGTAGTCATTTTTAATTTAGCACTAGCATCTAGGTATGAGGGGTGCTAAGTACTTGCTTTGCTTCTAGGCTAACTTTGATACTCTTGTACTAATCTAACATTAACCCCATTGAATCATGAATCAAAAAGTACATGGATAAAGCAACGGTAAGTAAAGCTTGGAAATAAAACTGGGAAGTAGGCTCATAAACATAAAGTAAATGGGTAATGCTTTGCTCATGATGAGCTTGCACTTTGCAAGAGTATTATCTTGCCTTGGTTGGGGAATTGGTCAAAGTGTCTTCTTCTCTTGAGAGTAGCTCCTCCTCCTCTTGATACTCCTCGGTACTAGCGTCTAAAATACGAATACGGGGTACACAATCATCACACCAACTTATTTACTAAACTAAGCACACACATGATTCACACAACTTAAACTACACATTACTACTAAGTTGGTGGATGTGTTTTTTTCTTATTTAAGAAAAATAATTTCCTCTCATATTACTTAGGTGTTATTTTTATTTATTTAGAGAAATAATTTCCTCTCATTATTCCATTAAGATTTAATTTCTCTCATGAGTAATATATGACCTAGGTTGACCCAAGTCAACCTCTTCATACTTATCATTTAAGAAAATGATTTAAATGAGGTGTAGCACCTCATACAATTTAATCCTAGCATGGTAAATATTTAATATCATCAACAATCCATATGAGACCTATATGACCAGAGTCTCTACCTCATTTTGGATTGTTCATGACAATATTTAAATGAGAGAAATAATCCCATATGATTTATCAATATTTTTGGACAATATCTTTGACTAGAATTAGCCATATAGTCCTTTAATTAAACTAGGCCATGGTCATTCAAAGTAAGCATGGCATATTTTTGTAAAAACAATTAGTATAAGTGTAATGTGCTTTATAGGAGTTGGAATTAACTAAAAAGCATTTTTGGTTGATTTTTAATAATTATACTAAGGCAGAAAAGTCTCTGTTTTGTTTATTTTCTCACTTTATTTTTATAATAGATCTAGGGTTCAAACCAGTGGCATTGTGTAGATAATTTCATAAGGTTTCCAAATATATAAACTTTGTAAAATTTGGTTTGGTGGATTTTCTCCTATTTAAATTTGAATACAGCATCTGAGAGTATTTAATTAAATTCGAAAAATTAATTTTGAATCGAATGGGCTTAGGCGGGAAAGGTGGTTGGGCTGCACAGGGGAAAAGAATTGGGCCGGCCCAGTACTGCGTCCAGCGCAGCGGGCCAGCTGACAAGGTGGGAGCCACCCGTCAGTGAGGGTTACTCACCGAAACGGTACGCGACGTGTGAGGCGTTGGATCAGGCGATGATCCAACGGCGAGGAGTTGTCATCGTCGACGGCGAGAAGCAGAGGCGAGCGCGGCGGAGGTAGGGGGTCGGAGGCGCGTCGGAGCTCCGGCGATGTCGGGGGGTGCGCCGCGACGTGGTAGTCGGGGGCGGCCTCCTTCTCCGGCGAGCTTCGGCTACTGTGAGCGGCGGCGAGCTAGCAATTGGGGCGAGGCGGTGGCTAATCGAGCATGGCGAGAGGTCGAGGAGAGGCTGTGAGATGAGGGGAAGCTGAGGGCGTGCTCAATTTGGGGAGCGGAGGGCTCCTTTTATAGTGGCCTCGAGGAGCGGCGGGTGGTCACGGTGACGATGGCGAGGTGGTGCTGCAGGCGATCAACGGCGTGGGCGAGGGCATGGTCGTGTCTAGGCAAGCTCAGGGAGCGTCACGGTGCACTCGGAACAGCAGAAGGTGGTCAAGCACAGTGGGGAGGGTCATGCGTCCGTGGGTACTGTGGCGGTCGTCGTCGTCCTCCGCGACGGTGACAGGGCACGGGGAGGCTCGTGGCGGTGTCTGGCGGGGTCCTGGTGCTGAGGCGAGTCGACGAGCAGGCGCTGATGGCCAGGGACAGGCTGAGGCGACGAGGCGCTGCGCGCTCTGGCGCGCTCTGGCGTCGCGACCATGCACGGCATGGCGTCGCTGGAGCGTGCTGGGCGCGCCTGTGCTGGCTTGTGCACGCGTCGTTTGGTCAAGGGGGTGCACGAGCGTGTCCAGGGAGGTGAGAGGAAGGGCAGGGACACGGTGGTGCGGTCCAGAGATGGCCAGAGGTGAGGGTGGCATGATGGTGGCATGCCATGCCACGGCATGGCATAGTTTTGACCAAGGTGAGCAAGTGGAGGGGTAGCACTGGTGCTGATGGATGTGGTGAAGTGAGAGGGAGGTGCCAGGGGTGCAGGGAGGGTCTGGTTGGACCAAGTCCATCTCCAAATTTCAGTATGGGCAACAATTTTTACCATGCCTGCAAGGTGTTTGTGATAATGCCCGCAAGAAAAATATTTTCGAATTTTGCAAATCTTTTTGGTGAGTTGTAATCATATATTAAATGTAGTATATTGGTGGTGGTGGGGATCAAAATGGAATTGAATTGCAAAAATCCATTTTGCATATGATCTTCACTTTAATAAAAAGTCCCCACTTTGCTTGCTTGACATTTGAATTAGAGAGGGAATTTTGGGGGGTGTTCTTGAGCAAAGTTGTTGTCCTTGATGTTGTCTTGGATGAGGTGCAAAGAAATGGTCAAGTGTAGAAGTGGAAACTCACAAACCAGGGGCTCAAAGTGAGCATCAGGCTAAAAATGTCTCATATGACCATAATCATATGTGAGCTCATATTTGATTCAAATTTGATTTGAAATGTGTTTGATTGTTTCCAAAGTTGTTAATATATGTTTAGTATCCATTTACACCCAATGGTGCAAACCAAAAAGGTCTAGGTCAAAGATTTGCAAAAATGGCCCAAGCCTTATGTGTGTGAAATTGATTTTTACAATTTCTTTTCTATTTTCTTTTTATTTGACTTTGGATGATCAAGTGATCATTGCTAGGGTTTTAGAGTGAGAGAGAACACATAAGCAAGCATCATGGCAAAAGCACACTCAATTAATTAATAAGGTGATCTATATGCATAGCCCTATATGATGAGAAAAGTTTTTGTTGACTCTAATTTTTGGGTTCTTGGAATCTCTCTCTCTTGTTCTTTTTATTGAAACTTGGGATGTTACAGATGAATTGCCGACTATGTAAACTATGCGGGGAGTATGGTCATGCCTAAAGGAACATTGCACTGCCCCCACACTTGCTCAACAACACACAAGCCTTATTTTCTCATGCTCGTCTATATAGCATGTAAATGTGATGCAAGTAAAATTCATGTGTTCCTATAGCGCCCTTTGAAAATCAAACCCAATATCAAGGGATCTGCCAGCTTCCATGTTACCATGAACCAATTCCTGCTTCTCTCGCTTTGATACTAGCATAAGGTGAAATTCCGAGGCCGAAAGAACAGCTGCGACGTAGAATAATTATATGGCAAAGGAGCAAGCCTTTAGTTTCTCCCATGCATCATCCTCTAGCTCCTGGCCGCCTTGCGCCAGCTTCAAGTTGGTGGGTAGGAATGCAAGTGGGAATGCGGCTTATATCCTGTTTCTAGTTTGTTTGATGTTTTCTCATTTTTGAACTGGAAATCATCACATAAAGTAGAAGTGGGAGTAGCATGGGCTAGTGGGCTGGTGGCCATAGCTCTAATCCTGCAACTCAAGAGACACATCAATACAAAGGGACAGAACGGAACCAAAGATGACAATATGATGTACATGATCTCGCGAGTCGAATTATCAGAGATAGTGGGCCCATTGTTCATCCACTAAGATTGTACAAAAAGGTGATGCGGGGAGAGCTCGATACGACATTAGAAAAGCCATGTACAATCCCTTTAATAATAAATAAGACTGCAACACACCTTATCATGCCAAGCATAAGGAAAATCTTTCAAACTAAGAGTCTGACTCTAAAACAAAATTATATATGGGAAGAGAATTATGCCTGTTGTGCCTCGTGAGTAGAGGTAGTTGTAGATTTTATGTAAAAATGGTAGCCGTAGACTTAATTGTATAAGTATGTCGTAGTTTTTAAATTCTTGAACAAGTACTTCTATATAAATATGTCTCGAGACAGCACACCATATGTGTATAATAGAACACACCGAAGTTATGTTCTAGTTTCTTGATGAATCCTCTGATAAAATCGGAGGTCAAAGAGATATTTTTTATGTTGATGTTGGGCTTCATAGACTTGGGATGCATAAGGAAATTTGACTGATCTAGTTAGTATGAACACCTAACTGTGACGAGCGAAGGAGCCAGCTAGTAGCGGAAACCTAGAATCAAATACTTTCTAGTTTCAAAATGTTGATGCAAATGATGATTATGATCAACATTGTATGACGCTGGATGATGAAACAATGGAATTGACGTGTCTATAAATTGGTAGACTCCCAGACCAATTCATTTTCTTAAGATGAGTCTTTTTTCCAATATGTTGAATTGTAAATCAGCTAGATGTCAATTATGTTTGATTGAAGATGACTAATAGAATAAAAAGAAACAAAATTACCGCCCGGGAATCCTGGTGAAAATCTAAGATCTATTGATCAAACGATGATGGTGCTTGTGTCATATTCCCTTCTTAGAGGTGTGACTTTTGAAGAACCTAGTTTGTAGTCCGGGTGCTGTGTCTGGTGGTGGTTTGTTTGCTGCTATTGCGAGTGGTTGATCACACCGTGGCGAGACCTTTTGTCTTTTATTTTGTACATCTTCTTATTAGTTGTGGTTGTGTGCATTCTCAATGTATTTCAAATATTTTATTGATGCAAAGGTTAGCTTTAATTGATATTTTTGTAATATTAATATGTTCCCATTATCCAGTAAGATACTTTACCGCGAAGAAACATTGCCAACTACATCTCTCTATAATGCCTCATGAAAATTAGATAAAAGCAGAGTGACGCGCGAGCCCCACCTATTTAGCAAAAGGGAGATGTCATCGGGGCATGATGCACGTCAGATAGTGAAGGGAGATGTAATAGGCGCTTGATGGTTGTTGTGAATTCACAGATCTGCCCCCATATATATATATACAAGGTTGTCACCACAATACAGTCTACCTCTTAGCCCGTGCGTGAGCGCAACTGTAGACATAAATGTGCATAGTAGATTTACACACTGCCGACATTGGATGGTCTCCATCTGTGAATAATCATCGGAGGTTCTTGGCCCTGTTTTCATCTGGAGTAGTCATACTTAGATTAGTGTCCATGAGCATGGGATACATCAGAGAATGTGATCAGTGAGCCTGGTTGAAAGGGAGTGTGGATGGAGTCCTCCCAGAAATGTGCATGGGCGGAGACCTTCCTTGGAGCTGGTATGGTCCCTCGCCCATGTAGTGCAACTCTCTCCATGGGATTGGAAGTCGGAGGCATGGGCCAGGTGTCCAACTCTCGTTTTTCTTCATTGAAAGCGCCAATCCTCTTTGTAGCTAACGACAACCGACCATCGTCTAGATCAGGCATGAGGGCAGAAGGACAGGAAGAACGAAAGGATAAAAAAAAAGATGAAAGGGCAAACATGAAACAGAAGCGTACGACCTGCACCATCCAGCCCTGAAGATTAAGGCGGCACGATGAAACCACCCACACCAGCTGCAGCCCATTGTTTCGCCTCTTGTACAATATAATTAGGAATCGGAAGCTTATTGTAGCTTCCATCAGACCTCTTTTGTCCCGTCCGATTAGAAGCAGCGGAGCCGCACGATCTCTCAACAGATAGAATGCTTTCGCGTAAAATAAGGTACCAATTGCGTGCTTCCTTTTTTAATCTTCCATGATGCACGTCTCTCCATTGTAGGTTTCCTCTTCATACTGTTCTCTCCGTGCGCTGATCAGAACAGCTCAAGAGCACGAGGCCGCCGTATGCTTCCAGCATGCTCTGAGGAAAAATGCAATGAATATCCACCATACATAAATCCTTTTTCTCGATGTGTTTGGTGTGATATTGTACTTTGCTTCATTTCATTTGATCTTGTGTCCCTTTTGCAACTTTCCCAAGTTATACTTTGTGCAACTCATTATTGACTAAATAAGCCAAGTTTGAGAACCAACCTTTGGTTGGGTACTTGGGTGGTCAGGAGGGCAGTGGCACCTCCAGCACATTAGAGTTCAAACCCTAGGTTTGACACTTTGCTGTCTCATTAAAGGCAGAATATTTTTCAGTGAGAGGCGACAGTCCCGTCAACAGTGAGGTGCCGGTGGTGACTTCGTCAATCTCAAGACCTGTCGGATAAAGTTTTTTGGATGCAGTCTCTCGGAGGTGCTCATAGGGGTAGCAGGCGTGCGTGCGTCTGAAGGAGGACTGATATGCGTATATGTAAGCGTCTACGTTTGTACTGTGTTTCGCAAAAAAAATAAGCCGAGTTTCGAACCACTATTTTTATTTATTTGTACGGCTAGTTGGTGAAATTGGTTCAAAATTGCATTTCTGGCTAGACGGACAAAAAATGTGTTGGGCCGTTGGGGCTACTCGACCTAAACGGATATTCTAGGCAACAAGTCCAATTTAATTTCCGCGGCCCAACTCAAACACATGAAAACAGGCAGTTTTTTATGTTCGAAATACACCAGTTTCCGGTTCTAGCTGAAGGTGGACTGACGCACGAGCCACAACGATTAGCAAAAGACAGCTGTCATCGGGGCGTGATGAACGTCCCCATGTATACATGTTGTGAATTTACAACCCTGTCCCCATCTATACATGTTGTGAGCATAAATACGGTCTCATTCTTAGCCAGTGCGATAGCGCAGCCGTATACACAATTGAGCACTAGAGCTCCCGCACCTAGCCGCCGCCGCCGCCGGTAGCGCCGCCGGGGCAAAGACCCACGGGGCGTGGCGGCGGCGGGGGCCTTTCCTCGTCAACGTATGGTGGATGGCGGCCGGATCTCCCTCCTCGACGCATGGCGGACGCGCGGATGGGATGGGCGGCGGCGGCCTGCGCTGCGCCCCCTTCTCCCGTCGGCTCTCCCTCGGCCGGCACGGTTGGGATTGGCGGCGGCGGCCTGCGCTGCGGTCTCCTCCTCCCGTCGGCTCTCCGCAAAGACTCCACAGGGCTGGTGGGCGGGCGGTCGGGCTCATGGCCCGCGCCACCCCGCCTCTCGCCGGTGAGTGGAGGCGATCTCGGGCTTCACCCGCGACACGAGGTCGCTCGGGGCAGCAGCCTTGGGTACGACGGTGGAGGTGGCCCTCTTCTTCGCCGGAGAGGGTCGGCCTGCGGTTGGTGGTGGTGGATCTATCGATCTATCTCCGCGTTCCGGCGGCGAGATGGAGATTGGAAGCCGGCGACGGAGTCGCCGGTGGAGGTTGGAGTGGCCAACCCGGATGGTCGCCGACGTGGGGGTCCGACCTGAATAAAGGCGGTGGTCCTAGGGTCTCTCTTGCGTGAAGGGGAAGACCTACCGGAGGCCTGGACTCGTGATCTAGCCGGAGTGTTGAGTTCCGGAAGGCTCCGCCGGCGAATGTAACAGTGCTTTTGCCTGGAGTTTGCTGGATCGGTGGTATTCGGTCGTGCGCACCCATGCTTTTATTCCGACCGATTGGTTTTGGAGGGAGCGGCGCGAAGCTCTTTTTCTGTGTTGACATCAAGTGACTATGGATCCATGATGAAAGTCGGAAGAAGAGAAGTTCATGAAGGCCGGAGGGAGGACTAGCTAAGGGAGGTTCAAGTCTCCGCGCTGTTGAGGGACTTGCTTGGTGTCCGGGCTTCACAGCAGCGGTATGAAAGTGGGGCGACAACACAGGTGAAGTTCAGAGTCCTACCTTTCAGGGTGAAAACTCAAGGTCCGACCTTAACTGGTTGTGCCCGGCAATGACCTTGTTGGAGGCATTGTTTTGAGAGCGGGGACTATCTTCGGGGTGAAAACCTAAGATCGTTGATCGGGCGACGATGGTGTTAGCGCACTGTTCCCTTCTTGGAGGCGTCGTTTTGGAGAGTCTGTATTTCGTGTTGTCTTGGCGGTGGATGTATTGTCTGTTGTTAGGCCCGAGATACTGTAGCGGGACTTTTGTTTCTTAGTTTTCTTTTTCTTTTTTTGGCTGTGTGCATCCGTAGTGCTATTAGGGTGGTGTTTTGTTGCAGATGTTGGGTGTAATTGGTATCCTTTTGATATTAATATATTCCCTTTATCGAAAAAAATACACAATTGAGCATAGTAGATTTATACACCACCGACATATATTCGGTGCTCTCTAGCTGTGAAGAATAGTTGGGATTGGAGTAGTTATACTTAGATTATTGTCTATGAGCATGGGATGCATCAGGGAATGTGATCATTGATACAGATTGAAAAGGAGTGTTGATGCAGTCCTACAAGAAATGTTCATGGGCGGAGACCTCCCTTGGACCTGGCATGGTTGATACGCGTGATGCACACGTCCGTTGGGAACCCCAAGAGGAAGGTGTGATGCGCACAGCAGTAAGTTTTCCCTCAGAAAGAAACCAAGGTTATCGAACTGTAGGAGTCAAGGAAGCACGTGAAGGTTGTTGGTGGAGGAGTGTAGTGCGGCGCAACACCACCAGTGAAACCAGCGCCAACGTGGAACCTGCACAACACAATCAAGATACTTGCCCCAACTTAACACTGAGGTTGTCAATCTCACCGGCTTGCCGAAACAAAGAATTAAACGTATTGTGGAAGATGATGTTTATTTGCAAAGAACAGTAGAGAATAATGACTGCAGTAGATTGCATTCAGATGTAAAGAATGGACCGGGGTCCACAGTTCACTAGTGGTGTCTCTCCAATAAGATAAATAACATGCTGGGTGAACAAATTACAAAAAGGCAATTGACAAATAAAGATTCAATACATATCATGATGATCATGAGATTTAATCAGGCATTACGACAAAGTACATAGACCGCTATCCAAGATGCATCTATGCCTAAATAGTCCTCCTTCAGCTAGCATCCGCACCCCTCCAGTATTAAGTTGCAAACAACAGCAAATTGCATTAAGTATGGTGCGTAATGTAATCAACACAAATATCCTTAGACAAAGCATCGATGTTTATCCCTAGTAGCAACAACACATCCACAACCTTAGAACTTTCCTCATGTCCCAGATTCAATGGAGGCATGAACCCACTATCGAGCATAAATACCCTCTTGGAGTTACAAGTATCAACTTGGCCAGAGCCTCTACTAACAAGAACATAAACAACACATATTTGATAGATTGATAATCAACTTGACATAATATTCTATATTCATCGGATCCCACCAAACACAACATGTAGCATTACAAATTGATGATCTTGATCATGTTAGGCAGCTCACAAGATCTAAACATGATAGCACAAGAGGAGAAGACAACCAACTAGCTACTGCTATGGACCCATAGTCCAAGGATGAACTACTCATGCATCAATCCTGAGGCATGATGATGGTGCCTCCGGTGATGATTCCCCTCTGCAGGAAGCCGAGGCGATCTCCGAATCCCGAGATGGGATTGGCGGCGGCGGCATCTGGAAGGTTTTCCGTATCGTGGCTCGGTACGGGTATTCGCGATGAAGGCTTTAAGTAGGCGGAATGGTAGGTCAGGGGGGCGCGAGAGGCCCACACCATAGGGCGGCGCTGGCCCCCTGCCGGCGGGCCTATGGTGGCGGCGCTCGTCGCCCCACTTCGTTATCCCTTCGGTCTTCGGAAGCTTCGTGGAAAAATAAGACCGGGCGTTGATTTCGCCAATTCCGAGAATATTTCCTTTGTAGGATTTCTGAAACCAAAAACAGGAAAAAGAATTCGTTTTGGATTCTATTAGCAGCCGAAAATGCACATGATGTGGGTATGTAAGGTGGCCATGAGTATTATCATAAAGTAGTCATACTCGCCAAAACCCACCGCGAGCAGTGGTTAAGCAACACGTAAGAGCCGAGGCTGCCAAGATCGGCCGGGTGGGCCCTTCGGTCCTCGACGTCGTCCCGCAAAATGTTCCGGCACACGTCCCGGCGGTTGCAATACACCTGACCTATACTGGTCAGAAGGTGTTGATTGCTTCGATTAGTCTCCGCATGGTAGACACGTAAACATTAAATACGAGTCTCGATCGGCTCTCAGGTTGCCTCGGATCGGTTTCAAAGAGCCGATCACCCCATGATTCACGTTGGGTTTACGATGACATGGGGCTCTGCTTGATCAACACAAAGTTAAACCAATCCACGACAGTTTGGGGTTTTCACTGTATGATCGGAACATCCTACGCGTAGTTGAGCCTAATACACAGAAAGATGATAGAAAGCTAACACTAAAAAAAGAGGCCTAAAACCAACATTAAGTTAATTCCCTGAACATCCCTCTTAGGACTAACAAACCATACCTGCTACCACTCACCGGATCGTTCAACCTGTTTGCAAGGCCTAACCATACGGATATTAAACTAATCCTTGAAAAACAAGGAGCAACTATACCAGATTGGATCTAATAAACGGCACTTAATTAAAAGCAAGATGTCGCCTTACACCCTGATAAGTATAAGGGCAACTAGATATCGAGGGACGGCATAGCTAAGCAAATATGTGTAAGAAAAGCACCAATGCAAGCCCCAAAATACCTACGATAAGTAGTGTTACTCGCCATCAACAACGCTTCAGCACGAGTAACACAAGATAAACGAATAAACTGTGCTGCCCAGATCGCAAGATGCGATCTAGGGCAGCATGATGCTTACCCGGAAGAAACCTTCGAAACAAGGGGCGATGCGCCGGGTTTGTGTTTGTTGTGAACGTGATTGTCCTTTCTTCTCGAAACCCTATGTACATATTTATAGTCCAAGGGACTTTTCTAATTCGGGCGTGCACCTAACTGTGCACGGGTAACTCTATCTTTAATTCTAAACTAAGATGCAATTCAATACTATAATTACAGATACACGAGCAATCTAGCCCAAACTCTTCGTGCAAGGCCGTTTCAATCGCTCCACGTGTACATCATGCAAGCCCATCTCAATTACGGCCCATCTCCCGATTTGGCCAAAATCTGGTGATAACAGCCCCCTGGTTTTGGCAATGATAATTTCAAAACCACCCCGTTTTTCCTTCGAAGGGTCATGTCGTGGCAGAGCAGAACCGTCGCAGTGTCCTTCATCATGACGTCTTGCCTTCTCAACTTCTCTGCACGATTCGACAGTTTTGGTACCACATCCTCGGAAACCGCCGCAATTAAACCGTTTTTCATTATATCCCTTTATTTAAACTCGTCCAAACGTTTGCTTCTTCATCCCCTGTCTGCAGTAGCCATCGGCAAACCAAAAAACCCTCCTCAGCCGCCATGGACTCCTCTTCCTCCTCCGTATCCTCCGGCCTATCCTTCAGTCTTCCTTCTACGAGCCGAGCTGAGGTCGACCTGATGGCCATCTATGAAGCCCGCGCCCCAGAGTATTGGGACGCGCGGGACTGGGATTTCTCCGTCGAATCGGAAGACGACGAACCCCTCACCGACGGAGAGGAAGACCTCCCCTCCTCGCGATGGGGAGTTAGAGGCAACAAGCGACGACGACCTCTTCCCCTGACGGGGGCTTCTCCTCCCGACGAGTAGAAGAGGCGGAGGAATCGGAGGAGGAGGACTCCTCCTCCGCGGGGTACCCACCGGCCAAGCGCTTCGCTGGGTCGGATGACGATGACGGCGACGCACGACGGGAGGATGAAGCCTCCGCGGGCTACATCAGCAGCGACGAGGACTTCGCCGGAAGCAGCGCCGATGGTAGCTACGACGGCGACGACGAGGGCAGCGATGTCCGTAGATTAGGGGCTAGAATAGGGCTAGCAGTAGCGCATTAGGCCCTAGATCATCCCTTTTGAGAGCAATTAGCTCTTCGTTGTAAAATCCGCCTTTGAATCAATGAAAATGTTCTTCCAATTTAATTTCCAATCATCCGATTTCATATCTTCTCATTGTCCGATTGTCAAAGGTGGTCAACGCCCCAAGAGCCGATAGCATCGTATCGGCTTTTTTCCATCAATCGCCGATAAGGCCAACCTGATAACCAACTAGACAGATTCAAGTAGACAATCCTCAGATTCAGACAGTAACTTGATACCTGCCCATGATACTTTGTACCTCTAAAGTCGATGACTGCGCATCGGCTGTTTTTTATTCTAAAGTCGATGTCTATGCATCGGCTGTTCCCCAAAAAATTTTAATTTTTTTTTACTGGCCGATTTCATGTATCGCCTCCATATTCTTCATCCTCATGCTTGGGAAGTACTTCGAGGTGCCGGTCGATGTCTACTCACGCTTTTTCCCTAGACAGTGTTGGGCCTCCAAGAGCAGAGGTTTGTAGAACAGCGAAGAAGTTTTCCCTTAAGTGGATCACCCAAGGTTTATCGAACTCAGGGAGGAAGAGGTCAAATATATCCCTCTCAAGCAACCCTCAACCACAAAGCAAGAAGTCTTTGTGTCCCCAACACACCTAATAGGTGCACTAGTTCGGCGAGAGATAGTGAAATACAAGTGGTATGAATGAATATGAGTGGTAATAAAAATAGTGATATAGATGATGTAGTAATATTGCAGAAGTAAACATGCAAGATAACACAGCATAGTAATTCACAAAAACAGAATAAGCAAAGATAGCGTATTTAGGAATAAGGCTAGGGATTAGACTTTCACTAGTGGACACTCTCAACATTGATCACATAACAGAACAGATAAATGCATACTCTACACTCTCTGTTGGATGATGAACACATTGCGTAGGATTACACGAACCCTCAATGCCGGAGTTAACAAGCTCCACAATTCAATGTTCATATTTAAATAACCTTAGAGTGCATGAAAGATCGACACGACTAAACCAAGTACTAACATAGTATGCACACTGTCACCTTCACACCATGTAGGAGGAATAGATCACATCAATACCATCATAGCAATAGTTAACTTCATAATCTACAAGAGATCATAATCATAGCCTACGCCAAGTACTAACACGGATGCACACACTGTCACCATTACACCGTGCAGGAGGAATAAACTACTTTAATAACATCACTAGAGTAGCACATAGATAAATTGTGATACAAAACACATTGCAATCATAAAGAGATATAAATAAGCACTTCACTACGCCATTCATAAAAGTGAATAAGTATTCTTGAAATATAGCCTAAGAGACCCACACGGTGCACACACTGTCAACTTTACACACGTGGGACAAGGAGTCTCCGGAGATCACATAAGTAAAACCCACTTGACTAGCATAATGACGTCTAGATTACAAGCATCATCATATGAATCTCAATCATGTAAGGCAGCTCATGAGATTATTGTATTGAAGTACATAGGAGAGAGATTAACCACATAGCTACCGGCACAGAGCCTCGATGGAGAACTACTCCCTCCTCATGGGAGCAAAGAGCGGTGATGAAGATGGCGTGGAGATGGCAGCGGTGTCGATGGAGAAGCCTTCCGGGGCACTTCCCCGTCCCGGCGGCGTGCCGAACAGAGACTCCTGTCCGCATCTTGGCTGCGATGGCGGCGCCTGGAACTTTTCGCATCGTGGCTTATTCGTATCGAGGTTTTAGGTCGGACCTTTAAATAGGCGAAAAGGCGGAGTCGGAGGGTCAACGAGGCGGCGACACAATAGGGGGCGCGGGCCCCCCTTGGGCCGGTCTGTGGTGGGCAGCCCCCTCTGGCCCTTCTCGGTGCTCTGGAAGCTTCCGGTGAAAATAGGAACCCGGGCGTTGATTTCGTCCAATTCCGAGAATATTTCGTTACTGATTTCTGAAACCAAAAACAGCAGAAACAACAACTGGCTCTTCGCATCTTGTTAATAGGTTAGTTCCGGAAAATGCATACGACAATAATGTGCATAAAACATGTAGGTATCATCAATAAAGTAGCATGGAACATAAGAAATTATCGATACGTTGGAGACGTATCACTGGCCATTGACAGCCACTGGGAACTTCACACCATCCAACTGCTCGAGCATGTATGCATTAACCTTTAAAACTTGGTCGACTTTGTACGGGCCGTGCCAATTTGGAGACCATTTACCATACATTTTATCCTTAGTTCCCAACGGCAATACAGCTTCCCATACCAGATCACCAACCTGGAACTCCTTTGGCTTTACCTTCTTATTATATGCGCGAGCCACCTTGGCTTTATTCTCCTTGATTTTCTCAAGCCATAGTCTGAGTTCCGTTGCATCCTCAATGCTGTCACTCATCGGGCTGCATATTCTTCAGTAGTTAAATCATTCTGAAATGTAACCGTCTCGACCCAGCCTTGATTTCCCAGGGTAACACAGCTTCTTGTCCATAGACCAGATGGTATGGCGAGGTTTTTATTGCCCCATGACACGACATGCGATAAGCCCATAATGCTTCTGACAATACCTCGTGCCAACGTCTAGGATGCTCGTCGATCTTCCTTTTAATCAGCTTGATCAGACTTTTGTTGGATGCTTCAGCCTGTCCATTTGCTTGAGCATAGTATGGAGACGATCGGATCAGCTTGATTCCCATATCCTCGCAGAACTTTCTAAACTCCTTAGAAACGAAGACCGAACCTCCATCGGTCGTGATAGTCTAGGGAATACCAAATCTGTGAATGACATGCTCCCTCACGAAATCGATAACATCTGATGATGCCACTGCCTGCCTTCATAGGGACGGCCTCCACCCATTTAGTAAAATAATCTGTAATGGCCAGAACCCATACATGGCCTTTGCTCGAAGGAGGATGTATCTTGCCGATCATATCCATGCCCCACCCTCGGAACGGCCACGGCTTGATGATGGATTCATCGCTGATGCAGGTACCATCTGAATGCTCCCAAACTTCTGACATGCTTGACACCCTTTATAGTACTTGAAACAATCTTAAAGCATGGTGGGCCAATAAAATCCCGATCGCCTGATCAGCCACTTCATCTTATGAGCCGATTGGTGAGTTCCACAGGCACCCTCATGCACCTCATGCAAGAGCCGATTGGACTCGGCTGGTCCCAAACATTTGAGAAGTAACCCTTCCAAAGTCCTGTAGAACATGTCATCTCCAATCAGGACGTACTTCATGGCCTATCTTATCCGTTTAGGTGCCCCCCGAGCCGGATCTTTCAAGTAATTGAAGATATCGGCTCTCCAATCATCAGGTTCCATGAACTGCACCTGAAAATCGGCTTCCTCTGCCACGTCCTTGTATCCTGACGCCGTTTGTGCGAGGTCGTTCGCCTCGGTATTTTGCGACCTTGGGATCCAATGGAAGTTTATATACCTGAACTGTGCCATCAGCTCACGGCATTGTATCCATAATGGGAAGAGCAACTCGCTCTCACACTTGTATTCCTCCGTGAGTTGAGAAATCACCAACTTGGAATCCCCGAAGATCTCAACTGCTCGCCCCAGCGTCCAATAGCAACTCCATTCCCTTGCACATCGCTTCATACTCAGCAACATTGTTGGTGCAAGGGGTAGATATCCTGATGGAGAAGGAATACGTTGCCCCCGAGGCGACACGAGTAGCACGCCTGATGTCGCACACATCCGTATCCGATCCATCGAAGAACATGGTCCATGCACGCATAGTGCTGCTACATCCGTGTTGATTCGTTCAGCAATAAGATCGGCCAACGCTTGTCCTTTGACTGCTTTCGCAGGCTGATACCGGATATCAAATTCCGATAAAGCAAACATCCATTTGCCGAGTCGGCCTTTCAACACAGGAGCCGACAGCATATGCTTGATGACATCCGATTTGTGCATGACGATGATTTCTGCTTTGCAAGATGTGCTGAATCTCCGTGTGAAGAACAAGCAGAGGCACAACCTCGATCTCGAGGTACCTGTTTCGCATCCAACATCCTTCGCTGAGGTAGAAAACCACTTTTTCCAGACCATCATAAACCTGCACTACTACGACGCGATGGAAGTGTCGCTGCGACAAGTAGATGTACAAGGGTCTGTCTGCTTTGTGGAACCAACACATGTGACTTCGTTAAGTACTCCTTGATATCGTCAAATGCTCGTTCCTGCTCTCCGCCTTAAACTCCCTCATCAGATTTGATTTTGACCAATCCCATGAACGGCTCGATTCGTCCTGACAGGTTGGAGATAAACCTTCGACGAAATTGATTTTGCCGATGAGACACAGCTCCTTTTTCGTGGTGGGAGGCTTCATCGTTCGTACTGCCTCTTGACTTTTCAGGCCGATCTCGATTCCACGCTCATGAACCAAGAAACCCAAGAATTGACCGGCCGTCACACCAAAGGCACACTTCTTTGGATTCATTCTTAGTCCGAACTTCCTAGTTCGGTCCAGGACGTGTTGCAAATCTTCCAAGTGTCCGTCCACCGAAACAGACTTCACCACCACGTCATCGATGTAAATCTCCACCAATTTGCCGATTAGATCATGAAAGATGTAATTCATGGCTCTTTGGTAAGTTGCGCCGGCATTCTTCGCCCAAATGTCATGACTACATATTCAAACAAGCCCACCGAGCCTGGAACTCTGAATGCAGTCTTGTTTATATCTTCCGGAGCCATAAAGATTTGATTGCCGGCATTGCCATCCATGAAGCTTAAAAACTTTATGACCAGCAGCTGCATTGCTGATCAATGTCCTGCTACTGGCATCGGATATTCATCCTTTGGAGTGGCACTATTGAGACTCCGAAAATCTATGGCGACGCGCCATCGGCCATCCTTCTTCTCCACAGGTACGACATTGGAAATCCATTCAGCGTACCTAGCATGGCCTGATGAACCCGGGTCCAACATCTTCTCGATCTCCTTCTTGACTTCCACCAAGATTTCGGCCTTCATCTGTCGTGCTCGCTGTTGGAATGGCCGAAATCCTTTCTTCAGAGGGAGCCGATGCTCAATGATACTTCTGTCTAACCCAGGCATCTCTGTATAATCCCATGCAAAACAATCTGGGTACTCTTTCAACAAGGCTATCAACCGGCTCCTGTGGATCCAACTTTTTGCTGATAAATGTTGGTCGTGGCTTATCCCCAGGACCAATGTCAATCTCTTCCAGCTCATCAGCTGATGTGCACCCATACCCCAACTTTCCATCGCTTGCTAGATCAATGCTGAACAAGGCAAAAGGCATGTTGAGGATAATTTTGGCCGATTGCCGGAATCGGCCTCCTTTTTCATTGCAATGTTCAATGAGGGTTTACAACTTTTTGGTTCTCTACTATGGCTACGTGACAAGCTTGAGGTAAGACCTTTGCTTTTTATTTTTTGGGGCCGATCGCGGGATCGGCCTTGTCACGTACGTCCATAGACTCGATCTTGCTACTCTGTCGGCCAAGGATAAGACCAGCCTCACCCCGTTTGAAGCTTCGATGCGCTCACACCACCAAATTAATTCCAGAGCGGCTCTTGGTCGTTTGCATCCCAAATATTCATGGCAGCTAGCGAGATCTCGATCGAATCATCTGCATGAACAACTTCCACTTCATCTCCATCCCATTGTATGATGCACCGATGCATTGTGGATGGAATGCAACAAAGCGTGGATCCAATCCCTCCCGAGGACAGCAAGTGCTTTTGCTCGACGATAAAGAACGTCGTAGGGATGGTTTTTCGGCCTACGATCAGGTCTACGTTCAACACCCTTTGCTTCTGACGGCTGGCCGTTGAAATCGCTTAGTGTGACGTTGGTCTTGATCAGATCTTCGTTGGAACGTCCCAAACGTCGTAGCATGGAGTACGGCATTATGTTGACTGCCGCTCCCGTGTCAACCAACATCTTGCTGATAGGCTGCCCATTGATGTAACCTCTCGTATAGGGCTTTCAAATCTCCTTTCTTCGTGGCTTCTCAAAGATGATCGGCCGTGGACCGTAGTCAACCGTGCCACCGATACCTCCTCGTCTTTTGGAGCACAAAATTCTGGGAGTATGAACACCATGTTTGATATCAGCCGATGCCTCCGCATCGGCTTTGTCTACTTGGGGCGCCACACTCTTTATTCTGTGGCCGCGCTCTCGTCTCCAATGTTTGCTGAATTTTCACGCCAGATCGGGCCGTGCTTTCCTCAACGTGTACAGTACTGAGCCTCGGCTCCTCTAGGCTTCAAGCTGCACCCTACGCTTCTCGGGAGTTGGCTGAGTCCATCGGGACACCACCGAGGCCGGTGATATCTGTCTTCTTCTTCTTCTGACTCCTCGAAGTCTCCATCTTGTGATGACTCAGCTCGTTTGTTCTGAGGTGGGAGAGGCCCTAGACGCTGAACACTGATACTTCATTCGTTCCCTTCTTCTGCTGTCTACATTCTGGGCAGTTCTCGATTGTAGGCAATCGGGTCATTCTGAGTCCCAGAGTGTTTGAAGAAAGGACAGTTCAATGCTTATCCATGTCCTCTTGCTCTCTCGACCTCTGACAAAGGATTAACTTGTCAATGCCTACAGATTGTAGACTAGGGTTTTGCTAGAAGTAGAGGGCAAGTAGATCTCGAAGGTTCAAGCGGTACTCGACGATTATGAAAACTAGGGTTATGTTGACAGTGAGATTCGATCCTTTCTTTGTCCCCGACTCCCCCTTATAGGAGGCGGAGCCTAGGTTTCGTAATATACAAGTTACAGAGTTCGAGAGGGTTTCATACCCAACCCGTAAAATTACAAATCTCTATCTTTCCTAATACAAACTATCTTTCCTTAACACTAAATGGACTTCCAAGTCTTCTTATTCTTCGAGTCTTGGGCCTTGAGTAAACCCCGGTACCATCTTTGGCAGGCCCATTGGGGATGCCTATGTCGTCTCCCCCGAGATTTTTCTTGAATCGAAGAATCAAGGAAAATCTTTAATCATTACATAATCTTTCGATATGTAAACATTATTTTGTACAGGGATAACGGTAGTTGGGGCTAGTTCATCGACGGACAGGTACTAGTTAATGCTCTAGTGGCAATCCGCAAAATCCTACTTCAAGATCACGTCCCCGGACATGATCTCGGAATACTGGTGTAAACTTCGACAGGTGCCGCTTAAGGTCTTACCATTCTGTCGAGTCCCAGTCATATTTTATCGGGTACCTAACGCGTCCGTTAGGATTTTTCTTCGTATCTGTTGATACGGAAAATAGTAGCAATCCGCCGTCAGAGACGGTGCCACGCCGCTCAGAACGGATCTGGGTCTTACCTTCGCAAAGTTTTGCGGCATTCGGAGATTTTTCGCGACTTTTAGCGCTCTGAGAATATTTCGAAAAGTGCTTTTATTCGCTGGAATGGCACATTTATCGAGTCATATTTGATGACTTATTTTGTCTTCCCGATGGGAGTATATGTAGAGTTATCTCGTATAACTCGAAATATACTCTCGTACTTCTTTCTTTTAATAAAAATTCATCGGGCACGCGAACGGCGCTCCCGATGAGTAGCCCCAGGCGGCCAAGATCAGTGTGTAGGCTCCACAGATTAGTATTCCTTGCCGCTATATTTTCAATCCTTCTCTATATTTTTATATTTATCGGGTGCGCGATCAGCGCTCCCGATGGGAGCCCCCGAGGCTATGGACAAATACTTGTATTTGATCATAGGCTCTGCCATTTCTATTTTGTCATATTTGAAATTTTCTTTTTTCCAGTAGCCCCCGAGCGTTTGGGCAAAAACTTGTATTTGATCAAAAGGCTCCCGAGATAATCTTAGGTTGTCGATAAACTTTTGAAGCCTCATAGTCGAGCTTTTCTTTCATCTTGACGACGTCATTGCTGATGATAGCCATGATTCATTTTAAACTGACCATTACCGCTTCTTTCACTGCCTTGTGGGTCCCAATTCCTGATCTAACGGACACGTCGTGCAAGTGGGGGACACATGTTCTCCCCTTTTTCTGGCACACGTTCTGTAACCTCGTCAATGTTAAAATACCTTTTTACCCTTGTTTCCACGTGGTGATCATCTCCCGCATTCTTTTTCCATCCAACGGTCCGTCGCTTCACCGCACCTCTATATAAGATCCCCTTCTTCCTCCTCGAGCACTTCCGCTCACGCCGTTCCCCTGCTTGTACCTGCAAAACTTCCTCCTGCGCCCCACAACTCTCAGAGCTCATCTCTTCGCAGCTACATTCCTCCGTCATTGTTGATGCCACCGCGTCGCTTGACCAGGCACAACACTCCAGATTCATCGATGGCTGCCGCGGATCTAGGAGCCGCGGAGTGGGAAAGGTCCAAGATCACGAACCAGGACCTGAATCTCTTGAAGAAGCTGGGGATTAGCAAGAAACCCAAAGCGGTTTGCTTTCCCAGTGAAGAAAGCTACCCAACCCCTCCAATGGGGTATCGGGTAAGTTTTGTTGATCACCTCATCCGTGGTCTTTCCGCCCCATTCACCCTTTTCTTCGGGGATTGCTTTTTGTTTATGGTCTCCAACTTCACCACCTCACGCCCAACTCTATCCTTCACATTTCCATTTTCATCACCCTCTGCGAAGCCTTCCTTGGTGTCCAGCCTAACTGGGCATTATGGAAGCGCATTTTCTTCTGTCGCCGTAATGGCTCTGCCAATGTCGCCTATAATATAGGCGGCGTTGTTATTTCTGTTTGCTCCTCTGTCAACTACTTCGACGTCAAACTCCCTGATTCCGTTCAAGGGTGGCGCAAGAAGTGGTTATATATTCGTGAAGAAAACCATGGATGCGCTGAAGACAATATTCCTCCTTTTGACGGTGCCGAGAAAATCCTTCGCCGCCGTTCTTGGGACGCAGAAGCTACCGAGGAAGAAAGAACTTCGACGGAGGCTGATGACTCGCATCCATGAGTTGCAGAATACTCGTGGAAAAGAATTATCAGGCATCCAAATTACGGCGTATTTCCTTAGGACTAGAGTGCAGCCTCTTCAGGCTCGCAAAAACCCTTTCTGGAATTATGCCGGCGATGAGGACACAGATCGCTTGTCGACGAATTTGGAAGTCAAGGATTTGGATAGGCTTATCCGAAAAATTTCATCTCTCAAGAAGAAAGATTCTATCCCTTCCACTTATCGCGTAAAACCATACAGCGCCACCAATGCGCTTCCTAAGGTAAACATTGTCGCGTAATTTATTATTGCCTTGCTATTTGTGTTGTTACTCCTTTTTGACATCCTTCCTCATTTTTATACAGAATCACCCAAATCTTGTTTCACTTCCTCCTCTTCCGGAAGGTGGGGAAGTCGAAGAAAGGGTCGTTATCTCCGACGATAACCAAGATGCCCCCTCTTTTGCAAATGAACCCGCAGAATCTCGAAAATCTGCGGGATCTGACGAAAAGGAGGATGCCTCTGAAGCCACTGCGTCGGCACAATCTCCTCCTCCTGCTGTTTCTCCAAAGAACAAAAGGAAAAGGAATGATGCCGAAGATTCCGGGCACCTCCAAGGCCGAAGAAGCTGTTCCTTCTCGCCAAAAGGCAGCTTATGATCCATACCTCGAGACTCTCATCAGTTCGTAAGTACCCTCTCCCTGTTTATTTGTACTTGAAGATTTTTGTCTATCTTGCTTTTTATGTTGTCGGCATTTACTCGTAGTGATGATGAAGAAGAAGTACCAACTGCTGATGTGGCTGCTCGAACGAGTACGTCACATACATTAGTCGCCTCGGAGACGCCAGTTGAAGGAGAAGAAACTTCGCCTCCTCGACAAAAGTCGGCGCTGCTACTCCTCCTTCAAGCCCCCGTGTCCCTTCACCAAAAAGGGCAAGGGTTGAAACAATCCCGGAGCTACTCTTCAATCGAGTAGCTCTTCTAACCCTCTCTTGGATGATGTAAGTTCTTAATTTGCTTGTCGCTGTCTATATTTTCTCCATTTGCTTCTATGTGCCATCATTTTTTCCATACCGACATTTTCTTTCTTTGTCTTTCCTTGATAGCCTATGATCAAAGAGCTTCTTCGCATCGGTGCCCAATTCGTTGGGTACCGTGATTACGCCAACAAACTGAAGGTAGTGCCTGGCTATTTTCTGCTTCCTTTCTGCTTTATTGTCGACGTTTTTAGCTAATCTTGTCTTCCTTTTACAGAGAAACTGGCAGAAGCCAATGGACGTGCTGACACGCTTGCTCAAAAATTAGAGCAATGTGAAGAGGCTCGTAAAAAGCTGAGTCAGATGGTTCAAGCTAGGCGAGAAGACAAAGCCAAGGCTGATGTGCTAGTGTCAAAGATATTCGGAAACGTCGCACGTTGCGAGACTTCATTAAGCGAACACATAACTGCGCAATCTGCTCGCGAAGCAGCGATCACCAAACGTATAAGGATACAAAATCGTCGCTTTGTCAGTAAGTATCTGCACCATTTCATATCCTTTGGATTTTTCTTTTTTGCACTTGTTTGTTGATCAAATTTTCTCTTTTTATTTTGACAGATAAGACCTCTCAAGAATTTGAACTTGAAGATCCCGACAATGATCCTCTTCTTGACGCCGTTTCGTTCCTTGAATTTCATGGGACAGAAGCGCGTGAAGGCATTGATGAAGCCAGGACAGGGCTGTCGCGGCTCTTCCCCTACTTCTTCCCGAAGAAAGAGGAACCCGCAACTTTCCTTGCTCTTGCCAAGTGCTTTAATCCTCCCGAAGATCTTGGGCTGAAGATGCACCATGAGAATATGAAGGTTGCCGTTGAAAACCTGGCCTTAGTCTGATAGTCAAGCCATTGACTGGGCGAGTGGGCCACGGAGCAGATAGAGCAAACAAAATGGCGATCATTGATCAAGGCGGCAAAGCTGAATACGAAGAAAATCCTGGCCTATCTCGGGATCAAGCCATCTTCGACTCCCAGCTCGTCAAAGCCGGAGGTCTAATTGAATGCCTTTGCCTTTTCTACTTTTTTGCTTTCTTTATTTCTTTTGCTGTTATCGCCATTCTAGCCTTGGCGACAATTATTCTGTTAGTCCTTTTGGAGAACTTCGTTTGTAATGACCATGTAAACTTTCTAGAAAGCAATGAAATTCCTCTTGGTACTATCATTGATCCTGGGATTTTATTTTCCAGTTAATATTTGATAATTATTCAACCAACCCTTGCTCTCCCGACGCTGTGCCTGCGTCTTCCTTCTCGAAGAAGGTAAAAACCGATGATAATCTCCTTGAAGGTTCTTCAAGCAAACCTGTGTCGGAAGATTTACAAGAACTTCGACAACAACTTCAATCCATGAAGAAACAAACTTTGGCAATGATGGAACAATCTCGGAAAGCATCTGAACAAGAAGAGCTTGCTCTTCATCAAGCCAAAGAGGCTATGGTTGCCAAAGATGCTGCTGTATTGGCAGAGGGAGCTGCTACCCGAGAAAATAGCATGCTCGAACTAATGTTGGAAGCTAGCACAGATATGCTAGGTACGTACCTCCAACCTTATGGTGCCTCTTCTTTATTTTGCTGTGCTTTCTTCCAAATTTCTTGCTTTGTTGCCTAATAGGCTCGGTTCTTGATGCTGCCGCCGAGGATCAAAGAGTGAATGAGAGGACGAATCTTCTTGTCAATCTTTCCCTTAATCATGGCTGTTTATTTTGGGCCACCCCTGAACGAACCCAGCAAATTGTCAGGTTCCAAGATCGTGCTTGCCAAGTGCGCGAATTTCTCAGTTTTTGCACGACCACATTGACCCTTGTTTTCAAGACTTTGTTTCCTCGAAATGAAGTACCGACAACTCTTCCCAATTTACTGGAGGCCTTCAGAGATGCTCCTCGTATTCATAATTTTGTGCGAGCTCAATTGACTGCTGGAGCAAGATTTGCCATGATTATGATACATATTTGCCATCCAAAATTAGACCTGACGAAGATTGTCGTTGATTGCCTGGCGAAAAAACGCGGCGGAAGAATAATATTGATGCAATCAATGAGATGGTGACTCCTGTGGCCGAGTCGATGATAGATGAGCTTCTTCGGATGGATTCAGAATTCTTCGTCAAGGGATCTTATGCTGAGCATAAAACTACCAGAGGCTTGTCAATAGATGCTATTTTAGGTTCTGACTGATTTGTAAAACTTTGTCGAAAAAATTTGTTGTATATCACAAAGTGCTCTATATTGTTGGAGCCCCCGAGCCTTTTGGCTATAGTTTGTACTAATTTTCTTTTGCAAAGATTTCTTCTTGTGTTGTAATAAAACATCTTGATGGACTGCAGGATCTTGAGTATCTTGGTGTCGAAGTTCTATATTTCTGTTTGTCGGGTTTTTGGACCAAAGTGATGAGATTTTCTGACGTGTGTACTATATTTAATCATTACCAGCTTCCGATTTATGTATTTGGCGAGGTATTATTGTACCAAGGCGAAATATTTTCAGTAAATCGAGTTTGTCTGTTTTGATACTTGAAGGTGTAGAGCCCCCGAGTGTGTCGACGAATAAGAAGTATATCTTTACTATTTTTATTATATTGCAGCACCACGAGCCCGCCTCATTAAAACCTTTTCCGGCCCCACTCGGTGCCCAAAAAAGGAAAAGAGTGCGTCCGAAAACTCGCGGGCGTTTCGGTACATTGTATTTTTACAGAGGAGACTATATTTTGGTATCTAAGCGTAAAACGCCTGAGCTGCGCCACGTTCCAAGGATTTGGCTCAACGTCCCCGTCTTCTTGTCCTTGATTCTGTATGCTCCTCCTTCGATTACTTCTGTGATGATGTAGGGCCCAAGCCATGGTGACTCGAGTTTTTCATGACTTTTTTGGTTGAGTCGCAAAACTAGGTCACCAACTTGAAAAGATCTTGGCCGCAATCGTCGACTGTGGTAATTCTTCAGGTCCTGTTGATATTTAGCGACTCGTGACAGGACTTCGTCTCGGGCTTCGTCAAGTGCATCGACGTCGTCCTCCAAAGCTTTTCTCGAGGTTTCTTCATCATATTCTGTGACTCTTGGAGAATCATGCTCTATTTCTATCGGCAGGACTGCTTCGGCTCCATGGACCAGAAAAAACGGCGTTTCCTGTGTCGCCGTATTTGGTGTTGTTCGGATACTCCACAACACACTTGGCAGCTCATCTAGCCAAGTATGTCGAGCTTTTTCCAATGGTCCTAGTAGGCGTTTCTTGATACCATTGCATATGATGCCATTGGCCTTCTCGACTTGACCGTTGGTCTGTGGATGCGCAACAGACGCAAAACTCAATTTGATGCCCACTTCTGCGCAATATGCTTTGACTCCTTGGACGTAAAGTTACTGCCGTTGTCTGTGACAATGCTATGAGGAACTCCAAATCTGAAGACGATGCTTTTCACGAACTTAATCGCCGACGCGCCGTCCGGTGAATTTATCGGCTTTGCTTCGATCCACTTTGTAAATTTGTCGACAGCGACAAGCATATACTCATAACCTCCCGGCGAAGCTTTGTGTAGTTTTCCCACCATGTCGAGACCCCATTGAGCAAAGGGCCAAGATAGTGGGATTGGCATAAGTTCCGCGGGAGAGTGAGGTTTGGCGGCAAATCTTTGGCACGGGTCGCAAGTTCTCACTATTTCCTTTGCGTCCTCTATTGATGTTAACCAATAAAATCCTGCTCTAAAAACCTTAGCCGCGATGGCCCGGCTGCTCGCGTGGTGCCCGCATATCCCTTCGTGCACATCTTTCAGATGATTCTTCCTTCGGGTGTAACGCATCTCTGTAGCACGCCCGAAATACTTCGTTTGTACAACTCCCCTTTTACCACAGTGAAAGCTTTTGATCTCCTGATTATTCGCCTTGCTTCGAACTGGATCGTCGGGTATCGTTTTCCTTAGGATGTATGATATGTAAGCCTGCATCCATGGAATTTGCACCATCATGATTAGCTCCTGCTCCTCTTCTTCTTCTACCGTGTCGTTGGTGGTACTCGAGGTTTTCTTTTTTCTCCTTTGTTTTTGTTGGTTTTGTTGATCTCTCGCTTATCTCTTCCCAAAACACGCCTGGAGGAATCGCGAGACACTGTGACCCGATGTTTGCAAGAACGTCGGCTTCATCGTTGCTCATCCTGCTGATGTGGTTTACCTCGCAACCATCAAATAATTTCTCCAGCTCATTGTACACCTCTTTGTATGCTATCATATTGACTGCATCACATTGGTTCATAACTTTTGCTGTGCCACCAATTGTGAGTCGCCGAAAATTTTCAATCGGGTTGCACCACAAGCTTTCGCCATCTTCATCCCGTGTATGAGAGCTTCATATTCTGCTTCATTGTTAGACGCGTTTGGGAACGTCATCCGCAAAACATATTTCAACTTATCGCCTTCGGTGATACCAATATCACACGCTCCAGACCTTCCAACCTTTTGGACCCGTCAAGTTCATGGTCCAAGTTCTCGATAAATTGGAGGCCCCGTGTTTTGTAGTTCCATCCACTCTGCAATGAAATCCGGTAAAACTCGCGATTTTATTGCTTTTTTTCATACGTGATGTCCCGAGAGAAAGTTCTATTCCCCAAAGGAGACACGGCCCGTAGCTTCTGGGTTGTTCAGTATATTTGACAGGGGATCTTCATAGACCACTATTATCGGGTGCGCCGAAAAATAGTGTCGCAATTTTCTTGCTGTCGTGAATACTCCATATGCCAGTTTCTGATATCGCTGTTTTGAAGGCGATAAAACTTCATTGATGAAATATACTGGCCTTTGAACTCCATGAAGCTTGCCTTCTTCTTCTCTCTCAACTACTAGGGCTGTGCTGACCACCTGAGGTGTGGCTGCAATGTATAAGAGGAGAGGTTCTTTCTCTTAGGCGCCACCAATATCGGTGGTGTCGAAATTGCCCGCTTGAGGTTCTCGAAGGCTCTATCTGCTTCTTCGTTCCATTGAAATTTTTCCCCCTGTTTGATCAACGCATAGAACGGTAGCGCTTTTTCCTAGCCTGGCGACGAATCTGCTTAAAGCTGCGACTCGCCCTGTTAATCGTTGTATCTCTTTCAATTTTGTTGGCTTTCTCATAGTCACTATGGCCTGGATTTTTTCAGGGTTGGCTTCAATCCCTCTTGCTGATACTAAGAACCCGAGGAGTTCTCCTGGGGAACTCCAAAAGAGCACTTTGTCGGGTTCAGCTTGAGACAGAACTTGTCGAGGTTGTCGAAGGTTTCCTTCAAATCTTCGATCAGAGTTGACCCCTTCTTTGATGTTATTACGACATCATCAATGTGAGACTTGTACATTTTTCCCAATCTGTGTTGCTAGGCATTTCTGCATCATCCGCCGATATGCTCCCGCGTTTTTCTAACCAAAGGGCATTGTTTTGTAGCAAAACACGCCGTAAGGTGTGATGAACGCTGTCTTGGCTTCATCTTCTTCTTTTAGTCTAATTTGGTTATAACCAGAGTATGCGTCCAAAAAGGAAAGACGTTCGCATCCTGCCGTGGAGTCGATGATTTGATCGATCCTTGGGAGGGGAAAGTGATCCTTGGGACAATGTTTATTGAGACACATAAAGTCGACGCACATGCGAAGGACTATTGTGTGTTTTTTCGGCACCATCACTGGGTTAGCTACCCATGTGGCTTCGGTAGATATTTCTCTGATACCAGCATCTTTGAGTCGATCTATTTCTGATAACATGGCTTTGCGGCTAGGCTCGAAAAACGCCGCAAAGGTTGTTTTACTGGTCTTGCGAGAGGATCCAAATTGAGGTGGTGCTCGGCAAGTTCCCTGGGTACTCCTGGCATGTCACTGGACACCATGCGAAGATTTTCCGGTGCTCACGGAGGAACTCGACGAGCGCGCTTTCCTATGCGACGTCCATGTTTGCGGCAATGGATGTCGTTTCTTGGATCTGTTGGGTGGATACTGCCTCTTTTGAATCCTTGGTTGTATTAAGGTTGGCTTTGAAGATCTCCCTACCTCTGGCAGCACATCATAATCGGTGAACCTTGGATCCGCATATTCTCTTGCATCCCGAAAGTTTCTGATAGTCGATGAAATCCTTGTCGCATTTATCGATAACGCGAAACTTCCTTTGATTGTGATAGGTCCCTTGGGTCCAGGCAACCTCCACAACAGATATGTATAATGCGGTACTGCCATGAACCTGGCATATGCTGGTCGTCCCAACAAAGCATGATATTGCGACGGGAAATCCACAACTTCGAACTCCAAATTTTCTATCCTGTAGTTTTCTCGGGTTCCAAACTGAACGTCGAGGTTGATCTTGCCCAACGGGGAAGCTTCTCTGGTGTAATCCCCGGAAACGTGTGTGGCTTGGTTTCAAGTTTGCCAGGATATGTTCATCTTCCTCAATGTATCTGCATACATGAGGTTTAAGCTGCTACCGCCATCTATGAAAACTCTCGACACGTCAAACCCGCGATGCTGCTGGTAAGATGAGTGCTGATTGTCCTGGTCGAGGAACTTGCTGCGGATGGTCTGCGATTGTGAAGCCAATGTCTTGCCCCGACCAATTTAAGTACTGTGTTGGTGGAGGCATCTTTTCTGCCATGAACACTTGTCGCTAGATTACCTTCTGCGCCATGTTTGATGGCCTAGCTTTCTGAATCATCGAGACCGCACCGTTAGAATTGGGATCAACATATGGAGGTGGATGTGGTGCTGCCGCTATTCTAAGCTGGTGCCGATTTTCGTCCGTAATTGCGGGAGGAGGTGGAAGGTGGATCTCGCTCCTTGGCCCCTGGGGGTTTCTATTCGTGGCCTGGGCATTTGCGATTCTGCGCTGCTCGCAACATTGCCCAAAAATTTCGGCAATCTTTCTGGAGATGCCCTGATTGCCTCTTTCCATTATTGTCAAGATAAAAATGCATCTGGCATGGACCGTTCATCATCTCTTCGGGGGACACATAAGGTCTTTGGAACCTTGGTCCATTGTTTTGTTTGTTGCCGCGAGAATCGCCTCTATTGTCGCCTTGATGCTCGTTACTCCTTTGATAGTCATCTCGACTGTTTCCTCCAGGATTTCCTCGAAAACCAGCCGAGATATGGCCAGGAGCATCGTTGTTGTAGAACTGACGAGAAAATCGCCTTCTATTTTGATAATTTCGACCACGATCCTCTTCTGGCGACCTGTGTCGCTTATTGTATATTGCGTCTTCTCCATCTGCCCATTTATTGGCTATCTCCATGAGTGCTGATATGGTCTTAGGGTTAGTTCTCCCCAAGTCCTCGACAAAGTCTCCTCGCGGATTCCTGCTACGAACGCATCTATTGCTCGCTCGTCGATATATCTTCTGCCGAGTTTTTTATAATGTTCCACCGCTGTATGTATTTTCTCATCGACTCGTCATGTTTTTGTCGACATGCCCTCAGTTCTTTCCAATGACGCAGGTTTCTTGCGGGTGGATCGGAAATTCTTCACAAAGATATCCTCAAAGTTATCCCATTGTCGATGGAACTTGGGGGAGTTTCTTTATCCAAGATCTCGCGGCACCGCTTAAGTGAACTTGGATACTTTGCATAGGTGTTGCTCTGGTTCCTCCTACCAGCTTCACCATCTCGAGATAATCCACGAGCCAATCCTCGGGATCTTGCAGGCCGTCGAATTTCTTGAAATTTTCGGGTAGCTTGAACCCTTTTGGGACTCGAGTCTTTCGAACTCTTCTCGTGAAACACGGAGCCCACACATATCTTCGTCGGCAACTTCTGGTGAATGCTGACGCTCTCTTCTTTCTTGTCGCGCTCTGTCCACCCTTACTTGGACTGTGTGTCTCTTGCTCCACTTGTTCTTGGGGGATCTTGAACTGCTGCGGTGGGTCGTGGACTATTTTGCCTAGGGTTTTCTTCGGGAGGCGTTGTTGCAAACGCTGTTCCCATAACTCCTACTCCAGCCATCGCCATATTGAACAATGGTTCTCTCGGGTCTCAGGAGGTGGTCTGGACGCCAAGATGTAAGCTTGTGTTGCCATGTAACCTGCCTGGCGTTTTTGGGATGATATTTCCCCTTTCATCAATCGACATAAAGGACATGTCGAGATTTTGAATTATGTTTCTCTCTCTGCGGGTATGTTTTGCAGCCGAGACATTGCTCTCCTCCGAGCTTCTCTGTGTTGTCTCCCGAAGTTCCTGATTGTCGACTTAAATCTGCTCGGCGTCGCGATGCGGGCTGCCTCTTTTCTTCTATTTAGTGATGCTGTCTGTTTTTCCAACTCTCTGCTTACTCGAGCAAGTCTATATTGATATTCTTGTAATTCTTGTACAGTACCAGTGGTGGTCATAGGTTCTGAACCATCCATGGCTCTTGCAGCCCTATCCCATGCTGCGGGAGCTGTACTCTTTCTCGGGGTGAGGACCCGACGTATTTAGTGCCTAGGCCTTTTCTGAGATCAGCGGGATCGATGTAAGGATTTCCCAAATCATCGAAAGCCTCTGCTTCGGTTCGATCGGCCTGCCTCTTCTATCGCATAGATCTGATGATATTTTGCGTATTGATTTTTGTCAGGATTGGTGACACCATCATAAAGAGTGGTGAAAACCTTTCCGATGGCAGCAGATTTGTCGATGAAGTTGAAGCTGTCGACGCTGTCGTAGTCGCTGCTTATAAAGGAGTCCGCAGACGACTCGAAGGATGTGTTGCTGAAGATCTTAGCGAGCTTTCCGCTTGCCTTGTTGTCGATGAAGCGTGGCGACGAAAACTCTTCGTTACTCGACGAAAAGCTAGAATCGACCGCTGAAAATTCCGACGAGATCGGAACTCGAGACGGTAGGATCCTTCCTTGTTGACGCCAAATCGGAATTCTCCGAACGTCATGATGATGGGCTCCTCCAGATAGGCACATGCATCCATACGGGAGGGCGGGTGAGGAATAAAATTGACTAGATCAGTTTTTCCCTTGTTACCTCGATCCATCGCATTGCTTGCCATCGACGAAGTCGACGATCTTGAACGTGCCATCGAGATCAGCTCCTTGCAACCTCTAATTCCCAAGACGGCGCCAATTGACAAAGGATTAACTTGTCAATGCCTACAGATTGTAGACTAGGGTTTTGCTAGAAGTAGAGGGCAAGTAGATCTCGAAGGTTCAGCCGAAAAGTACTCGACGATTATAAAAACTAGGGTTATGTTGACAGTAGATTCGATCCTTTCTTTGTCCCTCGACTCCCCCTTATATAGGAGGCGGAGCCGAGGGTTTCGTAATATACAAGTTACAGAGTTCGAGAGGGTTTCATACCCAACCCGTAAAATTACAAATCTCTATCTTTCCTAATACAAACTATCTTTCCTTAACACTAAATGGACTTCCAAGTCTTCTTATTCTTCGAGTCTTGGGCCTTGAGTAAACCCCGGGTACCATCTTTGGCAGGCCCATTGGGGATGCCTATGTCATCCGTCTAGCTTGACGCACATACCCTTCGTGGTCTCTATCGTATCGACGATACTTCTTGTCATCTGCATCAGACCGACGATATCTTTCATCATCTATGTCGTGGCACCGACGTCGGTCATACTGCTGCTCATATTTGTTAAGGAGATGTGCGGAGAGTGGTCGTTGATACCGCACGCTTCTCACTTCTTCCTCAGTCAAGTACCGTCATCAACATGGGGCCGGTCGCGTGGACCGGCCTCCGCTTTATCTTTGCCACGGAGGTGCTCTCTCTCTATCCTTGCGGGCTCTGCAAGCCCTGCCATGTTGATATCAAAAGAGAAGCCTGGCTCGCTTCTTAAGCAGTGACTGAGATCCACCATGTTGACGCCAGGAAACGGATGCGTGTCAACTTTCATGGCAAACTGACCGAAGAGTAATCGGCCTTGTTCTATCGCCATTTGAATCTGTCCGCGCAATACTTTGCAGTCATGGTATGGGTGAACGTGTGATGCCATTTGCGGTATGGCCTACCGTTCATCTCTTGTAACGTGGGGATTTTGTGGCCTTCGGGTAACTTCAGCTGTTTTTCCTTCAGCAGCAAATCAAAAATCTGCTCCGTTTTGCTTAAATCAAAGTCAAACCCTTTTGCAGGCCCTGGTTGTTTCACCCATTTGCAGGACACGGGTACTGCCCCCGAGCCCATTCAGCTACGGCGACCTCCTGATCTTCTGCAGAGTCTTCATCTTCTTCCGTCTGACCAGGGCGACGCGCTTGAACTTGTCCTGGTACAGTCCGGGTGGCGTTGTTCATATGATGTCAATTTCTGAACCATGTGCGCCGGCGAATTGTAGTCCGCTGGAACGTCGATCCTTGAGCGATCTTTGAGAGGCCCGCTATTGCCAGCTCCGGCTTCCTTGTCGGATAAACGAACCGAATAACATCGGTTCTTGAATCCTGAAACTGAATGTACTCGACACCGTCTCTCTCGCTCGCCATACTCAGATCGACAATGCCACTTCACTAGAATGATATTGTATGTGGAACTGCTCTTCAACTGCTTCCACGTCCGAACGATCTGGTGGCAACGAGGTGTACCACCCAAAGGCTGGGCCCGTGAGAGATTGCGAAAAGAACCTCACACGTAGCTGGTCCGAAGCGAGACCATGCCCAACTGTGCCAAATATCGGCTCACGTGCTCAATTGAGCTAGACCCTTCGATCCATTGAATTTTGTGAAGTCAGGGAGCCGATACTTAGGCGGCAGTGGGATCAGGTCATACTCGTTGGGATACGGCTTGGAATAGCCGATTCTTCTCTTCTTCGGCGGGATGCCGTGGTCTCTCAAGATTGCACTGATCGATCCACAGTGGGAGCCGAGCGGTTGAGCTTTCATGACTCGTTCCGGTGGCATATTTAGCTAGCCACGCTTGTTTCTCATCCGCTCCGAACTCCCTCCCCGGCAATCTCTCTGCTCCAGTAATCCCTCCTGCTGTAACTTTGGCTCGTATGCATCCAGTTGTTGCGGTCCGGCACGTATGTGCACACGTATCCATGCGGGATCTCTTTGGGCGGCTCAAACAGGAATTGGTAATCGCCGGATCACCTCCAACCTTGTAGACGACGTACGCCGGTGAACCTTGTTGCTGTGGAGCTGCCAACGTGTATGGCAGTGGCGGCCTCGTGTAGAACGGTTCTCCCTGGTGAGTTCCTAAAGCAGGTCCTGACGGAGAATACCGATGCTTCATGATTTCTTGAACCACACGAAGCAACACGCTCCAGTGTTCACCAGGCTCCAGAATGTCGATGTAGAGAATGAGCCACGACATAGTTAATTTCCTGGCGCGGGGCTGGGTACGGTCCTCAAGGGAGAGATGATCTATCCCTCGAACACGCCTTCGTTGGAACCCTAATCCCGTGCGAACGGGTCTTCTCGAAAGAGCCGATGAGATCGGCTTCGAAGATGGCCTTGAGCTCATCGTACTTCTTCTTGTGCTCGGAGGCAGATCTTCATACTTGATCTGCTCGTCCGCCATCTCGGATGCAGTGTTGACGTGGTTGTTGTAGAAGATTGTCCCACCGGGCGTGCAGAATGTGTTACCTGCCAAACCCACCGGCGAGCAGTGGTTAAGCAACACGAAGAGCCGGGAGGCTGCCAAGATCGCGGGTGGGCCCTGGTCCCTCGACGTCGTCCCGCAGTTCGGAACGTCCCGGCGGTTGCAAGGGCGTGCCACCTGACCCATACCTGGTCAGAAGGTGTTGATTGCTTCGATTAGTCTCCTGCATGGTAGACACGTAAACATTAAATACGAGCCCGATCGGCTCTCAGGTTGCCCGTGGATCGGCTCAAAGAGCCGATCACCCCATGATTCACGTTGGGTTTACGATGACATGGGGCTCCTGCTTGATCAACACAAAGTTAAACCAATCCACGACAGTTTAGGGTTTTCACCGTATGATCGGAACATCCTACGCGTAGTTGAGCCTAATAGACACGAAAGATGATAGAAAGCTAACACTAAAAGAGGCCTAAAAACCAACATTAAGTTAATTCCCGGAACAATCCCTCTTAGAGCTAACAAACTATACCTTACGCACTACCGGATCGTTCAACGTTTGCAAGGCCTAACCATACGGATATTAAACTAATCCTTGAAAAACAAGGAGTAACTATAACGGATTGGATCTACTAAACGACGAACAAGCAAGATGCTGCCCTTACACTGGATAGGTATAAGGGCAGCTAGATATCGAGGACGGCATAGCTAAGCAAATATGTGTAAGAAAAAGCACCAATGCAAGCCCCAAAATACCTACGATAAGTAGTGTTACTCGCCATCAACAACGCTTCAGCACAAGTAACACAAGATAAACGAATAAACGTACGCTGCCTAGATCTCAAGATGCGATCTAGGCATGATGCTTACCCGGAAGAAACCCTCGAAACAAGGGGTGGCGATGCGCCTGGTTTGTGTTTGTTGTGAACGTGATTGTCCTTCTTTCTCGATAACCCTAGGTACATATTTATAGTCCAAGGGACTTTCTAATTGAGGCGTGCACCTAAGCACGGGTTAAACTCTTCTTTTAATTCTAAACTAAGATGCAATCTACTATAATTACGATACACGGGCAATCTAGCCCAAACTCTTCGTGCAAGGCCGCTTCAGAATCGCTCCACGTGTACATCATGCAAGCCCATCTCAATTACGGCCCATCTCCTGATTTGGCCAAAATCTGGTGATAACAGTAGCATGGAACATAAGAAATTATAGATACGTTTGGGACGTATCAATGGTCCCTCGCCCATTGAGAACAAGCAAGTGCGTGGGTACTAGCCCTATGCCAGGGAGGTCCACGATACCCACCTCGTGCACAGGGATTGGGCGATGGTCTGCTTTAACCTCCACAGTTTCCGAGAGCCCGTCTTTCTTTCCCCACCCCTCGTCCTCCCTCTCCACCCCCACCCTCTCCTGCTCGTTGACCCGATGAGACCGGGCCGAGCCCAACCCTTCTCCGGCGGCGCTGCCGGTCGGAGATGGGGAGGGGGAGGCGCCAGTGATCTACATAGGTTTAGGTTTCGAGTTATCGGCAGGTTGCCGAGATCTTGGAGTCAAGTTTCAGATCTTTGGGGCAAGATCTGGAGCAGATGGTGGTGGTGGTGGCGCGGCAAGGAGCTCCGGCGGCCGGAGACGGCGGCCCTCGACCATCCCCCATGGATCTCCATCAATAAGCCCAGGGTTTGCTCTCTTTCCTTGATCTCCATCCTTTCTCTGTTTGTCCTCCTTCCACCGGCCGGCCATGGTGGTGAGGGGTGGGGGAGACGAATTGAGGACGGTGGAGTGTTGGAGAAGGGCAGGGGCTCTCTTTCCCTGGTGCCTTGGTGCGGCACCGGTGACTGGCCGAGGATATGTGATGTCAAGCCCCTATGGTTGGGGATGGAATCATATGCTCCTCTTGCCAAGCCCCTCAGCAATAAGCACTGCTGGATGCAAAGATGTGCCCTTGACATCCTCGACATCGACCTGGCCGGCTGTGGAGGCGAGGAGGAAGATGAAGATGGTGGCATCTTTGTTCATCTTTTCCAGAGGTGGGAAGCAATTTTCTTGAGCAGATCCAAGGCCACTCCATGGCCTATCCAATTGTCGGCGATAGATTCTGGCGAATCAACCTCCGTTGTGAGGTCCTTACTGAGGTTTGCAGTCGCATACTACGGCTGCGTAGAGGCAAGTGGTTTCGTCCCCGCCTCTTCGCATGACGGCGGCGTAGCAGACCTCTGGCTCGACGGCGGGGAAAGAGAAGGACCTGATTGCATTTCTTCATCTCTCAGTGTGGTCTTTTCTGCAAATGCTAGGGACCTATATGTGTATTTAGATCTTATGGGGTCCTTTGTAATCTTCTGTACCTCCTCCGTTTCGATTTAATGACATGCTTCCTCGCCCTTCGGGGCACTCCTTGTTCAAAAAAAACCTCCACAGTTTCCCCATGTGTCACCCTGTAATTGGCTTGTCTTGCCGCCGCCGCCTCCTCTCGCCCTCCACCTCCCGGTGCCCATCAATCTCGTCCGCCACCTCGCTCACGCCCACCTGCTGACCGTTGACCTGAAGACTAGAGAGTGACGGACCCAGCCTCGAGGTGGGTGATGCGCGTAGATGTACACGTCCGTTGGGAACCCCAAGAGGAAGGTATGATGCGCACAGCGGCAAGTTTTCCCTCAGAAAGAAACCAAGGTTTAATCGGACCAGTAGGGAGCCAAGAAGCACGTTGAAGGTTGATGGTGGCGAAATGTGATGCGGCGCAACAACAGGGATTCCGGCGCCAACGTGGAACCTGCACAACAAAACCAAACTACTTTGCCCCAACGAAACAGTGAGGTTGTCAATCTCACCGGCTTGCTGTAACAAAGGATTAACCGTATTGTGTGGAAGATGATTGTTTGCAAGAAAACAGTAAAACAAGTATTGCAGTAGATTGTATGCGATGTAAAGAATAGGACCGGGGTCCACAGTTCACTAGAGGTGTCTCTCCCATAAGATAAAAGCATGTTGGGTGAACAAATTACAGTCGGGCAATTGACAAATAGAGAAGGGCATAACAATGCATATACATGATATGATAAATATAGTGAGATTTAATCCGGGCATTGCGACAAAGTACATAGACCGCCATCCAACTGCATCTATGCCTAAAAAGTCCACCTTCAGGTTATCATCCGAACCCCATTCAGTATTAAGTTGCAAAGCAACAGACAATTGCATTAAGTATGGTGCGTAATGTAATCGACAACTACATCCTTAGACATAGAATCAATGTTTTATCCCTAGTGGCAACAGCACATCACAACCTTAGAACTTTCTGTCACTGTCCCAGGTGTCAATGAAGGCATGAACCCACTATCGAGCATAAATACTCCCTCTTGGAGTTAAGAGCAAAAACTTGGCCAGAGCCTCTACTAATAACGGAGAGCATGCAAGATCATAAACAACACATAAACAATAGATTGATAATCACCATAACATAGCATTCTCTATCCATCGGATCCCGACAAACACAACATATAGTATTACAGATAGATGATCTTGATCATGTTAGGCAGCTCACAAGATCCAACAATGAAGCACAATTAGGAGAAGACGACCATCTAGCTACTGCTATGGACCCATAGTCCAGGGGTGAACTACTCACTCGTCACTCCGGAGGCAATCATGGCGATGAAGAGTCCTCCGGAGATGAATCCCCTCTCCGGCAGGGTGCCGGAGGCGATCTCCTGAATCCCGAGATGGGACTCGCGGCGGCGGCGTCTCTGGAAGGTTTTCCGTATCGTGGCTCTCGGCACGGGGCTCGCGACGGAGGCTATAAGTAGGCGAAAGGGCAGGTCAAGAGGCGGCACGAGGGGCCCAGGGACGGGCCGCGCGGCCGGGGCCAGCCGCGCCGCCTGTCACCTGGCCACCTCGTGGCCCCACTTCGACTCCCTTCGGTCTCCGAAGCTTCGTGCAAAAATAGGACCCTGGGCGGTGATTTCGTCCAATTCCGAGAATATTTCCTTACTAGGATTTCTGAAACCAAAAACAGAAAACAGCAACTGGCTCTTGCATCTTGTTAATAGGTTAGTTCCGAAAATGCGTAAATACGACATATAATGTGCATAAAACATGTAGGTATCATCAATAAAGTAGCATGGAACATAAGAAATTATCGATACGTTGGAGACGTATCAAACCAAGCTTAGTTCTGCTCGTCCCGAGCAGGTAAAACGATAACAAAGATAATTTCTGAAGTGACATGCCATCATAATCTTGATCATACTATTTGTAAACATATGTAATGAATGCAGCGATCAAAACAATGGTAATGACATGAGTAAACAACTGAATCATAAAGCAAAGACTTTTCATGAATAGTACTTCAAGACAAGCATCAATAAGTCTTGCATAAGAGTTAACTCATAAAGCAATAAATCAAAGTAAAGGTGTTGAAGCAACACAAAGGAAGATTAAGTTTCAGCGGTTGCTTTCAACTTATAACATGTATATCTCATGGATAGTGTCAACATAAAGTAATATAACAAGTGCAATATGCAAGTATGTAGGAATCAATGCACAGTTCACACAAGTGTTTGCTTCTTAAGGTGGAGGGAGATAGGTAAACTGACTCAACAATAAAAGTAAAAGAAAGGTCCTTCAAAGAGGAAAGCATCGATTGCTGTATTTGTGCTAGAGCTTTTATTTTGAAAACATGAAACAATTTTGTCAACGGTAGTAATAAAGCATATGAGTTATGTAAATTATATCTTACAAGTTGCGAGCCTCATGCATAGTATACTAATAGTGCCCTCACCTTGTCCTACTTAGCTTGGACTACCGGATCTTCGCAATGCCATGTTTCAACCAAGTGTCACAAAGGGGTACCTCCATGCCGCCTGTACAAAGGTCTAAGGAGAAAGCTCGCATTTTGGATTTCTCGCTTTTGATTATTCTCAACTTAGACATCCATACCGGGACAACATGGACAACAGATAATGGACTCCTCTTTAATGCATAAGCATGTAGCAACAATTATTATTCTCATATGAGATTGAGGATATATGTCCAAACTGAAACTTCAACCATGATTCATGGCTTTAGTTAGCGGCCCAATGTTCTTCCCTAACAATATGCATGCTCCAATCATTAAGGTGATAGATCCTAGACAAGACGGACATGCATAGCAACTCACATGATATTCAATAAAGAGTAATTGATGGCGTTCCCCAGAAGCATGGTTATCGCACAACAAGCAACTTGACAAGAGATAAAGTGCATAAGTACATATTCAATACTACGATAGTTTTTAAGGCTATTTTGTCCCATGAGCTATATATTGCAAAGGTGAATGATGGAATTTTAAAGGTAGCACTCAAGCAATTTACTTTGGAATGGCGGAGAAATACCATGTAGTAGGTAGGTATGGTGGACACAAATGGCATAGTAGTTGGCTCAAGGATTTTGGATGCATGAGAAGTATTCCCTCTCGATACAAGGTTTAGGCTAGCAAGGTTATTTGAAGCAAACTCAAGGATGAACCGGTGCAGCAAAACTCACATAAAAGACATATTGTAAACATTATAAGACTCTACACCGTCTTCCTTGTTGTTCAAAACTCAATACTAGATATTATCTAGACCTTAGAGAGACCAAATATGCAAACCAAATTTTAGCAAGCTCTATGTATTTCTTCATTAATGGGTGCAAAGTATATGATGCAAGAGCTTAAACATGAGCACAAAAATTGCCAAGTATCACATTATCCAAGACATTTTAGAATTACTACATGTAGCATTTTCCAATTCCAACCATATAACAATTTAACGAAGAAGAAACTTCGCCATGAACATTATGAGTAAAGCCTAAGGACATATTTGTCCATATGCAACAGCGGAGCGTGTCTCTCTCCCACAAAGTGAATGCTAGGATCCATTTTATTCAAACAAAAACAAAAACAAAAACAAAAACAAACCGACGCTCCAAGTAAAGAACACAAGATGTGATTGAATAAAAATATAGTTTCAGGGGAGGAACCTGATGATGTTGTCGATGAAGAAGGGGATGCCTTGGGCATCCCCAAGCTTAGACGCTTGAGTCTTCTTAAAATATGCAGGGGTGAACCATGGGGCATCCCCAAGCTTTGAGCTTTCACTCCTCTTGATCATAGTATATCATACTCCTCTCTTGACCCTTGAAAACTTCCTTCACACCAAACTTCAAGCAAACTCATTAGAGGGTTAGTGCACAATTGATAATTCACACATTCAGAGGTGACACAATCATTCTTTACACTTCTGGACATTGCATAAAGCTACTGGACATTAATGGATCAAAGAAATTCATCCAACATAGCAAAAGAGGCAATGCGAAATAAAAGGCAGAATCTGTCAAAAACAGAACAGTTCAAAGACGAATTTTAAAATGGCACCAGACTTGCTCAAATGGAAAAACTCAAAACTAATGAAAGTTGCGTACATATCTGAGGATCACGCTCGTAAATTGGCAGATTTTTTCGAATTTTCTACAGAGACTTGTGCCCAGATTCGTGACAGACAGCAATGCTGTTTCTGCGCAGCGATCCCAAATATAACATCAACTATAACATAGAAACTTTACTTGGCACAAAAACATGATAAGGAGAGGTTGCTACAGTAGTAAACAACTTCCAAGACTCAAATATAAAACAAAGTACTGTAGTAAAAACATGGGTTGTCTCCCATAAGCGCTTTTCTTTAACGCCTTTCAGCTAGGCGCAGAAAGTGCAAATCAAGTAACATCAAGAGATGGAGCATCAACATTATTATTTTTCATGCAAACACAACTTGTTGCAGAGGGTACTTTAGGTGCTCCATTATCTAAATTTTCTATGGTGGTGCTAGGGGTTTTAGCAGTTTTAGGCCTATAGTAATTCTTTTGTTTAGGCACTTTAGAGGCATACATGAATTTTTGCTCTTTACCCACATAAGCTTTCTCATTATACTTGAGAGAAGAAAAGGTTGAACCCAAGGTTTCCATAGCTTTTTCAAGTTCATCAATCCTATTGGTTTGATTATCGTGAACAACACAAGTTCCTAGGACACTAATTCTTTCATCAATTCCTCCTAGGGATTTATCAAGTTCATCAGTTTTATCCAATAACATTTCCAATTTAGTTTCGATACTTGGAAAATTTTTCTCTATGGTTTCCAATTTTTTCATAACATCCTCAAGAGAGATTTCAATTTTAACTTCATTAACAGGTGGTATTCCAACTAGACTCTCAATGATGCAACTAGCTTCTAAAGCGGGAGTACCTAGGAAATTACCTCCCGAAAGAGTATCAAGAACATACCTATTCCAACTAGATAAACCAACATAAAAGTTCCTAAGAAGGATAGTGGTGGAGTGTTTCTTAGTGCACCTATGATGAGCATTGCTAATTCTGTACCAAGCATCTTTAAAACTTTCTCCACCTTGTTGCTTAAAAGAACGAACTTCAACTTCAGGATTACTCATAGTAATAAAGTGAACCAAGCAAAGACAAGTGACTAATTTTTTTGTGTTTTTGATATAGAGAACAAGACAGTAAATAAAGTAAAACTAGCAACTAATTTTTTGTGTGTTTTGTTTAAGTGCAGCAAACAAAGTAGTAAATAAAATAAGGCAAGACAAAAACAAAGTAAAGAGATTGAGAAGTGGAGACTTGCCGTGTCTTGATCTCCCCGCAACGGCGCCAGAAAAGTTGCTGGCGTGTAGTTGACGTGGGAGTTATAAATCTTTGTGGTGTAGCTTTTTTCTCCGGCAACGGCGCGAAAAAGTGCTTGATGCGCGTAGATACACGTCCGTTGGGAACCCCAAGAGGAAGGTATGATGCGCACAGCAAGTTTTCCCTCAGAAAGAAACCAAGATTTAATCGACCAGTAGGAGCCAAGAAGCACGTTGAAGGTTGATGGTGGCGAAATGTGATGCGGCGCAACAACAGGGATTCCGGCGCCAACGTGGAACCTGCACAACAAAACCAAACTACTTTGCCCCAACGAAACAGTGAGGTTGTCAATCTCACCGCTTGCGTAACAAAGGATTAACCGTATTGTGTGGAAGATGATTGTTTGCAAGAAAACAGTAAAACAAGTATTGCAGTAGATTGTATGCGATGTAAAGAATAGGACCGGGGTCCACAGTTCATTAGAGGTGTCTCTCCCATAAGATAATGTTGGGTGAACAAATTACAGTCGGGCAATTGACAAATAGAAAAGGGCATAACAATGCATATACATGATATGATAAATATAGTGAGATTTAATCAGAGCATTACGACAAAGTACATAGACCGCCATCCAACCGCATCTATGCCTAAAAAGTCCACCTTCGGGTATCATCCGAACCCCATTCAGTATTAAGTTGCAAAGCAACAGACAATTGCATTAAGTATGGTGCGTAATGTAATCGACAACTACATCCTTAGACATAGAATCAATGTTTTATCCCTAGTGGCACAACACATCACAACCTTAGAACTTTTCACATGTCCAGGTGTCAATGAAGGCATGAACCCACTATCGAGCATAAATACTCCCTCTTGGAGTTAAGAGCAAAAACTTGGCCAGAGCCTCTACTAATAACGGAGAGCATGCAAGATCATAAACAACACATAAACAATAGATTGATAATCACCATAACATAGCATTCTCTATCCATCGGATCCCGACAAACACAACATATAGTATTACGATAGATGATCTTGATCATGTTAGGCAGCTCACAAGATCCAACAATGAAGCACAATTAGGAGAAGACGACCATCTAGCTATTGCTATGGACCCATAGTCCAGGGGTGAACTACTCACTCATCACTCCGGAGGCGATCATGGCGATGAAGAGTCCTCCGGGAGATGAATCCCTCCCGGCGGGTGCCGGAGGCGATCTCTGAATCCCCCGAGATGGGATTCGCGGCGGCGGCGTCTCCGGAAGGTTTTCCGTATCGTGCCTCGGCACTGGGGTTTTCGACGAGGCTATAAGTAGGCGAAAGGGCAGGTCAAGAGGCGGCACGAGGGGCCCAGGCCGCGCCGGCCGGCGCTGGGCCCGCGTCACACCTGGCCACCTCGTGGCCCCACTTCGACTCCCTTCGGTCTTCGAAGCTTCGTGCAAAAATAGGACCTCGGTGATTTCGTCCAATTAGAATATTTCCTTTTGATTTCAAACCAAAAAAGAACTTCTTCGTTATAATAGGTTCCGGAAAATGCGTAAATACATATAATGCATAAACATGTATGTATCATCAATAAAGTAGCATGGAACATAAGAAATTATCGATACGTTGGAGACGTATCAGTGGGGGAGGCCGGAGGAGTCAACGGTGACGATGGATGAGATGCTGCTGGATATGGCGCGGCGGGGGATGGCGAGTAAGAGGCAGGTCCGATCGGCGGTGAAGACTCACCAGGGAGACACAAGTTTCATTGGGCCTCAAGCGACATCGGGAGCACTCCGCTGGGGTTCGTCCAAGTTTACCTCTCCCTCCTCTCTCTCTCTCTCTTTCTTCTCTCTCTGCTCTCACTATCGTCTCTCCTCTTTGTCTCTTGAAGATGGCGCTGACTACAGGGAGCGGAGGAGGAAGAGTGTGATGCAAGGAGGGTGACCGATGTTGCCGCCCCGAAGTGGACACTAGCTGCATCTTGCCCAGATTAGCGACGCCCCGATGTGGCTACTTCGGCCCCCCTTGACGCCCAGGGAGGTATCGCTTGTGCAAGGTTTTGATAGTTCTGATGGGTGTTTGCAGCAGTAAGGATTTGTTGGTAAATGTCACACACTCACACAGGTCTGTGCCCCATTTCGATTTGCTTTCCTGACATGTATGTTTCTATATGGTGGTGGTTGAATTTTGTATTTCAATCACAATGCTCCGTGACCGTGTGAACATTGGATCATGTATTTTAGATTTCAACGAAATCTTGACAAGCTCTTGGTGCTCAAGCTCGATGGTGTCCCATATTTCAACAAGGTGATGCCCGGTAACCTGCAAGTATCTACTTATGATTTATCACATCATGTCAGGTGTTCAGAAGTGCTGACTATTATGGTCTTCAGTTGTAATTACTGAATTTTAGAATATTTTTGAATTTTGGTCAAAGATGATATGTTTTTTATTTAGAGAACATTTCTCCCTGCAATGAAGATAAAGATGGCCATTAATCTGTGATGAAAATAAAAGATAGTTTGCCTTCTTTCCTAGGTTAAAGAGTCATCTGGTTGCTGCATGTATATCAGAAGTGATTTTGATGTGCTTTGTCGCTCACTACTGCTTGAAGCATCTCTATATCAGAAAATAACATTTGTTCCGCATACTTTCTTCCTATCTCAGTCAGTTGTTATTTGGAGTTTTAACTGCTAAGTAGCACTCGCATTTGTCCAAACCTTGTAAACACCAAGGACACACTGCTGTCAGATATTGCAGGCATGTCAAATTATTTCCATACAAACGAAGCATCTGTAACCATTCAGCTAACTACATATTTTGATACATAAACAAGCGTTGAATGCTTTACCTGGTAGGCTGGTAGAGATGATTTGAAAGAGGCGCTTCAACTACCCATCTGGATAGTTCCTGCACGTTCTGATAATTCACTTGTTCTTTGCATTTGGTGTCATGTGTGGGCAGAACCTACTTTAGATAAGGTAATCCGGTATTTGGTTTTTTTTATGTTTCGGGTGTTCTAATTTTCTTCATGAGTTATGTTGATGATTTAACATATACTAGATTGTTCAACCCTGAAACGTTCATCTTTCTCCCCCCACCCCCAAATGACCTCTTAAATATGATGGTACATAATACTCATTTGTAAGGTCAAATTTATGTAGGGTGGTTTCACAACAATTGATGTGTTGTTAAATGGATCCAAGCTGGAGTTACTCATTTCAGTTTGACGGCTTCCTCTGTGGTAAGTTTCTTCCATACACGTAGCTCTGAACTGGCGATGTGATATCTTGAGCCTTATATTTATTCTTTATGTAAAGTCTCCCTTTTGATTTTATGTTGTGGAGTATCTGATTTTCTCATTATATTTGAACATAGTGCTTAGATGATTAGTTGTTTCCTGGAGCTGATGCCTTCATTTTTCCAGGATAGAATTAATTGGGTCCGAGCACTTGTTTCCGGGACTGCTTCCTGAGGGTGAAGGTGTGGCTGCCCTTGTACTTGAGTATCTTGGTGCTGACCCAAGCAATAATCATACACAGGTAACAATACCTGGAATTCTGTTCTCCTCTTTAAGAAGCAAGAACGTTTTCTTTGGTTTGTTATCACAAATGTTATGTCATCTAGGTTGTCCACAATTGATGAGTATGTGTTATATTCGTTCTTCTTTCCCACTGAATTTCTATCCTGCATCCTAATGTCATAAATCTCTACATGATCGTTAATTTGTAGGCTTGCCCATTGACATAGGTTCTTTCCCTTATGTTTAAGACATCATGTGTTACCTCTGTGTTTATTAATTGTTCAGCTCTACCTCTTATTTATTCAGTACTATGACTGGTATGTGTACCACTATTAGGTAGATTAAGCAATTTATCTCATCTCTTTAATTAGGTATTAGGTATTCACATGTCTGAATAACAATTATTGCTCTTATGCGCACTAGCTAGATGTGCTTAGGCCTGAACTGTGGAGCTCTATGTTCAAGTTGTGTCCATGGCCTACTCCTAGATAGTTGAAGAAATCAAGCTTCCCTCCAGGTATTCACATGTGCCAGTAGTTATTGCTTCTTTCTTGCAGTCTATAAAGAATTTGCAGTATGGTTAGTGGTTTCTTTTAGATTTACTTTCTGAATTTCCCTGGTATCATATCAAGTCTTTCCTTTCTTGCTTTGCCGGGAATGTAGGCACCTGATTAATATTAGGTTATGGTTAATTTATTTGTGTATTCACACGGTGACTGGTTTGAGAAAATTATCAATTGAAGCTAGCCACTAAAGGTGTCAAACTGAATCAGATTCATTTATAGCTTTGTGCTTAGAATCCTGTTATTACATTCCTTTTTTGCCCTGTTTCCTCTTTATGGTTAGCCTATGATATATGTTCCCATTGTTCTTTCTCTCTTATGCATACATTTTAACTAGATGAACCGGAGGATTGGACATACTTAGCAAAACATAGTCGTTGGTTCTTTTTGTTCTGGTCCCTGTGTTCTGCTAGCTGTGCTATACATGTACTCCATGCACTGATGTTTACATTTTATAGAAAACATACTGGTTCTGCGGTGACTGTCCATGAGACACCTCCATCCATGGTGAAACCCGATAGACCTGGGTACGTCTAGAAACGGAAAATTGTGGCATCCTATCTCGGCTCTATAATGTGCTCTGACATATGTGAATGTGCTTTCTTGCAGTGATAAAAACAATCTATTAATCTGTCTCATCCTTGTTTGCATGTACTGATTTCTACCGCTATTAATACCTTGTGTATCTCTTCTTACCAAAAGGAAATAAGCCTTTTTTGCATGCTTTTTATACATATTCTATTGTTAAATACAATTGTACATGTCAGTTGTATGTGTCTTGGTTTGGAACTTATTTATCCTGTATTTTCTTGATCTACTTACCTGGATTGAATTCCCATTTTTAGGTATTGAGGATTTTCACATATATGAGCGCTTAGGAATGGCATGTATAGGAAAAGGCTTAGAAGCGTTCTCATCTTTTTACATGAAACCTTCAGTGGAGTTTTCATGTAGAAAGATGAGAACATTTTGGTCCTTCATCCGGATGACGCATCATAAAGCCAAAGTTTACGGGTTGGCTCTTTGTATTCTTTTTCCCTTCCTGCTCCTGGCTGAAGGATCTCACTACTTTACTTGATATATCTTTAATGATCTATAATGATATATATTTAATGGCTGCCAAAGTTTTTCAGTAATGTTTTTACTCCACTTCACATTGTTGGGGTACTTTATATCCTAATAAGCTTAGAAATCATAACCTAAATTGATCTATTATTTTGTTGTTATTGTAATCTCATTTCACATGATCTACGGGTTAATCATTGTTTTCAGTGATATACCGATGGTATAGTTCATTGTTAATATTCGATTGGTCTTAGTTTGGTGGTACACGAATGAGTAGACTGCGATTAAGTTGAGATAGGGTCGTGTTTGACAGTTAGTCTTGGTTCACGATGATTGTGGCTCCAAGCTTATGTCTGCTTCCACATCTTAACGGTTCAGTATGTTTCTGAGTGGTGTGCCACTTCATGCTGTCAGAACATATTGCCATTGGTAATTATTTCCTTAATGTTGTTAGAAAAAAAATTCTCTCTTTCTTTGTGTTCATTGTTCAGGTGATTATGAAGCCAATATTCCTCATCGTCCATGCAGATGTTGTGGATTGCCAGTTGTGGATTGCCAACAACAAATGGCTCTCCATTTATGAGAAGCTGCATCTTGATGCTTCGGATGATCAGCAGGCTGATCCACCACTGATTTTATGCAGCAACAACAGTCATGTACAGGGTCGCAGCTCAAGTCTCCAATCTGTGTCACAGCAACATCGAAGACTAGACAAGGGCGTGCCATCAGTAGAAGAGTGAACAAAGAGAAGGACAATAGATGCTCAGGAAAATCGACCAAAGCATATTGCAAAAAAGCAACCGAGTAAAAATATAATTGGTTAGTGTTTGGGATGATGAGACTGGGCACCGGTAGTACTACTTGAGGCAGATTCAGACTAATGCATATCCATTAAAAAGACTCAAGCTAAGCTGCGTGTAACCCTGTTGTAACATGGCCACTAGCAGAAGAATCATGGATCGTGGATGTTACATGTAACTTTTGCTTTCCCAGTAGCCCGATTGACTATACCTAATCTGAATGAACTTACTATCGATCAAGCTATAGAATGAATTGGTATCTAAGAGGCATATGTTGCATGTATGATGTGAAAAATATTGGAACTCATAACTTAAATAAATGTGCAGCCGTTGGGTATATCATATGAAGATTCAACTTTCGTGTGATAATAGTTATTGGTAGTTTTTCTTGTGTTTATGAGACATTTTGGAAGCGTTGGAAAGTTGAAAGATTGTCGGGAAACCAAACGAACAAACAAGATGAAATAGGACTGCTATTGAAACGAGATTGGACAGCAACCGTACAGCGAGGAGGCGCCCCATGGGGCGCCCCAACCACTAGTGTAATGTAACTTTCTCCACGGGATCGGAAGTCGAAGGCTTGGGCCTGGTGCCAGCTCTCCCTTTTCTTCATTGCGCCCGCCAATCCTCTTCAGAGCCAACGACCAATGTCTGGATCAGGCTCGAGGGAGGGCCGAAGGGCAGCTCAATAAAAGAGGATAAAAAGGCAAACGCGAAAGAGGAGCATACGACCAGCACCAATCCCGAAGACAAGCAAATACATGAAGATTAAGCCGTTGTCACGATGAAACCACCCGCACAAGCTGCAGCCCATTGTTTAGTCTTTTCTAATATATATGTACATGAAAATTAACCTATGGTTGGATGGTTAGGAGAACAATGACATTCCAGTCTACTAGTAGAGTTTAAATCTCAAGTTTGACACTTTGGTGTCTCATAAACACGGAATATGCTTACATCACCCGCTTCATTTTTTCGATAAATTGGAATATATTAATATCAAATGATACCAATTACATCCAACTGCTGCAACAACGCAATACCCTACTGGTAGTACGGATGCACACATCCAAAAAAAGGAAAAAAACTAAGAAAAGAAAAAGTCCCACTAAGGTATTCTAGCCAACAACAATACATCCACCACCAAGACAACAGCTGAACTCCAGGCTCTCCAAAAGCGACGCCTCCAAAAAGGGAACAATGCACAAACGCCATCGTCGCCCGATTAAAAGATTTTAGGTTTTCACCCTAAAGATAGTCCCCGGTCTCAAAACAATGTCTTCAACAAGGACATTGCCATGCACAATCAACTAAGGCTAGACCTTGAATTTTCACCCTGAAAGGTAAGACTCTGAGCTTCACCTGTGTTCCCAACCCCACTTGCATACTGCTGCTGCGAAACCCAGAATACCAAGCAAGTCCCTCAACATCACAAAGACTCGAATCACCATCGGTAGTCCTGAAACTGGCCTTCATGATATATTCTCCACCTCTGATTTTACCATGGATCAGAATGTCATCTGATGGCAACACAGAACAGAGCTTCACATCGCTCCCTCCAGAACCAAACAGTCGGATAAAAACATGGGTGCGCATGACCGAATACCATCAAATCCAGCAAACTCCACGCATAAAGTGCACTGTCACATTTTCCGGTGGAGCCTTCCGGAACTCAACGCTCCAGCCAAATCCAGAGGACATGCATCAAGTAGAACTTCGTCTTGTGGAGAGAGAAACCTAGGACCACCGCCTTTATTCAACCCGCACGCAGCCCCCACGCCACCCGTCGGCACCCTAGAGGAACTTCTGCACCGAACCGAACCTGCGGCCATGGCTAGCAGCAGGAAATCATAGTCGAGGCTCGCTCCGCCATCATGCTCTAGGACAAGACATGACTGCCGGTATTGTGCCCATTGGGTTTTGCTCCCACATCCCATCCATCACTAGTAGGAAAAGCCTCATTAGTGGCGCACCAAAAATGGATTCTGTGGCGCATGGAGGGTGCGCCACAGAAACGTTGCCACAAAAATAAGGTTTCTGTGGCGCACCGACCCATGCGCCACAGAATTAAGGTTTTTGTGGCGCACGGGTGCTGGGTGCGCCACAAAAGCGTGCGCCACAGAATTGATTTTTTGTGCGCACAGAACTTGCTTGTATTATACACGATTTTATGCTGCCTGCTATACACATGCAGTTTATAGACAACAATATACAGGTTATATACAACAACATATAGTATGCAGATATAAAATAAATAGCATGTATATTGCACATATATAATGTAGACATCATCATCACAGTACTTAGAGCCCGATCGAGATACATATATAGTGGCAAGTGTCAAATGTTTTGCATAAAACTCTTAATTCTTACAAAATTCACAATTTCGAGATACAAAGTAGTCTTCATCCGGTTCCTCCTTTGCTCCCTCCTCTCTACCCGCTGATACGTCTCCAACGTATCGATAATTTCTTATGTTCCATGCTACTTTATTGATGATACCTACATGTTTTATGTACATTATATGTCATATTTATGCATTTTCTGGAACTAACCTATTAACAAGATGCCGAAGAGCCGTTGTTTGTTTTTTTGGTTTCAAAATCCTAGTAAGGAAATATTCTCGGAATTGGACGAAATCTTCGCCAGGGTCCTATTTTTGCACGAGCTTCCGTAAGACCGAAGAGGAAAGGAGTGGGGCCACGAGGTGGCCACCATAGGGCGGCGCGGCCAGCCCTGGCCGCGCCGGCCTATGGTGTGGGCCCTCGCGCCGCCCCTGACCTACCCTTTCGCCTACTTAAAGCTCCCGTCGCGAAACCCAGACGAGAGCCACGATACGGAAAACCTTCCAGACACGCCGCCGCGAATCCCATCTCGGGGATTCAGGAGATCGCCTCCGGCACCCTGCCGGAGAGGGGATTCATCTCCGGAGGACTCTTCATCGCCATGATCGCCTCCGGAGTGATGAGTGAGTAGTTCACCCCTGGACCATGGGTCCATAGCAGTAGCTAGATGGTCGTCTCCTTGTTGTGCTTCATTGTTGGATCTTGTGAGCTGCCTAACATGATCAAGATCACCTATATGTAATTCTATATGTTGTGTTTGTCGGGATCCGATGGATAGAGAATACTATGATTATGGTGATTATCAATCTATTGTTTATGTGTTGTTTATGATCTTGCATGCTCTCCGTTATTAGTAGAGGCTCTGGCCAAGTTTTTACTCTTAACTCCAAGAGGGAGTATTTATGCTCGATAGTGGGTTCATGCCTTCATTGACACCTGGGACAGTGACAGAAAGTTCTAAGGTTGTGATGTGATGTTGCCACTAGGGATAAAACATTGATTCTATGTCTAAGGATGTAGTTGTCGATTACATTACGCACCATACTTAATGCAATTGTCTGTTGCTTAGCAACTTAATACTGAATGGGGTTCGGATGATAACCTGAAGGTGGACTTTTTAGGCATAGATGCAGTTGGATGGCGGTCTATGTACTTTGTCGTAATGCCCAATTAAATCTCACTATATTTATCATATCATGTATATGCATTGTTATGCCCTTCTCTATTTGTCAATTGCCCGACTGTAATTTGTTCACCCAACATGCTTTTATCTTATGGGAGACACCTCTAGTGAACTGTGGACCCCGGTCCTATTCTTTACATAGCATACAATCTACTGCAATTGTGTTTTACTGTTTTCTTGCAAACAATCATCTTCCACTCGATACGTTTAATCCTTTGTTACAGCAAGCCGGTGAGATTGACAACCTCATTTTCGTTGGGGCAAAGTACTTTTGTTGTGTTGTGCAGGTTCCGTTGGCCGGAATCCCTGGTGTTGCGCCGCATCACATTTCGCGACCATGAACCTTCAACGTGCTTCTTGGCTCCTACTGGTTCGATTAAACCTTGGTTTCATACTGAGGGAAACTTGCTTCTATACGCATCATACCTTCCACTTGGGGTTCCCAACGGACGTGTGCATCTACGCGTATCAAGCTAAATTTCTGCCGTTGCCGGGAGATCAAGACACGCTGCAAGGGGAGTCTCCACTTCTCAATCTCTTTACTTTGTTTTTGTCTTGCTTTATTTTATTTACTACTTTGTTTGCTGCACTAAATCAAAACACAAAAAATATTAGTTGCTAGTTTTACTTTATTTACTGTCTTGCTCTCTATATCAAAAACACAAAAAAATTAGTTACTTGTCTTTACTTTGTTTGCCTAGTTTACTTTTTGCTTATTGCATCATGTTTCCTTTTAATTTTACCACAAAAGACATACCGGTAGGACGTGGGTCCATAGTTGGGAGAAATAATATAGAAGAATTTTTCAATCATGTTAGTATTACTGAAGATTTTGAAGATAGACACTTGGTAGAACTTGCACCTACCTATGAAATTGCTGCTGCTGCTTTAGTTCGCATGTTGGAAACTAAATTTGTTAATCTCAATCCTATAATCCAACACATGTTTCTTACACTTGGTGATATGGAAGAAGGGGAAAAGAAAGATTTTGTTTTAGAAACTCTTCTTAGAGAATTTGGTGGTCTAGCAAGAGAGGCTAGAAAGGTTTTTGCTAAATTTAATATGCTAGGTTCTCATACTAATTTTGTTGGTCTCCTTGAAAAAATGGACATGGATAGAATAAGGTACACTAAAAATATTAATGATGGTGGGGAGATCAAAGCACCAATACCATGTAAACTCCTAGCTATGAATGATGCACTAGAAAATAACTATGCTTGGCTTGTTCCTGAAAATTTGTTCGATGAGAGTAGCAAGCCCAAGACTAATGAAAAGGGAGACGCTAAAACTTATGTATCCAATATACTATGCTTAGTTGAGAAAACTCCCAACACCCCTGGTAATGATGTTGATGCTTCTACTCTCGATGTTACTTGATTTGCACTTTCTGCGCCTAGCTGAAAGGCGTTAAAGAAAAGCGCTTATGGGAGACAACCCATGTTTTTACTACAGCAATTTTTTGTTTTGTTGAGTCTTGGAAGTTGTTTACTACTGTAGCAACCTCTCCTTATCATGTTTTTGTGCCAAGTAAAGTTTCTATGTCAAAGTTGATGTTATATTTGGGATCGCTGCAGAAACAGCATTGCTGTCTGTCACGAATCTGGGCACAGCCTCTGTAGAAAATTCGAAAAATCTGCCAATTTACGAGCGTGATCCTCAGATATGTACGCAACTTTCATTAGTTTTGAGTTTTTCCATTTGAGCAAGTCTGGTGCCAGCTTTAAATTCGTCTTTACGGACTGTTCTGTTTTTGACAGATTCTGCCTTTTATTTCGCATTGCCTCTTTTGCTATGTTGGATTCATTTCTTTGATCCATTAATGTCCAGTAGCTTTATGCAATGTCCAGAAGTGTAAAGAATGATTGTGTCACCTCTGAATGTGTGAATTATTAATTGTGCACTAACCCTCTAATGAGTTTGCTTGAAGTTTGGTGTGAAGGAAGTTTTCAAGGGTCAAGAGAGGAGAATGATATACTATGATCAAGAGGAGTGAAAGCTCTAAGCTTGGGGATGCCCCGTGGTTCACCCCTGCATATTTTAAGAAGACTCAAGCGTCTAAGCTTGGGGATGCCCAAGGCATCCCTTCTTCATCGACAACATCATCGGGTTCCTCCTGAAACTATATTTTTATTCATCACATCTTGTGTTCTTTACTTGGAGCGTCGGTTTGTTTTTGTTTTTGTTTTTGTTTGAATAAGATGGATCCTAGCATTCACTTTGTGGGAGAGAGACACGCTCCGCTGTTGCATATGGACAAATATGTCCTTAGGCTTTACTCATAATGTTCAAGGCGAAGTTTCTTCTTCGTTAAATTGTTATATGGTTGGAATTGGAAAATGCTACATGTAGTAATTCTAAAATGTCTTGGATAATGTGATACTTGGCAATTGTTGTGCTCATGTTTAAGCTCTTGCATCATATGCTTTGCACCCATTAATGAAGAAATACATAGAGCTTGCTAAAATTTGATTTGCATATTTGGTCTCTCTAAGGTCTAGATAATATCTAGTATTGAGTTTTGAACAACAAGGAAGACGGTGTAGAGTCTTATAATGTTTATAATATGTCTTTTATGTGAGTTTTGCTGCACCGGTTCATCCTTGAGTTTGCTTCAAATAACCTTGCTAGCCTAAACCTTGTATCGAGAGGGAATACTTCTCATGCATCCAAAATCCTTGAGCCAACTACTATGCCATTTGTGTCCACCATACCTACCTACTACATGGTATTTCTCCGCCATTCCAAAGTAAATTGCTTGAGTGCTACCTTTAAAATTCCATCATTCACCTTTGCAATATATAGCTCATGGGACAAAATAGCCTTAAAAACTATCGTAGTATTGAATATGTACTTATGCACTTTATCTTTTATTAAGTTGCTTGTTGTGCGATAACCATGCTTCTGGGGAATGCCATCAACTATTGTTGAATATCATGTGAGTTGCTATGCATGTCCGTCTTGTCTGAAGGATCTATCATTTTAGTGGTTGGAGCATGCAAAATTGTTAGAGAAGAACATTGGGCCGCTAACTAAAGCCATGAATCATGGTTGAAGGTTCAGTTTTGGACATATATCCTCAATCTCATATGAGAATAATAATCATTGCTACATGCTTATGCATTTAAGAGGAGTCCATTATCTGTTGTCCATGTTGTCCCGGTATGGATGTCTAAGTTGAGAATAATCAAAAGCGAGAAATCCAAAATGCGAGCATTCTCCTTAGACCTTTGTGCGGCATGGAGGTACCCCTTTGTGACACTTGGTTGAAACATGGCATGCAAAGATCCGGTAGTCCAAGCTAAGTAGGACGAGGTGCGGACACTATTAGTATACTATGCATGAGGCTTGCAACTTGTAAGATATAATTTACATAACTCATATGCTTTATTACTACCGTTGACAAAATTGTTTCATGTTTTCAAAATAAAAGCTCTAGCACAAATACAGCAATCGATGCTTTCCTCTTTGAAGGACCATTCTTTTACTTTTATGTTGAGTCAGTTTACCTATCTCCCTCCACCTTAAGAAGCAAACACTTGTGTGAACTGTGCATTGATTCCTACATACTTGCATATTGCACTTGTTATATTACTTTATGTTGACAATATCCATGAGATATACATGTTATAAGTTGAAAGCAACCGCTGAAACTTAATCTTCCTATGTGTTGCTTCAACACCTTTACTTTGATTTATTGCTTTATGAGTTAACTCTTATGCAAGACTTATTGATGCTTGTCTTGAAGTACTATTCGTGAAAAGTCTTTGCTATATGATTCACTTGTTTACTCATGTCATTACCTTTGTTTTGATCGCTGCATTCATTACATATGTTTACAAATAGTATGATCAAGATTATGATGGCATGTCACTTCAGAAATTATCTTTGTTATCGTTTTACCTGCTCGGGACGAGCAGAACTAAGCTTGGGGATGCTGATACGTCTCCAACGTATCGATAATTTCTTATGTTCCATGCTACTTTATTGATGATACCTACATGTTTTATGTACATTATATGTCATATTTATGCATTTTCGGAACTAACCTATTAACAAGATGCCGAAGAGCCGCTTGTTGTTTTCTGCTGTTTTTGGTTTCAGAAATCCTAGTAAGGAAATATTCTCGAATTGGACGAAATCTTCGCCAGGGTCCTATTTTTGCACGGAGCTTCCAGAAGACCGAAGAGGGAAGGAGGCCACGAGGTGGCCACACCATAGGCGGCGCGGCCTGCCCCGCCGCGCCGGCTGTGGTGGGCCCTCGCGCCGCCTCCCGACCTACCCTTTCGCCTACTTAAAGCTTCCGTCGAAACCCCAGCGAGAGCCACGATATGGAAAACCTTCCAGACGCCGCCGCGAATCCCATCTCGGGATTCAGGAGATCGCCTCCGGCACCCCGCGGAGAGGGGATTCATCTCCCGGAGGACTCTTCATCGCCATGATCGCCTCCGGAGTGATGAGTGAGTAGTTCACCCCTGGACCATGGGTCCATAGCGTAGCTAGATGGTCGTCTTCTCCTTGTTGTGCTTCATTGTTGGATCTTGTGAGCTGCCTAACATGATCAAGATCACCTATATGTAATTCTATATGTTGTGTTTGTCGGGATCCGATGGATAGAGAATACTATGATTATGGTGATTATCAATCTATTGTTTATGTGTTGTTTATGATCTTGCATGCTCTCCGTTATTAGTAGAGGCTCTGGCCAAGTTTTTACTCTTAACTCCAAGAGGGAGTATTTATGCTCGATAGTGGGTTCATGCCTTCATTGACACCTGGGACAGTGACAGAAAGTTCTAAGGTTGTGATGTGTTGTTGCCACTAGGGATAAAACATTGATTCTATGTCTAAGGATGTAGTTGTCGATTACATTACGCACCATACTTAATGCAATTGTCTGCTTAGCAACTTAATACTGAATGGGGTTCGGATGATAACCTGAAGGTGGACTTTTTAGGCATAGATGCAGTTGGATGGCGGTCTATGTACTTTGTCGTAATGCCCAATTAAATCTCACTATATTTATCATATCATGTATATGCATTGTTAGGCCCTTCTCTATTTGTCAATTGCCCGACTGTAATTTGTTCACCCAACATGCTTTTATCTTATGGGAGAGACACCTCTAGTGAACTGTGGACCCCGGTCCTATTCTTTACATAGCATACAATCTACTGCAATTGTGTTTTACTGTTTTCTTGCAACCAATCATCTTCCACTCGATACGTTTAATCCTTTGTTACAGCAAGCCGGTGAGATTGACAACCTCACCTTTCGTTGGGGCAAAGTACTTTGGTTGTGTTGTGCAGGTTCCGCGTTGGCGCCGGAATCCCTGGTGTTGCGCCGCATCACATTTCGCGACCATCAACCTTCAACGTGCTTCTTGGCTCCTACTGGTTCGATTAAACCTTGGTTTCATACTGAGGGAAACTTGCTTCTATACGCATCATACCTTCCACTTGGGGTTCCCAACGGACGTGTGCATCTACGCGTATCACCCACCAGGCTCGCTTGCATCGGGGTCTTCATCCGGTTCCTACTATGATTAAAATGGAAGAAAGTGAGACCAACAAGTCCGATGCACAAGAGAAATGGAATAAATGCCTCATACATTGTTGGTCAACACAAATATTAACATTTAGGGATGGCGTAAGTGAGACCAAGCCCGATGCACAAGAGATTGATATTTGTGCTATCTTACCAGGCTCACTTACGCCACCCCAGAGTGTGTATCGGTGACCAAACATTTTAATCATCGACATTTTGAAAATACCAAAGCAAATGGAATGACAAAATGGAATAAGTGCCTCATACATTGTTGGTCAACACAAATATTAGCATTCCGGGATGGCGTAAGTGAGACCAAGTCCGATGCACAAGAGATTCATATTTGTGCTATCTTACCAGGCTCACTTACGCCACCCCAAGTGTACGGTGACCAAACATTTTAATCATCGGCATTTTGAAAATACCAAAGCAAATGGAATGACAAAATGGAATAAGTGACTCATACATTGTTGGTCAACACAAATACTATGGTCAGAAACCATAGTTATACGCCGCAATATACTTTGCGAAGGGCCCTTTCCCGCCGCCTCCGTGAACGGGTCCTTGACGAGACAACAACGCCGATTTGCCTCTCCGCAGAACCACGGCAGTCCCAGCCGCCTCCTTGTGTCGTGTCCCGTTGCTCGCCTTCTTGCCCTGAACCATATCTGGAATAAGGAAACCGATGACGGACGGTCGCAAGATTAGATTGCGATCGGCCATCATCGGCTTCCTTATTCCAACGATCAGTCTATTGTTCACCGGGCAAGAAGGCGAAGAGTGCAGGGCGCAGGAGATGCGGCCACAAGAGAGGCGGGGGACTGCGTGGTTCTGCGTCGGAGAGGTGTCGGCGTTGTTGTCTCGTCAAAGACTCGTTCACGGAACGGCGGCCGGGGAAAGGGGGCCCGTCTACAATGTATATTGCGGCGTATAGGTGACCAAACATTCTAATCATCGACACTAAAATGGAAGAAAGAGCCAAGTGGTATCTCAACTAGATATCATATGCCTCATACTTTGTTGGTCGAAAGAAATATTAACATTGGTGGGGTCAGCGAGGCCAGGTAGGATGCACAAGAGATTGATATTTGTGCCATCGCACCAGGCTCTGGCCCCACCCCAGAGTGTACAAGTGACCAAACAATTTAATCATCGGCACTAAAATGGAAGAAAGGCCAATGCAATTAAGAAGTAGCTAGTATGAACTAAATGGAATGCCTCATACTTTGTTGGTCGAAACAAATATTAACATCCAGGGATGGAGTAAGTGAGGCCAGGTAGGATGCACAAGATATTGATATTTGTGCCATCACACCAGGCTCACTTGCTCCACCCCCGAGTGTACGAGTGATCGACCAACCATCTAATCATCGGCAAGTACAAAAACACCACCAAACCAGCAACCATGGTGACATAAGTCAAGATGCTCAAACACACATAGCATGCATGGAGCAGATGCTCCAAAGGGATTATTCATCACTTGGTATATAGACCAAGTGATGCTGGCAAAAGAGAGGCCAATCAAGAACCAGTAAATCCAGTAAGTGATAGATATGCCTAAACAAGCAACAACACATAGCATATCCCAGCTAACCAGATGAGACAAGTCTTGGTAGCCAACTTAATCACCTATCACCACCTAGCCTTTTAAAACCATCAGAAACAGTCCTTTTTCTTCAAAGGATACCACAGTGGCATTCATTTACATGATCCCCTACTGTGGATATCTCTATTTTCATCAGAGCCAACAAGAAATAGATCATAAGACATCAATTAAGGAGGCAACCAGGGACAAAGGGAAACATTTGATGATCCAGTAAGTGCATGACACTTTGAGCTACCAAGAATAAAGTCCAACACATGTGTTGACAGTAACTAAACAACAGAAGAACACCACCAGATATTCATGGGTACTTAGGATCAGTAGGGAATTGATAAAGTACAGTGAGGAGCAAGCATACCATCAGAAACTGTCCATTTGAGAGAAATAACATTGGGGTAATGTTAAAATGTTTGTCTCCATATTTGGGAGACATTTTTAATATTGGAGTCTAGCTAATGGAAATCAAGAACTAGTCTTGATCTCCAAATGGTGATTAGAGGGAATTTATTCATCTTAAGCAACATTAGGGACAAATGGGATCATGCAAGGGACTTGGGTCATTTGGATCATAAGGCATCAATTAAGGAGGCAACCAGGGACAAAGGGAAACATTTGATGATCCATTATCATAGGCAACAAAACAGCAACTTTTTCCCCTCTAATCTAGCTAGAGTCCTTAAAAGAAATCCATCACAAGCATGGTCAAATACACATATATAGCATGGGGCAGATGCTCCAAAGGGATTATATATTCATCACTTGGTAATTTGGAGAGCAAACAAGCAGTAGCCATATCACTCAATCCAATAATATAGTAATTTGGATCATAAGGCATCAATTAAGGAGGCAACCAGGGACAAAGGGAAACATTTGATGATCCATTATCATAGGCAACAAAGCAGCAACTTTTTCCCCTCTAATCTAGCTAGAGTCCTTAAAATAAATCCATCATAAGCATGGTCAAATACACATATATAGCATGGGGCAGATGCTCCAAAGGGATTATATATTCATCACTTGGTAATTTGGAGAGCAAACAAGCAGTAGCCATATCACTCAATCCAATAATATAGTAATTTGGATCATAAGGCATCAATTAAAGAGGCAACCAGGGACAAAGAGACAAAGTTGATGATCCAGTAAGTGCATGACACTTTGAGCTACCAAGAATAAAGGCCAACAGTGGATAAACATCTGCTCAACCATTTCTTGCACTAGAGGAAAAGTAACCAACATTGAAACTTGAACAGTCAAGTGACACTACAAGCAGCTCACACACACATGCAAACACATGTGTTGACAGTAACTAAACAGCAGAAGAACACTCATGGGTACTTAGGATCAGTAGGGAATTGATAAAGTACAGTGAGGAGCAAGCATACCATCAGAAACTGTCCATTTGAGAGAAATAACATTGGGGTAATGTTAAAATGTTTGTCTCCATATTTGGGAGACATTTTTAATATTGGAGTCTAGCTAATGGAAATCAAGAACTAGTCTTGATCTCCAAATGGTGATTAGAGGGATTTTATTCATCTTAAGCAACATTAGGGACAAATGGGATCATGCAAGGGACTTGGGTCATTTGGATCATAAGGCATCAATTAAGGAGGCAACCAGGGACAAAGGGAAACATTTGATGATCCATTATCATAGGCAACAAAGCAGCAACTTTTTCCCCTCTAATCTAGCTAGAGTCCTTAAAAGAAATCCATCATAAGCATGGTCAAATACACATATATAGCATGGGGCAGATGCTCCAAAGGGATTATATATTCATCACTTGGTAATTTGGAGAGCAAACAAGCAGTAGCCATATCACTCAATCCAATAATATAGTAATTTGGATCATCAGGCATCAATTAAGGAGGCAACCAGGGAAAAAGAGACAAAGTAATTTCGTCAAGCACTTTGTGCCCGCACGGGAGAGGAAGAGGGAGGGGAGGGGAGAGGTGGAGCTCACCGACGATGCTGTTGGAGGAGGGGCCGGGTAGAGGAAGAGGGAGGGGCCGGGTAGGGGTGGAGGAGGAGGTTGACGATGATGGCAGGGGTGGAGGAGGAGGAAGACGCGGCGGCTCCTCCTCCTTGACGCGGAGCCGGCCCCTCCTCCTCCATGCGGCGGCCCCTCCTCCTCCACGCCGCAGCGGCTTGTGCTGCTGGTGGCGGGGATGGGTGGAGCGTGGCGGCATGCGGCCCTCGCGGAAGAAGGAGGCGGCGGCGGCGGCAACGGCGAGGGCGACGCTCACCATGGAAGGCGGCGGCGCGCGGCGGTAGGGAGAGGAAGAGGGGTGGAGGAGGAAGTACGGGCGGGGGAGGGGGTGCGGTTGGATATAGAAGGCGCTATTTCTGTGGCGCACTTGTGCTGGTGCGCCACGAATCAACTACGTGGCGCACCAACCAGTGCGCCACAGAAACACTTATTTCGTGGCGCAGCATGCCATGTGCGCCACAGAAATACCTACACTAATAATTGGTGGTGGCAGGATGTGGGCCCCACATAATTTCTGTGGCGCACGTTTCAGTAGTGCGCCACAAAAATAGCTTATTTTTGTGGCGCATCCTTTCTCATGCGCCACAAAAAATCTTTCTGTGGCGCATTTCTGCTGGTGCGCCACAGAACTAAGCTCCACCTATAAGCATTTCCCTACTAGTGCACGTAGGCTTGGATTGCTACTCCATAGCCCAAGCGCTGCCTAGAAGCCACACGGATAAGATCTATCAGATCGACCTGATCTGCTTCATGCACTAGCCGAGATCGATCATGTGCATATTTTTAGACCACCAATTTGACCACCGTAACATAAAATATATGCTACAAAATATATATAATTAGAAAGCTCAGATGTTATACTTTCTAATGGTTTTGTACTTAGCAATGGTCCTCTTGAAGAAATTGTTTTAGGACCCCGGACTTTCCTTAGAGTGAAAACATAAGATCAATTGATCGGGCGACAATGGTGCTTGTATATTGTTTCCTTCATGGAGGCATGACTTTTGGAAACTTATTTTGTAGTCCTCTTGTTGTGTTTGGTGGTGGTTATGTGCTGATACGTATCCCCACAAGTATCACCCCAGACGCCTCAAGAGGATACTGTCGCGATACAGCCCCTAGGCATCTTCATTGGTTGTACTTTGTTAAGGTTCATGCACTAGCCACTTGAACCAAAAGTCCGAACTGATGGAAAGGGCTAGGCAATGTACTTATACACTTCACAACACCCCACTCGCGTCTGACACGAGAAGAGAAAGTCAACACGTGAAAAAGAAAAGCACACCATAACAGGGCATCAGCGGTGGCTAAAGAGGGCGACAACAACAATTTTTAGGCTTAATGCTTAATTGTGAAAACCATGTGAAAGCTAGGATTTGAACTTGAGACCTGGGGCTCTGATACCATGTTAAGATTCATGCACTAGCCACTTGAACCAAAAGTCCGAACTGATGGAAAGGGCTAGGCAATCTACTTATACACTTCACAACAGTACTTAACAGTGGTATTCTTCGGTGGTCCTTGTATATTGGTTGTGTGCATTCTTAGGATCTTTCGAATATTTTATTGATGCACAGGTTGGATGTAATTAATACCTTTACCATATTAATATATTCTCATTATCTTGAAACACGTGAAACTTCAAAGAAGCATTGCTAACTAACACTACAGCACTCGATAATGGCTCCTTCAAACTAGCTAAACGCGGAGTGACGGACGAGCCACACTGATTTGTCAAGAGAACAATCATTGGGACATGAAGCATTCCAGATAGTAAAGAGAGACATAATGGGAGTTTGATGGTTGTTGTGGATTTCCAACCTTGTCCACATATAAATAGAAGCACGTTGTGAGCACAATACAATACAATCTCACTCTTAGCTAGTGCAAGAGCGCAACTGTAGACATAAGTGAGCAAAGTAGATTTATACACCGCAACACTCAATGGTCTCTAGTTGTGAAGAATCATTGGGGATTGCTAACTTTTTTTTTTCCACTTGGAGTAGTCATGCTTAGATTAGTTTCCATGGGCATGGGATGCATCAGGGAATGTGATCATTGCTCCTTCGTCACCGGAAGTGTGGATGGAGTCCTACAAGAAATGTGCCTGGGCGGAGACCTCCCTTATAGTTTGTCGAGAGTTGTTTGGTTGCCACCGGCGTGGTCTCTCGCCCATGCAATTTGCTCCACGGAAACAGAAGTCGGAGGCCCGAGCCAGGTGTGCAGGTCTCTCCTTTTTTGTGGCACGCGCGAGCGTCCTCTTTGGAGCCAACGACCAACGAACAGCCTCTGGATCCCGCCTTTTACCCCTCACCCAGACTCCGCCCCACTTCGTGGGCATTCAATATACTGCTGGTGGTGACCACAGGATTGTACTACTGGTTGACCACAGCATGGATCGGATACGCACTCTTGTCGAGTGATTTCCACATTCAGACTTGGTAGAAAATAACTCCTCTTTCAGTTGTTGTTTCATACTACTAGGTAGGATGAAGGAATAAACGTGGCATGGATGAATAAATCTGGAGGAAACTCAGATGGTAAAATTATTATGATGAGTAAACCAAAGGTGTATTCGAGAGAAAAGATGATCAGATAAATATCAGCTTTAGTATAACTCAATATTGATCTTGGATGAGTAGACTGTTAGTCCCAAATAAGCTACCTGGTGAGCTGCAGTTTTGGAGTCCTTGTCTCCCCCCAAAGTTTTTTGGCACGTTTGTTACGAGAGAGCGACGTGGGACGAGAGGTAAGCTTCTCCTTTGTGATAGAGGCACTATAGTAGCATATAGATCGTGGAAGTCACTCATGTGACATTGTTTGCTCAGCCTGACTTTTTTCATCAAGGACAAGCTACCAAAGGTCGCATGCCATTATATTAAGATTAGAAAGGTGTTGAGTACAAGTATCTTTACAAGAACAATGTCCGCCACAAACTAAGACCTACTCCTCGTCTGGTCAGGGACAGCAGGTACAGGGCCATATGCAGCAAGGTTTGGGCCATCCAAATATGTACCAGTATCCGTTCATTCCGCAAGGATTTGTCCAACATCCAATACAACCCCAACAACAGTTTCAGCCGCAGTCGTCAGCTCAGATCACGCCGGTGCAACCGGTTGAAGCGAGTCAGCCAGTTGAGCCTCGTGTTGTAGGGGGGGTTGAGACAGTGGAGGGTGCTAAAAATTTAGCCAAGGCAAAGAAGACGGTGTGGTGTTGGAAGTGCGCAGACCATTCCCATGCGTCCAAGGACTGCAAGGTCAAGCACTATTGCTACATTTGTGATAAAGTAGCCCACCCGACAGTGCGTTGCCCAGTTCTTAAGGCGCCTCGACCGTCTGCTTATGTTACTGGGGCCGGGCTGCTTGAGACTTATTTCACCGCCTTGCCCGATGCTGTGGTCAACGATGCTCTTACACCATCTCAGTCTCCTGTGGCCCTCGTCGTGGTTTCTGGGGATGTTGTGCCAGCTGATATTATCGCCAAGCAGGTGGCTAGGCGCTGCACTGATAGGCCTGGATGGAAGTGGGAGGCTATTCCGTCGGATGAGTTCAAGTTTCTGATTTCGGTCCCTTCCTTCGAGGACCTCGACAGAGTGGATGGCATCCAGGTAGCCGTCCCTGGCTTTAGCTCCACCATGTCTATCTCGGCATGGCAATCTGCGGAGGTACCGCATAAGTTTGAGTTACACAAGGTATGGCTGCATGTTGACGGTGTTCCTCATACACTAAGGCATTTCCTAGGGCTCTGGACAGTGGGGTCTCTTCTGGGGAAGACAGTTGATGTTGATTTGCTTAGCCTCAGACGCAGGGCAGTAGTCCGCATTCAGGTCGCCATGATAGATGCTAAGGTGCTTGAGAAGATCTCCGACTACGGTAAAATTATAAAGACCGATGTGGTGGTCAAGCTCAAAGCCTTTGAGTTTCGCTTTCGTAAGGAATCAGAGGACTATGTACCGGAGCCAGATTTTGTCCCTTTGGTTTGGGTTAAGAGAGACGATGCTGATGATGATGGTGATGGTAATGATGCCGCCGATGATGATGCTATGGACACTACAGAGACGCATGCACGACCGTCGTCCTCCGCTGCGCCTCAAGGGTCAGTAGGGGGAGTGGGGGCGTCGGTTCCCGGTGGCACTAGTTCGGCGGCACCCATGATCGCGGTCACCCCTTTTAACCCCAATCCCCTGACTCCGAGAGCAAAGGAGATTGTCGCGAATTTGCGGGTTACGAGTCCTGAGCTTGAGGCGCGGACTGTGCATGGGAAGAGTCCGAGAGTTTCGGCTGAGCATCTAAAGGAAGCGCTATCTTCGGTCTTGCCGCAATCGAAGCCCACCGGCAATCCTTTGTTGGTGCGACCTGAGTTTGTGTCGCCGAGGTCGGATAGACCAGCTCGAGGACGTGTTTGTACCCTTGGGCGTATGACGCCCGCAGCAGCTAGGAGGGCGACGTCGACACCTTCTCCGACCGTGACTCTGTCGGATACGGCGGCTCTCTCACCGCCTCTGGATGAGGCTGGGTCGGACGCCCCTGCTCCCCTTGCCTTGCTGGATGATCTGCAGGGCGGCTCTCCCGTGCCAGCGGCGGACGCAGCTGGGCAGCAGCCCAGTTTTTCTTCTGCGTTGCATGCAGGGAATCTACATATACATACGTACGGTGAAGCTGCAGACCTGCTGGGTGTTGCCGCTGCATGCAATGGGAAGCTGCAGCTGCAGGGGCACCCGGCCAGGTCGGATGACGCCCAGGACGCGGGGCGGCCACCAATTGCCCCGGCCAGCTCCAGGGCGGAAGGAGCTGGGCTGCAGCAGCTGCTGTCCTCCACGCCTTTTGGAGTGCAGCCGTCCGCTGGTAGCCCTCCCTCGCCTTCGACCGCCGACTCGAAGGGCGCGGATGGTACGTCGGCTGCAAGTCCAGGGAGGGGGTCTACCTCGCCATACCCTTCCCCGGTGATGGCTGTTCGGGCGGGTGCTGCTCTTGGGAAGGGGACGGTGAACTCTCCTCCCCCTAAGGGCACCACCGCCAAATGCTCGGGCCTTCAGACTCCGGCGCGGCGCAGTACGCGTCATGGACTCACCGCTGATGGTGCTTCGGTCACGGACGAGGACTCCATTGCCAAAGCCATGCGCCGCAAGGCAGCGGTGAATCTCGACAACGGAGGTATGAATGGTTCATCTAAATCCTTTTTATCTTTTTCTACACCTCAGGTGTCCGCTAATTTAAATAAAGTTGGCGTCTCCTTAGGTAGTTCTTTACACGCTATTTCTGTTTCGACTAAGGCTCTCAAACATATGGAGTTCGATAGACTAAAATGCACTCCTGTGATTGAAAGCAAGTCGAATACCACTCTCAATATGGATGAGGATGATGAAGCGTACGCCATTTCGGATGGCCAGCTTCTCACCCACCTTGTTGGAGAGGTGTTAGAGGTAGGATCGGATGATGCGATGCTTGGTTCATGCTTCGAACTGAAAGCAACCGAACGCAAATCCAGATCCTCCAATATTAAAAAAAGTGCTTGGCCTAATAAAAAGGCTAGGGTGTCAAAATCTACTATAGTTTCCAAATGAATGGCATGTTTAGAAATAGCAGAGGTCTACAAGACTTGGCTAAACATTTACACATTGCTGAATCCATTAGGGACTATGATTTAGATTTTGTTGCCATCTCCGAGACCGGCAAACGAAATTACTCAATAAATTTTCTAAATCGCCTTTCAGGCGGGGAAGATTTTGATTGAGTATCTCGTCCGCCACGGGGACGTTCTGGTGGCCTATTAATTGGAGTCCGAACTTCGACCATGGAAATTCTTGATAATTCGGGAGGTGATTTTCATATAAAACTCCACATCCGAAATAAATCAGATAATTTCATTTGGAGTTTGGTTTCGGTTTATGGGGCTGCGCAAGATACTTTTAAGCCTGCTTTCCTTCGTGAGTTGGTTAATCTAGCAAAAGATAATCCATATCCTATCATTATAGGTGGTGATTTTAATTTGCTAAGATATCCCCATGAGAAGAGCAAAGGAAGATTCGACAACCATTGGCCTTTTTTGTTCAATGCTGTTATAGACAGTTTGGACTTAAGAGAGGTTGCAATGGTTGGAAGACAATTTACTTGGGCTAATAGTTTTCCAGAGCCTACTTACGAGAAATTAGATCGCATACTCATGGACTCGGAGTGGGAACAAAAATTTCGTCTAGTCACTGTACGAGTTCTACCTCGTATTGAGTCTTTGTCGGATCATGCTCCTATATTACTAACCACTGGAACACCATCTCCTCAACGTCGAAGACCGTTCAAATTCGAACTTGGTTGGATGCTTAGAGATGGTTTTGCAGACATGGTTAAGAATATATGGGAGCAACCAGTTGCTGGGTCTACCCCCATTCAAAGGTGGAATAACAAACTCCGGTCTCTACGGAGATACCTTGGTGGGTGGGCGAGACACATGGCTGGGATGCTTAAGCAAGAGAAACTCTCTCTGTCATCGAATATAGATGATCTAGAGGCAATCGCGGAAGTAAGGCCGCTGACTACGCAAGAAATTGACCTTAAAAGTCAATATAATGCGAAGCTAGCGGGTCTGCTGCGAGAAGAGGAACTCAAATGGTACCAGAGATCCAAAGCCCAATTCATTCTTCAAGGAGACTCGAATACGAGATACTTCCATAGCGTAGCCAATGGCCGGCACCGGAAGAAACTCATTCATTCTCTAACGCAAGAAGAGGGTTTAATTGAGGGCCATGAGCAGCTTAAAGCATATATTACGACCTACTACAAAGGTTTATTCGGTGCACCGGAGGAATCAGAGGTGACCTTGGATGAGTCAAGAACCGATGATATCCCCCAGGTTTCTCCAGAAGAGAACGCCATTCTTACTAATCCTTACACAGAAGAGGAGGTGAGAAACGCGGTCTTTCAAATGGAGCATAATAAAGCACCGGGACCTGATGGTTTTCCAGCAGAGTTCTATCAGAACTTCTGGGACATCATCAAGGTTGATTTGATGGGTTTATTTGCTCACCTTCATTCTGGGCAGCTGGAACTATTCCGAATCAACTTCGGGAAAATTATACTACTCCCAAAAGTCAATGATGCGGAACGGATTCAACAATATAGACCTATATGCCTTCTAAATGTATGCTTCAAGATTTTCACCAAAGTGGCTACAATTAGGCTAAATTCAGTGGCTGATCATGTGGTGCGCCCCACTCAGACTGCGTTCATGCAAGGACGATATATCCTAGACGGAGTCGTCACGCTGCATGAAACAATCCATGAGTTGCATCGCAAAAAGTTGAATGGGGTTATCCTTAAGATCGACTTCGAAAAAGCCTATGATAAAGTTAAATGGTCGTTCCTTCAGCAAACTCTCCGGATGAAAGGTTTTTCTGAGGAGTGGCGCGCTTTAATTAATAACTTTGTTTTTGGAGGAAGTGTCGCCATCAAAGTCAATGATGACATTGGTAGATACTTTCAAACAAAAAAAGGTTTAAGGCAAGGTGATCCCCTATCTCCAATGTTATTCAACATTGTAGCGGACATGTTGGCGATTTTAATTGAGCGTGCAAAAGCTGATGGTCAAATTGAAGGAGTGGTACCTCACTTAGTTGATGGGGGTTTATCAATTCTTCAATACGCCGACGATACAATTATTTTTATGGATCATGACCTTGTAAAAGCTACAAACCTCAAGTTAATCTTGACAGCGTTTGAGCAATTATCAGGGCTAAAAATAAACTTCCATAAGAGTGAATTGTTTTGTTTTGGCGAGGCCCAAGACGAGGCCAGCCTATATGCCGAATTATTCGGATGTGGGCTAGGTAGTTTTCCACTTAGCTATCTGGGCATTCCGGTCCACCATCGGAGGCTCACACTTGCTGAATGGAAACTCGTTGAGGAAAGACTACAGAAACGGCTTAGTAGTTGGAAAGGCAAACTCCTATCTCTTGGGGGAAGATTGGTACTCATTAATTCAGTACTTACGAATATGGTACTCTATATGATTTCTTTCTTCCAGTTGCCTAAAGGAGTCTTGCATAGATTGGATTACTTCCGATCAAGATTCTTTTGGCAAGGAGATTGTGAGAAGAAAAAATACCGGTTGACAAAATGGAATGTTGTTTGCCGTCCAAAAGATCAAGGTGGACTTGGTGTTCATGATCTTGAAGTTAAGAACAGAGCTTTGCTAGGTAAATGGCTAGCTCGGTTACTAACTGAGGATGGTGTATGGCAGGACCTGTTGCGAAGGAAGTATTGTGGCTCAAATGCAATCTCTCAGGTTATATGGAAACCGGGGGACTCGCATTTTTGGGCCGGCATTATGGCAACAAAGAAATACTTCTTCCCTTTTGGTTCATTTTCCATTAGAGATGGGTCGGAGATAAGGTTCTGGGAGGACAAATGGTTGGGACCAACCACACTCCAAGAACAATATCCTGCCTTGTACAATATAGTGCGTCATAAACATGATACCTTACAAAAGGTGATGGAAACATCACCTCCGAATATGACGTTCAGGCGTGACCTCGTTGGACCTCGTTTGGTGGCTTGGAATGAGCTAATACAAAGATTAGCTTCAGTCCACTTATTACAAGGTTCAGACGAGTTCCGGTGGAGCCTAACCAAGAACGGAATATTCACAGTTGGGTCAATGTATAAGGCTTTAATTGAACCTATTCAGCCGGTTGTAAATAACAAATCAATTTGGAAGATGAAGATTCCCTTGAAAACCAAGGTTTTTGCTTGGTACCTTCGGCGGGGTGTGATTCTTACTAAGGATAACCTTGTAAAGCGGAATTGGCATGGTTGTACAAAGTGTGTTTTCTGTCACGAAGAGGAGACAATAAAACACCTTTTTTTCAATTGCCAGTTTGCGAGATCTATATGGTCCATCATTCAGATAGGCTCTACCCTATACCCACCAAAAAGCATTGCAAATATTTTTGGCAATTGGCTTAATGGAGTGGATTCTAGGTTTAAAGTTCTTATCAGAGTGGGAGCGATTGCCATTATATGGTCGCTTTGGCTATGTAGAAATGACAAGGTTTTTGATAACAAAAATTCGTCTCTTATGCAGGTCATCTACAGGTCTACAGCTTTGCTCCGTTTATGGTCGTCGCTTCAGCGCCTGGAGGACCGCGACCTCTTTATGGAGGTGTCTACACGGTTGGAGGAAACGGCCAAGGATTTTACTACCCAACATGGGTGGCTGCATAATCGAAGAATCCTACCTCCAAACGTCTAGGATTTTGTTTTCATTCCAGACCAAACCTTCTTTTGTGTAATTTTCTTTTATCACTGTGTGCGAACTTGAACGGCTGTGTGCATCTCAGTTATGCAGAGGCCGGGTGTATTGCTTAAACTTGAGTAATAAAGCGCCCTTTATCGAAAAAAAAAAGTTAGCTTAACTATTTTCAGTAACATTGAGTTGCACCGACCAAATGTCCTAGCATTTCGCTGCAGCCAGATATGAGTTATGAGGCAGTAATCCTTCGATTGCCACAACATCAGCTTCAGTCCTCTCATTTGGGTGCATCCGCTTGGAATTAAACTCCCCAATTCTCGGACAGTATCATTGATAGCTCGGAATGGCACGATCGTGCTACAACCAGAGCAATTCATATTTGTATTCCTTCGAAATTCCCCTTTTTACTGGGAAAATCCCATTTTTCTTGACAAGGAAATTCCCCATTTTCAATCGAGGAATCAAGGGCAACTGGGAGTCCATAGATAACTTGCCGATGTCAGGTAAATTATGCGGAACACTGTCGTGTCTAAACTCTGAAGGAACACTGCACTAGCCCACACAGTTGCTCAACAACACACAAGTCTTATTCTCTCATGCTCGTCTATATCGCAAGTAAATTCATGTGTCAGTATTGCACCCTTTGAAAATCAAACCTAATATCAAGGGATCTGCCGGCTTTCAAGTACCAGTTCGTGCTGCTCTCGCTTCGTTACCAGCATAAGGTAAAATTCTGAGGCCGAAAGGAGAGCTGCGACATAGAATTATGATATGGGAAAGATGCAAGCCCTAGTTGCTCCCATGCATCATCCTCCAGCTTGTAGCCGCCTCGCGCCAGCTTCAAGTTGTGGGACGATGGGTAGGAATGCAAGCGGGGATGCCGCTTATATCCTATTTCTACTTTATGAAGTTTACTCAATTTTGAGGTAGAAATCCTCAGATAAACTAGAAATAGGAAATAAGTGGTATGCTCTGTAGTGGTCAATTTCATGGGAAAGATGCATTACTTCTGGAGTAGTGGCATGGGTTAGTGGGTAGTGGCCGTAGCAGAAATCCAGCAACGCAAGAGACATGTCAATACAAAGGGACACAACGGCAGCAAATAGTACCATGTGATATACTTCCTTCGTCTAAAAGTAGGTGTCTAAATTTTTTGTAGACACAGATGTATCTACAACTAAAGTGTCTCTAGATACGTCTCTATCTAGACAAAACAAAGACACATATTTTTAGACGGAGGTATTACATGATATTGTGAGTCGTATCATCGGAGACAGTGGGCCTGTTGTCCGTCCACTTAGATCATACATAAAGGTGATGTGGTGAGAGCTCGAGGCGACATAAAAAATCTATGTACAATAATCCCTTTAGTAGTAAAGAAGACATCCAACTCCAACCATATCATGACAAGATGAGGAAAAGCTTTCAAACTAGGATTCTAACTCTAAATAAAATTATATATGAGAAGAGAACTATACATGTTTAGTGCGCAATGGCTTAAAACGACATCACACCATCCAACCACGTGACCTAGCTAGTGCATGTGCGAAAAGCACAGTGTAGCATCCCAGACCGGAAATCCAATAGAATTATGCATGTTGTGCCTCGTGAGTAGAGGTAGCTGTAGATTTAATGTAAAAAGGAGAAGCCGCAAACTTAATTACTTAAGTATCTCGTAGTTTTGTGTATGTTCTAGTTATGTTCTAGTTTGTTGATGAATCCTCCGATAAAATCAGAAGTCAAAGAGATATTTTATTGTGTTGTGTTGGGTTGGGTAGGCTTGGGATGCATAAGGAAAATTGATCTCTCTAGTTAGTTTGAACTCCTAACTGTCATGACTCATGAGCGAAGGAACAAGCTATAATAGCAGAAACCTAGAATCAAATACTTCTGGTTTCACAACGTTGCTGCAAACGATGAATATGATCCACATTGTATGATGCTGGATGATAAAACAATGGAATTTACGTGCGTACAAATTGGTAGACTCCCAGACCAATTCATTTTTTTAAGATGAGTCTTTTTCAAATATGTTGAATTGTAAATCATCTAGATTGTCAATTATGTTTGATTGAAGATGACTAATAAATTAAAAAGAAACAAAACTAGAATAAAATTATTACAGGGCGTGTGAAAATCTAAGACATGTTGATCAAACGGTGATGATGCTTGTGTATTGTTCCTTTCTCAGAGGCGTGACTTTTGAAGAACCTAGTTTGTAGTCCGGATAATGTGTTTGGTGATGATTTGTCTGCTGCTGTTGTGAGTGGTTGATCATCGTGGTGAGACCTTTTTTTATTTTCGTTTTCTTTTCTTCATCTTCTTATTAGCTTTGGTTATGTGCATTCTCAATGTCTTTCAAACATTTTTATTGGTGCAAAGGTTAGATGTACCAAGGTGCGCAATACATCTGTGGGCCACTGAGAGGGATAATGAACTGTGTCAGTCTGTACCGCTAGTTCATTTCGCACGTCACTGTGCCCATGGAATTAAATGTCATGTTGTTCTATCGACGGAGATTATTGGAACCATCTTGCATCTCTATTTCTGCACCAAGACCTCCAGACCGAGAACATCGGTGAGGAAGCTGAGAAAATGGACGAGGTGATGACGCCGTGGAACATCCGCGAGCTGTCTGGTGCGCACAGAGCATGTCGCTGCTCGGCGGCCGGCTGGCACACATGTGCAACTCCAGCAGGCCGAGGGCAGGAACATGGTCGTGACGCGAGCTTCACTACCTCCCGTTTTATCTTACCGGAGTTTTTTTTGGCTCTACGCGAGCAAGATGAACTCGATGACTCGCTGCTAAAGTGCTAATCGAGTTTGGGGCATAAGGTAGTTGGGCATTAACGGGTAGTGTAGGTGTGTAAGCCACGTTGGATTAACTGCGCCACATATGTACTCTCCATGGATGTGGACTCCAACACTGTACATAAATGTCAGAACAAAACAAAATGCGTTGAGAAATACAACTGCTGGTGTGGATTTGGCTAACAACCATTGGTTGAAACTACCGGAGCATCTAAGCCCGGGATCAGAATGAAATTTCCAAATATATTCCCTTAATTGAGTAAGATATTGTACCACAAAGAATCATTGGTAACTACATCTTTCGATAATTCCTCCTGAAAATTAGATAAAAGCGGAGTGACGCCGTGAGCCCCACCTATATGGCAAAAGAGAGATGTCATCGGGGCATGATGTACGTTGGATAGTGAAGGGAGACCTAATAGACCCTTGATGGTTGCAGCCTTGCGCCCATATATACAAGGTTGTCAGCTGTCAGCACAATAAAGTCTCACTCTTAGCCCATGCGAGAGCACGACTGTAGATATAAATGAGCATCGTAGATTTATACACCACTGACATTCGATGGTCTCTAGTTGTGAAGAATCATTGGAGATTGCTAAACCCTTTTTTTCACTTCGAGTAGTCACGCTTAGATTGGTGTTCATGGTCATGGGATGCATCAGAGAATGTGATCAGTGCCTGGCTGAAAGGGAGTGTGGATGGAGTCCTCCCAAAAATGCACATGGGCGGAGACCTCCCTTGGAGTTGGTATGGTCCATCCCCCATGTAGGCCTTGTTCGGTTTGATGAGTTTGCTTCCCCGGAGGCGTCTCTCATCGTCAAATCTCAAGCCCCTATCTCACGCTACCCAGAATCCCTGAGAAGCTGAAACAAAGCCTAATCCTCAATTACTCCATATCGCAGCTCTCTCACAACCACACATCTTCCCAGGACGCTCCTATCATGCTGCAGCAAAGGGGGCAACAACAGCACCACAGTGGGAGATGCAGCAGCTGGCGGCGGAGGGTGGCCTAGCTTGGCGCCAGGTCGAAATCCAAGAATCCGCGAGAGGCTTTTCGTTTTGGCGGAGGGACCCTGGTGATGCGAAGGTGTTGTCGCTGCTGCCACCATTTCCGCCGAGTTCGCCTCCTAGACTCCTAGTCGCGCCGCCTTTGAGCGATGTGACGCGTCGCTCGGCTCGGGATTCTTTCCACGACTTGGAAGAAGATGTTTCAATCCACTGTGAAATGGACGGGATCGGGAGGGTTTGCAGGGCGTGGTCAGCGTGGGGTGTAACCTTTTTTTTTTTAGGGAGCATGGGGTGTGACCGAACACGCGGTTATGGATGGGTCGGGATTATATCTAGGTCCAACTATTCCACACGGGTTGATAGGGGTTCGGCCGCATTCCCTGCCGGGCTGGGTAAGGGCATCCGTTTGCGTCGGTTGAAATGGTCGAAATCGATCGCGCATCCGTTTGCGTCGGAGGTGGCTCCAGCGGCACGACGCATTTGTTGGCCGAATCAATTTTTTAAACATGAAAACATAATTTACATAGTTAAAAAAACCCCTAAACGCGTGCGCCTACTGCTGCTCTTCGTCGCTGTCGAGCACGATGAGCTCCGGTATCATCCACGGCCAGTTTGCCACCCGAGGGAGCGTACGCCGGGCGCGCCGGCGGTGCTGGAGGTGGAGGCGTCCAGGGCTGCTGCATTGGCGGCGGTGGAGGCGCCCAGGGCTACGGCTGTGGCGGTGGTGGAGGCGCCTGGATACGGCGTGGCGGCGGTGGAGGAGCGCCGGGCTGCGGCCGAGGAGGAGCCCGGGGTTGTACGGCGTGCGGCGCCGCCGAGTCCGTAGCGCCTGTCGAAGGGCTTCATCCCCGACAGCCCGGCGGCATGACGCCGGTGGCGTAGCGGGCAGCGGCGGCCGCACAGCGCGTTCTCAGAGATGAGGAGGCCGAGCTTCGCCATCTCGTTGTCCGTCATGTTCTCCGGGAACTCGAAATTGCGGTCATCCGCCATGGCCTGCTGCCATTCGTGGAAGACGGCTGCGACGTACTCGTCGCTGTCGTCCTTCACCTCCTCGTTATGGTACGCGAGCGTCTCGATGTAGTCGTCCTCCTCGTCGTAGGCGTCGTCGTCGTGGTCGCCGCGGTCGTCGTCGTCGTTGTACTGCGCGCGCGTCGGCGCCTGCTGACGACGCGTCGGTGCCTCCTGTCTTCGTTGACGAGTCGGCGGTGCAGCCGCGAAGGGAAAATTGATGGCGAAGCTTGCAGCGCAGACGCGGAAGCGCTGACCGCCGAAGCGATGCCCTCGATGCAGAATCGCTGCCAGGCGGGCTCGGTGGAGACGCGAACGGACACTTTGCGCATCCGCGCAGTTGGGCCAGGTTTGCGTCTCCGCGGATGGTCCGGTCACTTTGCGTCGCGTCGCTGAAGGTGGTGCCAGACGCATTTTCGGTCAAGGCGGACGCAAATGATCGCTCAGCGTCCATTTGCTGGAGATGCCCTAACCGAACGAGGGCCTAATTGGTAACAGAGACACTCGTCATCCTTCCCTGGCTTGCCGCTCAGTACGATCGTCTCGCTTTCCGAAAGACGAAGCCGGTATATCAAATAATTGTAAAAAGGAAAGGTTGTGGCAAGCAGATAAGCGTCCTCAGCGAGATCACGCCAGTACAATACTCTGTCTCATTTTCCGCCTCTCTAACGCCAGTACAATACTCTCTCATTTTCATAAGGGGTTCCTAGAAAACAATGATATCTTGGAACATGATCGGAGCAAGCATGGATCGTTGCTTGTGGCTCCCTGCAAGGACAGCGCCAATATCTCTAGTTGCTCCCGCCGACAGCAACATGAATACTAGAAATGCCAATGCGCCTGCATGACACTCGTCTATAACACAAGTGAGATATGTACATAAGAATTGATATGCAATACCAGATATTTAATGTCCCTTTAATAAACATTTCATGTGCGTGAAGGGACTATGTTGATCTTATGTGTTCTGACCGAAGGTTGTTGCAGAGATAATTTATATGTACTTCTTAAGCTATTGAACCTAGGCTTATATATACATCTCGAGAGCGCACTATGAATGTGTGAAATACAGCTAGTGTTTTCATGTATGGTCTCGTCATGTCGAATTCATTGGCAATACCCATGGCATTTTGCAGAACATTTATTTGTGTTGATATTTGTCTGCATACGTAGGCTTGGGATGCATTAGGAAATCTTGTATGTCTCTCCTGTCACAAATCCTTACAAAGAAAGCCCACTTAACCAGGATTATCATTAGCTTATCAGGGCATTCTCCGTGATCGAAATGCAAAAACATTCCATATAGGGTTAAGAACTGTTAATTTCGCAGACTGTCCTGCCTCGTAAGTTGTGATTTCTAATATTCATGGTTTGCATTTGTCAAATTCTTCTTCTTCGCAAGCAGTAAACCCACCTGCAAGGACAATCTCTGTGTCTGGGTTGAACACTGGATTTGCTGGTAATGGAAGAGTCATCTTTCCAGAGCTCTTACAACACTGGTCATAACAGCTCTTACAACACGTTTGGGCATCAAACTTTTCAGAGCTCTCAATGTGCAGGACGGTTTAATAGTGGCCACCATGACGATGAAGATGTGGGTGGGAACGTTGATTTTGTGGTTCCTCCCTTTCCGGAATTCATAATTCGATCCCCACATGTTCGTGCTACGTCACAGTATCATCAAAACAGTTATGATCAACAACAGGTACATTTTAACACGAGCCTGTCACAAGGGACAGATAATAGAGGATACAACATGGCTTTCACAAAGTCAACCTTTGCATCATGGAAATCATCGCCCCTTCCTGTCAATTAGAGATTCGACACAGGCTGAGATTGATATGATGGAGTGGGTGCGAAAGTATTTACCAACACAATTTGCAAGAAGGTATCCTACTATTTTGTGTCACTGGTTTTCTATTTTTTTAATCATTTTAAATAAACTTTTGCTATGTTGTGATTTTGTTTCGTTGTGCAGCCCAAGGATTGTTGAAACAAGGGGAAGATGGGCCACTCACAGAAATTTTGGTTTGTCAATGCAACCTGATGGTTACGTTCATGACTATGTTATGAATGTATTTGCTGCCACTGTAATGGAAGAGCAGTATGACAACAATGTTTTCCTTAATAAACCAAAACCGTGACAGCGCCAGCTGCCGCCTCCAGAGAAAAAATCCTACCCGCCTCCACTTCAGCCTCCGCCATAGATCGGTTCCCCCTCCTCCGGCCAGCTTCGCCGGCGTCGGGAGGAGTGGGAAACCCGATCTATGCGTGGAGTTTTCAATAAAAGTAGTCTTTTCAGTAGTCTATGTTAGGATTTTGGTCGCCGTTTTCTTGTTGGTTTCCCCGCAATGGAGATGGCATCGTCTGCAATAAGTGATCTTCGGCCTTTCGTTCGACGACGAGATCTCCTTCCCGACGTCAATGGTGGTGTTGAAAGGTTACAATTATCTAGGTATGGGTGTTCAGATCTTGCTTTGCCAGATCGATCTTGGATCTTATATCATGGTTTCCGCGAGGAGGCTTATCCTCGCAGTTTTTGTCCCGGTTGCTACGTCCTCAATAATGGTGATTCGTACTCTCGGCTCGCCATCAACGTCGACAAGGCTGATCGGTTTTTATTCCCTGACATACTGGTGTTGGTACTCTTGCCGATGTTGATTGACTACTTTAATGGTTGCGCGCGTGCACGCAGCCTTGACATTGCGGCTCAAATTAAAATTATGGGAGAACCTTCGTTGATATTTACAGATCTATGGTTTGTTATCTATCTTTGGCTACCTTCAGGAAAGTACAAGATTATGTCTTGGAAGAAGAAAGAGTTTGAAGACCTCGAAGATTTGCTAGTATCTTTTAGACTTTATTTTGTAATCGTTGGAGACAGCTCGTGTATCTATACCATGTACTATTTGTTATTATGAATATATATGGTATTGATTGTCAAAAAAAAGCCCACTTAAGTAGCTCAAGGATCAAAAATTTGACCTCATGGGAAATAACGAGAGCAATGAGAGACTGCAGCTGCACATCAGGGAAATTGAGCATAGAAAGATTGATTTTTTTTCTCGATAATGGGCGCTTTTATTACTTGAACCAAGTAATTACACCTGATCTCTGCATAACCAGGATGCACACATCCGTTTAAAATTTCTCTAAGTGTTCACGAAAAAACGAGAAAGGCGAAATACATGTCGTAACGAGAAAATGTAAAACCCCTATGAAACAGGAGGTGCTCCAATCCGCAGATTGCGGCCACCCATGTAGGGAGAAAGTATGCCTCGCCGTAGCCTCTAATCGTGTACAGACCTCCGTAAAGAGATTACGGTTCTCCACTCGCTGAAGAGGCGACCATAAACGGAGAATACCGGTACATCTGTAAATAACCTGCAAGATAGAACAATTTTTATCATTAAATATTTTATCATTTCTACATAGCCATATATAACACCCAGATAACTGCAAGCGTACCCATCCTAATAAGTCTTCTAAACCGTAAATCGATACGATGAAGCCAATTGCCAAAGATGTTGGCAACACTAGTCGGAGGAGAAAGGTTGGAAGCTACTTGGATGATCGACCATATATATCTAGCAAAACGACACTGAAAGAACAAGTATTTAGTAGTCTCGTCTTGATGACAGAACACACACCGAGTACCCCATGCCAATTCCGCTTAACAAGATTATCTTTGGTGAGAATAACCCCACGACGAAGATACCATGAAATTTTTTATTTTTTAACGGTATTCTCATCTTCCAAATTTTCTTGTTCTTATCAACTGGTGTATCTGATTGGAGGATTGCTTTATATAGGGAATCTATTGAGAATTTTTCATTGGCATGTAGATTCCATCGAAAATCGTCAGATGCGTCCAATAGATGGAGGTGGGGCTCGGCTTATAGGTGCTAACGAGGTCATTAAAATGTGACCAGATGGCCTGCTTCTTTTTTTTTTTTTTTTTTGAAACGGAGGCAAAAGCTTTGCCTCATCTATTAATTAAGAAGAGGGTGTCCAGTTTTTAGGAGAAAACTGGGCGAAAACCTACAGCGACAGGATCAAACCCACACAAACAATACACCCACAACCAAACCTAACAAAGTCGCACCCACTCTAGCCAACACAAGAACAACACAGCCAACACAAGAACAACGCAAGGAAGACCCACTAAAAGAACATGATAACTCGAAAAGAGTCCAACGATCAATCAGTTGCCGAAGCTTTTCTTGCTACGGCTCTGTTCCTTCTTTTGCCCCTAATAGATACTCTCTTGAGAGACTTCTCCACCTTCCTGATCATATTCTCCGAAGCCTTTCCCGCCAAGACGCAGTCAATATCCTTGCCATATCCAGGGCTAGCCGCTTCTAAACTAGCGAGTAAGCCGCACAGCTCTTTAGCAAAAAGAGCATCAGAGCTAGCAGCGAACACTCCTCCACTGTCCAAAGAGGCGAGGGACTGGCAAGGCTCCGACTGCGGTGGCGAGGGCGTCGTAGTCACCGCCAAGGCCTTCAAAGAGCCCAACACCAACGGAAGCACCACAGAAGAATCCTCACACAACCCATGTAGCTCTGGCGTGATCTGCAACATCGGATCCAAGATCCCATCAATGCCCTTGCTCTTAGAGGGAGCCGACACAACAAGCTGCGGTGACTGACAGGGGCTGCCACGAGGAGAGAAACTACTGTAGAGATGTTCTTCATCAACCACAAATGACTTCTGCATAGCGGAATCAAGCGGTAGCGAATCCTGCATGGTGGCAAGCTCCTGCCCACCAGAAGAACATGCCTCTGTCGGCTCCAAACAATTACCAACGCGTGCCAACAACAACTTGAGACTTGCCACCTCTTCACGAAGGGGGCGAGACACCTCCTCAACGCGGTCAGCAACCAACTGGGTGAGCTCCATGCGCAGCAAAGCAAACTGACACTGAAAGCGCGAGTCTAAATTGGCGTTGACATTGAACTCCTCACAACACCTTGGAGCGGGCATTGGCGGTGATGTTGCAGGCGAGGACGAGCGGCACACGACCTCAGCCCAACTCTGAGACTCTGAGGTACGACGAGGCTGAGCGGTCGGAGAGTGGCTCCTCTGGCAAGGAGCATGTGCATCCGAAGAACGAGTACGAGTGTCCGGAGAGCGAGAACGAGCGGCTGGAAAGCGCGCACGGCAGAATCGCTCCCGATGACCAGGTTGACGACAACGGATGCACATGAAGGGCGCACGGCATGCGCTAACCTGGTGGTCACGCTCGAGACACCGAAAGCATCTCCCACGAGCCCAACGCTTGAAGGCGAGACTACGCTCGAGGCCATCCTTCCGATGCAAAGACGATGGCTCGCGGCCCGGGCGGCCGCCCCGACCCACCTGTACCCAATCCTCCTCGTCACCAAGAGCATCAACAACAACATCAGAGAGGCGTTCGCAGGGCTCTGCTAGCGCCTCCTCATCATGGCGCACATTAGCGATGGCACAAACCGAGCCAGAAACAATGCCTTTGGTGGAGGCCAACGGCGACCGCTCAGCCAACTCTTCATCGTCTTCGTCTTCGTCCATGTCGGAGCTCAAAGAGCTTGGGGCCAGAAGCGCATCACTAGCAGGGCCACCCGAGGCAACCGGCGACAGCGATAAGGACCCAAGCCCCTCGACCAACACAGCAGGGTCGCATAGCAGCCCGCTGGGAAGGCGAGGACCAGTTGGAGGATCGGCCGCCAACACGGACCTATGGCGGAGGCGAGGACGAGGCGAGGCCATGCCAGCGAGGAGCGGCTTCGTGGCGGAGCAAATTTTCCTCGTCAGTCTGGCGTCGTCTTCAAGCGAAGCAGCAACGGGGACGGTCGGCGATGTCGAACTTGAGGCCAGCTCGGTCGTAGGCTGAAGCGGCGCCAACTCGGCCATGGGCGAGACGAGGACGAACTCCACCGACGAAGCAGCCGAGGGACAACAACGCGGCTGCAAAGCTTGCTCTGCAGGAGCCGATGGCGCTGCTGGAGGAAGAAGCGTTGACTCTGCAGCTTCATCACAGCTGGAGCTAGGAGCTGGGGCCAGCACGGCCGCCGGCGCAACACGAGATCCCGGGCGCTGGGTCGCCGTCGCCGGCCCAGGGGGTGGGCGGGCGCGAGTCCTAGCCATCCGGCCTCGATTGGACGGGTCAGACCTGCGGTGGGCGAGCGCGGCCGCGGCAAGCTGGACGGCGGCGGCCGGAGGAGCCGGAGAGGCCACGGCCACGGAGTTGAGCCGGAACAGCTCGACGCCCATGCGGCAGGCACGACTGCGCGACCCGGGCGACAACGGCGCCCGGCCTTGGGAGGGGTGGACAGAGGAGACCAAGGAGGCTCCGGATCCGGTCGGAGCAGAGGCAGAGGAGGCCGGAGCTAGGAGATCAAGGCGACGGCGCGCCGACCCTGGACGCGGCCATGCTCGCGCGAGCTGCCCCCTTCCTTAGCCTGTCATGAAAATGATGGCCTGCTTCTTAATTACGCTCTTGATATACAGTTACCGTGTCACCAACGGTAATGGACGGGATGAACCTTTCCTCCTTCTTGCCGAAGCCTTGACGTGGAAAAACTTTGAGGTACAATCATCTTCACGAAGCCAGAGGATCGGCGATTAGTACTACAGGGAACTACGGGGGTAGCGCATTGGTGTGTGTAGTAGTAACTCGTAGGTCACTGAAGTCTGAAGCTACGTTCATAAATCTCCTATCTATACGCGGTAATCTATTGTCCAGCCGAAGGTAGCCGAGCACCGTGTGAGCCCAGAATTTAAAAAATCTCAAAGGTTAACCTCATGTAACCGATAGATGCATTTGATGGTTGTGTTCTTAGTGTTGAAATTTCTTTTGTACGGGATATATTTTCTCACATTAGGTGAAACCAGAGATAAGCAAGACAATGGCATTATGTGAAACTAGATGATAGAATTTCGTGTTCGTTTCGCAAAGCCTAAGAAAAGGTTACACGTTCAGATTAGGTGAAACTAGAGATAATAACATCAAATACAAGATAGAGAGAGCTAATTCATGTATGATCACACTTCTTATTTTATTAATTACATATTGCATGTCACATAGATTTCCTTATCGAACAAAATGTCTCATAGATTCATGAGGATAGAGTACCGAAGTTCATGTAACCGAGCATGCAAATGGGAAAAACATAACACCAATTGAACACTGGCCATGCCCGGACACCAGACAGGTCACCTTGACGGTGTATGCCGCGGCCAACTTGAAGTGAATACTGGAAGATCACGCATTGCACGCAGGGGAAGCTCTGCGCCACGGGATGCGTGCTGATCGTGGTTGTCGGATGATCAGAGCCTCGTTGACGATCATCATAAACTAATTGGCAACAGAGACGCACACGCGGATATTGGACAGGGTAACCAAGCTGTCCTTCCCTTGCTCGCTGCTCAGTACGATCTGCTCGCTCTCCGAAGGGCGCAGCACGTATCAAATGATCGCGAAAGGGAAAGGTTATTGGCGTTTCTAGATCAGCGCAAACAGAGAAAGCGACCTTAACCAGATCATGGCAGTACCCTGTCTCATTCTCCGTCTCTGGACTGTCTCTAAGCAGCGTCCCGGATTCCAGTTTGAATAGTTGAGTATTATTTTTCCGACGACTATTTCATTGGGACAGATCTAGAAAGTCTAGGCTGTACGTGGATCATGGGCAGCCGCCGGTGCTGCTGTCAGTTCGTGATTGCCACAGCGGCATCGTTGCTTCAGGCTCCCAGCCGGCAGCTCATGCCACATGAAGAAAACGCTGGCCTATCTCGGCTGTTCGTTCACTGGGATAGTAGTAGCTGCAAGGACAGCAATAACGACACCACAAGTTGTTCTCGCCGACAACATCAACAAGCATATTCGAAACGCCTATACTCCTGCAACCTACCGGCAAATTCGACGGGATGTTGAAACAAAATGTACCGTACATAGAAGACATCCACGACGTGCACACGATCTACGTACATAGAAAACGCAACAAATTTGGCTGTTGATGAAGGATGTCCGTCACAATTCGCAAACGAGGGCTTCAAAAACTGATGATCAACGAGCTGCGTGCGACCCAGGAGAGGTTGGCCTCATGAACCGCTGCCAACGGGCTCGCTGGCCAGCAGTCGACTTCTGCAAGGGACTACAGCTCCACATGTCTTCCCATGAGGCGCTTCGGAAGCCCTTTCTGATGAGGGGACAACTTTTTGTTTTTGCAAGTCACTTACAAATAACAAATAGAATGGGAGAAAATAATTTTGAATTTTTGTAATTTCAAATTATTTTAAAATTCAAATAAATTCTTGAAATATGTATATACATAAATGACATAAGAAATCCAAAATAATTTTCCTACATTCCAGTTGTTGTGCTTAAGTGATCTGCAAAATTTCAATTTCAAAGATTGTGCGGTTTGAGAGATATAAAAACGAGAAGTTGTTTGAGAGAGAGAAAAAATGGCTGCCACGAATCTTGATGTAGTATAGCAGTCTAGATAGGAGACACACGATTGATGGCATGTCAACGACCACTAGTGGAAAATGAGGCATTTGCACCGGGTGGTAAGGGCCATATGCACCGGATGCTCAACCGGTGCAACGCATCCGGATCAAAAGGCCCCCCTTTAGCATCGGTTCAGTTGCGAACCAGTGCTAAAGGAGGCACCACGTGGCGGCTGCCGGACGCTCGAGCGAGAGGTGCTAAAGGGTCTATCGCGGCAGGAAAACATTCCAAAATGCTGCCGCAGTAGAACCCCGTAAAAAATTTTCAAATTATTTTCCACTCCCTCTTTTTTTCTTTTTTTTTCTTAGAGAATTTCTAATATTTTAGTTATTTCACAAGTTTAGTCTCTAACTATCCTTATCTCTAGTCCAATTACTTACTCGTGCTCAACCTTCCTGCTCGGTCACCCATCCTCCCACTATTCTAGCATTAGCACGCTTAACTTCCAAGTTCCTTTCCGTCCCGCATCCAAGTGTTCCACGCACATGTATGTGATATTAATATCATATCAATCCTATTAACATGTCGATCGATGTCATATTTCTTTATTGTTCGAATTTCAAATAATTCTTTTAATAAAAAAGTAGCATTAACTTTATAATTTGTATTATTTTTAATTATTTTAATTTTTTTTCCAAACCTAAAACCTGAAAATTTGAAAATCTTATAATTTGCTAAAGGTAATAATAATCTTTATGCAAGATACAATTACTAATTTTAATTTTAAAAAATATAAAAATATATAAAATCTTAAATTTTTAGCAAAAAACTAAAATCTTCCTGCTTTCATATTTTAATTTGGAATTTTGAGAATCTAAAAATTGGCTAACCGGGTAAACCCTGGTGAATTCGTATGTAACTTTTTCCCATGATGATTTTGATATTTTTTTCCGACGTAGTATGCAAAAGTTAATGTGGTTTTACCATTTTTTAAAGTTTTTTTTGCAAAAAAAGTGAAATTTTAAATTTCTTAATTTTCCCTAATAGTAGGTTGCATAACATACAAGAGTGTCAAAACATTTTAATTTTTGAATTTTCTATCATTTTCTTTTCTATTTTACAGTGTGAAAAAAGGCGATCCAAGGCGGAGGGGTTTGGACGTGCGTGGGAGCAGAAAAACTTTTAACACCTGTTCCTGTTACGAACCGGTGCTAAAGGGTTCGCGGCTAACGCCAACCCTTTAACACTGCTTCGTGGCACGAATCGGTGCTAAAAGTCCCGCATGAACCGGTGCTAATGCCGCGGCTGGTCCCCTGGACGTCCAGACCGCACGAACACAGTGCTAATGATTCCTTTAGCACCGATTCGTGCCAAATACGATGCTAATGCTCTTTGGAGAAAAAATCAAAGCCCTCTTTTCTACTAGTGGGCTCAATCGGCAGGTTCCGTACGTACTAGCTCTGTAGATACATGCGCACGGCCAGGAAAACAAGAGCGCCGATTCCGTCGCTTGCACACAAGTTAAGTTCTAGTATCACACTCGCCTATAGGCCTAGTGAGGTAGGTAAATAAGAATTGGTATGCAATACTACCAACCATGTGATGTGCTGAAGTGAAGGGAGGTAATTGCGTAACGTACGTCGTCCATAAATTACTGAACCGGGGCTTATATACACGTCCAGAGAGCGTAGTACGAATTAATATGTGAAACACATTGCTAGTTTGTATGTATGCTCTGGTCATGGCGAATTCTTGGACAAGGACATTCCCATGGTATTCTGCCGTACATTTATCTGTGTTGATATTAGTATGCATATGTAGGCTTGGGATGCACTAGGAAATCATGTCTATGTTTTGTAGTTGCAGAGCCAACGAACTCACCGCCCGCGTTGGTAAGGAGCTCCGCCGCCTCGCCTAGTAGGTCGCGAGCCTCGTCTACTCGCCCAGGAGCTCGCCACCGTTCGTCCAGGAGCTCGCTCGCCTCGCCCACTGCACCGGCACTGCCCAGGATATCCCAGTCCGAAACCCTAGCCGGCATCCCAGCACTCCACCGCCACCTCCGAGATAGTGATTTGCAAATCAGTACGGCATTGTTTCTTTGATGACCAGGTTAAAATTTTCCTTGTGCTATTCATGCAATGGTCTAGGTCATGATGTTAGGAAATATCACTGTGAGAACTCATGACAGCATGAATTACCTGGAATTTAATCACTGGAATTTAATCATGTTAAAGCATAGGAAATATCTCAAGTAAAGCCTGCAAATGTAGTGGTGCTAGTTTAACTACAGTTGCACCTTCTACGCCGCACTCTACGGCTACAGCCGGCTCCAACTCCTCTGCCTCGCCCCGGCGGTCACCGGAGGAGACTGGAGGTCATTGGAGAGATCCACGTCTCGTGGGTGGAGCACGTCGTCCTGGGCGGCGAATCGCATATGTATCTGCACGGCCCGGCATGAGTCGTTGATGCCCACCACCACGGTGATGGGATTCGTAGCATAGAAAACAAAAAATTTCCTACCGCAAGAACGAAAACCAAGCCAAGATCTAATCTAGTAGACGGTAGCAACGAGGAGATGAAGAGACTAACCCTCGAAGATTCGCAAAGCTTAACGAGATTAGATCTCGGGGTGGATGTAGACGATCACTTGCCGCTTGCAAAAGCGCGTAGAAGATCTTGATCTTGACGGTGCCACAATCGGGCAACACCTCCGTACTCGGTCACATATTCGGTGTTGATGAAGACGGCGTCCTTCTCCCCGTTCCAGCGGGCAGAGGAAGTAGTAGATCCTCCTCGGAATCTAGGCAGCACGACGGTGTGGTGGCGGTGGTGGTGGAGAACTCCGGCAGGGCTTCGCCTAAGCGTATGCGGGAGTTGCGGTGGAGGAGGAGGCGACTAGGGTTTGGGGAGGCGGCTAGGGTTTGGGCGCCGGCTATGGGGGGCGGCCAGCTTGTGGTCTTAGGTTGGCCGGGCCCCTCCCTTGCCCCTCCTTATATAGGTGGAAGCCCCAAGAGTTGGATCCCAAGTCTTCGAATAAGACCCCAAAAGAAAACCTACCTTTGGTGGGAAACCTACTCAAGATGGGAGTCCCACCTTTCCTTGAGGGAGGGTGGTCGGCCACCCTTGGTGGATCCCACCTGGGAGTCCTCCCTTAGGGTTTGGCCGGCCAGGGTTGTGGAGTCCCTCCACCTTCCATAGTGCGTTTCTTCCGGACTTTTCTAGAACCTTCTAGAACCTTCCATAAATGCACCAGATCATTTCCAAACTTGCAATATGACTTCCTATATATGAATCTTATTCTCCGGACCATTCCGGGACTCCTCGTGATGTCCTGGATCCCATCCGAGACTCCGAACAAAACTTCGAACTCCATTCCATATTCCATATCTACTCAAACGACATCAAACCTTAAGTGTGTCACCCTACGGTTCGCGAACTATGCAGACATGGTATGTGGTCTCTTATGAACCATTCATATGCTTGCAAGCCATTTAGACGACATTCCACCGAGAGGGCCCAGAGTATATCTATCCGTCATCGGGATGGACAAATCCCACTGTTGATCCATATGCCTCAACTCATACTTTCCGGATACCTAATCCCACCTTTATAACCATTCATTTACGTAGTGGCGTTTGATGTAATCAAAGTACCCTTTCAGCATAAGTGATTTACATGATCTCATGGTCGAAAGGACTAGGTAACTATGTATCGAAAGCTTATAGAAAATGAACTTAATGACATGATCTTATGCTACGCTTAATTGGGTGTGTCCATTACATCATTCACATAATGATATAACCTTGTTATTAATAACATCCAATGTTCATGATCATGAAACGATGATCATCTATTAATCAACAAGCTAGTTATACAAGAGGCTTACTAGGGACTTCTTGTTGTTTACATAACACACATGTATCAATGTTTCGGTTAATACAATTATAGCATGGTATATAAACATTTACCATAAACACAAAGATATATAATAACCAATTTATTATTGCCTCTTGGGCATATCTCCAACAGTCTCCCACTTGCACTAGAGTCAATAATCTAGATTACATTGTAAGGTACCTAACACCCATGGCATTCTGGTGTTGGTCATGCTTTGCCCTAGGAAGAGCTTTAGTCAACGGATCTGCTACATTCAGATCAGTGTGTACTTTGCAAATCTTTACTTCTCCATCTTCGATGTACTCGCGAATCGAATGAAAACGCATCTTGATATGCTTTAGCTTCTTGTGTGACCTTGGTTCTTGTGCATTGGCGATGGCACCCATGTTATCACAATAAATGACTAGTGGGTCCAATGCACTAGGAACCACACCGAGCTCAATAATGAACCTCTTCATCCATACCGCTTCCGATGAAGCCTTTGAAGCCGCTATGTATTCCGATTCGTTGAAGACTTCGCCACCGTGCACTGCTTGGAGCTGCACCAGCTTACCGCAGCACCATTCAATATAAACACGTATCCAGACTGAGACTTAGAGTCATCAGGATTGGTGTTCCAACTTGCGTCGGTGTAACTGGTTACAACGAGCTCTTGGTCACCACCATAACAAAGAAACATATCCTTAGTTCTTTTCAAGTACTTCAGGATATTCTTGACCGCTGTCCAGTGTTCCATTCCTGGATCACTTTGATATCTGCTAGTCAAACTAACAACATGTGCTATATCCGGTCTAGTACACGCATGGCATACATGATAGAGCCTACGCCGAGGCATAGGGGATCCGATTCATCCTCTCTCTTTCTTTTGCCGTAGCCGGACCTTGAGTCTTACTCAAGACCTTACCGCAACATCGGTAAGAATCCTTTCTTACTTTCATCCATTCTAAACTTCTTTAGAATCTTGTCCAGGTATGTACTCTGTGAAAGCCCTATTAGGCGTCTTGATCTATCTCTATAAATCTTGATGCCTAAAATGTACGCTGCTTCACCAAGGTCCTTCATTGAAAAACACTTATTCAAATAACCTTTTACACTGTTTAATAGTTCTATATCATTCCCAATCAATAATATGTCATCTACATATAATATCGAATGCTACAGAGCTCCCACTCACTTTCTTGTAAATACAGGCCTCTCCATGGCACTGTATAAACCCGAACTCTTTGATCACCTTATCAAAACGTCGGTTCCAACTCATGGATGCTTGCTTCAGTCCATAAATGGAACGCTGAAGTTTGCATACCTTGTCAGCATTTTTAGGATCGACAAAACCTTTGGGTTGTACCATATACAAATCTTCCTCAATGTCACCATTAAGGAACGCCGTTTTGACATCCATCTGCCAAATCTCATAATCGAAAAATGCAGCTATTGCTAACAAAATCCTCACACTTTAGCTTCGCTACAGGTGAGAAAGTCTCATCGTAGTCAACACCTTGAATTTGTCGGAAACCCTTGCGACAAGTTGAGCTTTATAGACAGTAACATTACCGTCAGCATCTGTTTTTCTCTTGAAGATCCATTTATTCTCAACAGCCTTGCGGCAGGTAGATCTACCAAAGTCCATACTTTGTTATCATACATGGATCCCATCTCGGATTTCATGGCTTCTTGCCATTTTTTGGAATCTGGGCTCATCATCGCTTCTTCATACGTAGCAGGGTCCTCATCATTGTTGTTCACAATCATGAGATTTAGACAAGGATCATACCAATCAGAGTGGTACATTCTCTTGTCGACCTGCGAGGTTCAGTAGCTATTTCGAAGTTTCATGATCATTATCATTAGCTTCCTCTGTTACCGGTGCAGCGGCACAGAACATCTTCCCATCGCGCTACTCTGATCAACGAGAGAAGGTTCAGTAATCGTCGAGTTCTACTTTTCTTCCAGTCACTTCTTTAGTGAGAAACTCTTTCTCAAGAAAGGTTCCGTTCTTAGCAACAAAGATTTTGCCTTCGGATCTGTGATAGAAAGTATACCCTATAGTTTCCTTAGGGTATCCTATGAAGACGCATTTCTCCGCTTTGGGTTCTAGCTTGTCCGGTTGTAAATTTTTTACATAGGCTTCGCAACCCCTAACTTTAAGGAACGACAACTTAGGTTTCTTATTAAACCACAATTCATACGGTGTCGTTGCAACGGATTTCGATGGTGCCCTATTTAAAGTGAATGCTGCTGTCTCTAATGCATAACCCCAAAACGATAACGGCAAATCGTAAGAGACATCATAGAACGAACCATATCTAAGAGAGTTCGATTACGACGTTGGACACACCATTACTGTGGTGTTCCCGGCGGTGTCAACTGTGAAAGTATTCGCATTTCTTTAAATGCATGCCAAACTCATAACTCAGATATTCACCTCCGCGATCAGAACGCAGAAACTTGATCTTCTTGTTACGTTGATTTTCTACTTCACTTTGGAATTCCTTGAACTTCGAAAGTCTCGGATTTATGTTTCATGAAATAGATATACCCATATCTACTCAGATCATCTATGAAGGTTAGAACATAATGATAACCACCGCGCGAGGCTACACTCATTGGTCCGCACACATCGGTATGTATGACTTCCAATAAGTCTGTAGCTCGCTCCATAATACCAGAGAATGGAGTCTTAGTCATTTTTCCCATTAGACATGCTCGCATCTGTCAAGTGACTGAAAGTCAAGTGACTCAAGTAATCCATCGAATGGAGTTTCTTCATGCGTTTCACTCCAATATGACCAAGACAACAGTGCCACATATAAGTAGAATTATCATTCAATTTAATTCGCTTATCATCAATGTTATGAACATGTGTATCGCTACTATCGAGATTTAACAGAAATAAACCATTCTTCTCAGGCGCATGACCATAAAAGATATTATTCATAAAAATAGAACAACCATTATTCTTAGACTTAAATGAATAACCGTCTTGCATTAAACACGATCCAGATATAATGTTCATGCTCAACGCAGGCACCAAATAACAATTATTAAGGTCTAAAACTAATCCCGATGGTAGATGTAGAGGGAGCGTGCCGACAGCGATCACATCGACCTTGGATCCATTTCCAACGTGCATCGTCACTTCATCCCTCGTTAGGCTTCGTTTATTCCGTAGTTCCTGTTTCGAGTTACAAATGTGAGCAACCGAACCAGTATCAAATACCCGCACTAGTACGAGAACCAGTGAGATAAACATCTATAACATGTATATCGATATACCTTTCTTCTTCTTGACAAGGCCGCTCTTCAGATCAGCCAAATACTTGGAGCAATTCCGCTTCCAAAGGCCCCTTCCCATTGCAGAATAGCAGTCAGATCGTTTAGGGCCACCCTTAGGCTTCTCAGGATGAGTGGCAGCTTTCTTGCCACCCTTCTTGAGGTCCTTCTTAGGTTTGCCCTGCTTCTTGAACTTGGTGGTCTTATTGACCATCAACACTTGGTGCTCTTTCGTATCTCAACAGCAGATTTCAGCATGGAGAAGAGTTCATGTAACTTCTTGTTCATGTTCTGCATATTTTAGTTCATCACGAAGTTCTTGTAACTTGGTGGCAGTGATTGGAGAACACGATGAATACCCAGCTGGTTAGGGATCACAATCCCCAAGTCACTGAGCTCGCGTGTCCGGACATAGCGAACACGTGCTCACTAACGGAGCTGCCCTCTTCCATCATGCAGCCAAAGAACTGCTTCGAGGCTTCATAGCTTTCCACGGCCGCATGAGTTTCAAAGATAACTTTGAGCTCACGGATCATCTCACAAGGGTCGTGGTGCTCAAAACGCTTTTGAAGCTCTGCCTCTAGGCTGCATAGGATGGCACACCGAACTTGAGAGTACACTTTAGTCCGAGTCTCGAAAACATTCTTTTCTTCCTCGCATACTGCAGGGGGTGGTGGGGACCTAGCGGTGCTTCGAGCACATATTGCAGATTTCCACCATTGAGGAAGATCCTCACATGACGGAACCAGTCGGTGAAGTTGCTACCATTGCTTTTAAGCTTTTCTTTCTCTAGGAACTGATTAAAATTGATTGATGGGGACGCCATGATCTACAACATATATTTGCAATAGTTTAGACTAGGTTTATGACAAATTGAGTTCATATTTTAATTTAACAAAATTAAAAACTAGGTGAACTCCCACTCAAAACAATATCCCCTGCATTGTCTTAGTGATCACACGAACCAAATCCACCACACCAAGCCCGATCATCACGAACAAGATGTAATTTCAATGGCAAACACTCAAAGTGTTCATCATATCAATCATATGACTCATGCTCTACCTTTCGGTATCCCGTGTTCCGAGACCATGTCTGTACATGCTAGGCTCGTCAAGGCAACCTTAGTACCCGCGTGTACAAAACTGGCTTGTACCCGTTGTATGCACATGTTGAATCTATCACACCCGATCATCACGTGATGCTTCGAAACGACAAGTCTTAGCAACGGTGCATACTAAGGATGAACACTTTATTATCTTGATATTTAGTGAGAGGGATCATCTTATAATGCTACCGTCGCGATCTAAGCAATATAGATGCATAAAAGGATTAACATCACATGCAATTCATATGTGATATGATATGGCCCTTTTGTCTTTGCGCCTTTGATCTTCATCTCCAAAGCACGGACATGATCCTCCATCATCAACGGGCATGATCTCCATCATCGGCGTAGCACCAAGGTCAATGGCGCCGTCTTCATGATTGTCCTCCATGTAGCAACTATTACAACTACTTTGAAGTACTACTCAACATGAAATTTACAGACAACCATAAGGCTCCTGCCGGTTGCCACAATACAATAATGATCATCTCATACATATTCATCATCACATTATGGCCATATCACATCACCAAACCCTGCAAAAACAAGTTAGACGTCTCTAATTTGGTTTGCATATTTTACGTGGTTTAGGGTTTTCGAGTAAGATCCAATCTACCTACGAACATGAACCACAACGGTGATACTAGTGTTGTCAATAGAAAGAGTAAATTGGATCTTCACTATAGTGGGAGAGAGACACCCGCAAAGCCACTTATGCAATACAAGTTGCATGTCAAACGTGGAGCAAGTCTCGTGAACACGGTCATGTAAAGTTAGCCCGAGCCGCTTCATCCCACTATGCCGCAGGATGCAAAGTACACGAACTAAAGACAACAAAAGCATCAACGTCCACGAAACAATTGTGTTCTACTTGTGCAACCAATCTATGCATAGACACGGCTCTGATACCACTGATGGGATTCGTAGCATAGAAAACAAAAAATTTCCTACCGCAAGAACGAAAACCAAGCCAAGATCTAATCTAGTAGATGGTAGCAACGAGGAGATGAAGAGACTAACCCTCGAAGATTCGCAAAGCTTAACGAGATTAGATCTCGGGGTGGATGTAGACGATCACTCGCTTGCAAAAGCGCGTAGAAGATCTTGATCTTGACGGTGCCATAATCGGGCAGCACCTCCGTACTCGGTCACACGTTCGGTATTGATGAAGACGACGTCCTTCTCCCCGTTCCAGCGGGCAGCGGAAGTAGTAGATCCTCCTCGGAATCCCGGCAGCACGACGGCGTGGTGGCGGTGGTGGAGGAGAACTCCGGCAGGGCTTCGCCTAAGCGTATGCGGGAGTTGCGGTGGAGGAGGAGGCGACTAGGGTTTGGGGAGGCGGCTAGGGTTTGGGCGCCGGCTATGGGGGGCGGCCAGCTTGTGGTCTTAGGTTGGGCGGCCCCCTCCCCTTGCCCATCCTTCTATAGGTGGAAGCCCCAAGAGTTGGATCCCAAGTCTTCGAATAAGACCCCAAAAGAAAACCTACATTTGGTGGGAAACCTACTCAAGTTGGGCGTCCCACTCTAGGTGGGATTCCCACCTTTCCTTGAGGGAGGGTGGCCGGCCACCCTTGGTGGATCCCACTGGACTCCTCCCTTAGGGTTTGGCCGGCCAGGGTTGTGGAGTCCCTCCGGGACTCCACCTTCCATAGTGCGTTTCTTTCGGACTTTTCTAGAACCTTCTGGAACCTTCCATAAATGCACCGGATCATTTCCAAACTTGGAATATGACTTTCTATATATGAATCTTATTCTCCGACCATTCCGGAACTCCTCGTGATGTCCTGGATCCCATCCGAGACTCCGAACAAAACTTCGAACTCCATTCCATATTCCATATCTACTCAAACGACATCAAACCTTAAGTGTGTCACCCTACGGTTCGCGAACTATGCAGACATGGTTGAGACTTCTCTCCGACCAATAACCAATAGCGGGATCTGGAGATCCATAATGGCTCCCACATATTCAACGATGACTTAGTGATCGATTGAACCATTTACATACGATACCGATTCCCTTTGTCTCGCGATATATTACTTGTCCGAGGTTTGGTCATCGGTATCACGATACCTTGTTCAACCTCGTCTCCTGACAAGTACTTTTTACTCGTACCGTGGTATGTGGTCTCTTATGAACCATTCATATGCTTGCAAGCCATTTAGATGACATTCCACCGAGAGGGCCAGAGTATATCTATCCGTCATCGGGATGGACAAATCTCACTGTTGATCCATATGCCTCAACTCATACTTTCCGGATACCTAATCCCACCTTTATAACCACCCATTTACGCAGTGGCGTTTGATGTAATCAAAGTACCCTTTCAGCATAAGTGATTTACATGATCTCATGGTCGAAAGGACTAGGTAACTATGTATCGAAAGCTTATAGAAAATGAACTTAATGACATGATGACGCGCTAGGACTCGTTGATCCGGAGGTGGGTGATTCCAGCAGCTGAAGAATTCCTTCTGCGTTGACGTTGTAGTGGACGCTGCCGATGGTCATCTCCATGTTTCCTTGTAGATCCGAAAAGTTTGATCGAGAAAAATCACTGTGTGGCGTGAACTCATAGGAGCCGAATCGAATCGGACTTCCCAGGTTTGGTGATGATGGTGTTGATGAAAACGTTGATGACATGACCGGATCTGCCGATGACCGATCTTGCGCCAGTATCCCACGGACGGCGCCAATTGTCGGGGGTGCTCTCGACAATTCCCTCCGTAGGGGCTTAGGGTTGACGGAATCCTGCAGGCTGATACGAGACATCGGTTCACGACAAACGGGGGGAGCGATTTACCTGGTTCGGGGCCCTCGATGAGGTAAAACCCTTACGTCCTGCTTGTTCTTGATTACTATGAAAATAGGTTACAATGGGGTGCCGAATAGTTCGGCTGATATCTCGTCGAGATGCTAAGCTTATCGATGACCTAGCTCTAAGCTTTTGGTGGCTAAGATCGCTAAGATTGATTGTGTCCCTCGCAGCCCCTCCCTGGCCTTTATATAGGAGGCCGGTCTCAAGAGGTCTAACCGAGCACGACTAGGTTTACAGTAGTTTGAGATCTAATCTTTCTTCTTCGGTGCTTCTTTGTCTTGCTTGCCAAGGAATCTTCTGGTGCACCGTCCGGATGGGCCGCTTCGCCTCCAAGTGCCTTCATGGGCCTCCAGCCAGGAAATATAGGATAGGGCAACGTCGGTTACCCGAAAGGTAGTGCCCACGTCAGTAGCCCCCGAGTGTCTAGCCGAAGCTAGTTCGGGTAGAGAGTAAAGCACGACTTCTTCTATTGTCCTTTTTCTTAATTGTTCTTGTTCTTCTTTTTATCGCGCCGCTCCCGATGGGAGTAGCCCCCGAGTCTAGGTACGGATGCTTGCAATCCGTGCGTAGACTCAAGTTGCACCACTCGAATATTTTTTGTTCTGCCGAAGGTTTTCTGCAAGTCTTCATAAGCCATCCGACATATTTCCTCATGCAAGGGATAATGAGTAACACGCCCAACTTTTGTTGGTTAACTGCCGATGGCAAAACAACGTTACCCTACACAGAATCAAGTCCCCGGGCATGATCCTGGAGTGCAAAAAACTTTTATCGAGTGCACAACCAGTGCTCCCGATGGGAGTAGCCCCCGAGCCTGGACACGAACGCTTTACATTCGGGTGCAGGTTTAAGTTAAACAATCCATTCTTCTCTCCAAATATATCTTCGAATCCTCATCCTTTCGAATGCACAAGTCTTTTTATCGGGTACGCGTCAGCGCTCCCGATGGGAGTAGCCCCCGAGTCTAGGCGTGAATGCTCTGCAATCTACGCATAGACTCAAGTTTGGTATTCGATAGATTATTTTATTCCTTCGAATGCTCGAAGCATGACGTCATCGATGACGCTTTGCTAACATCTTGATTTGGAATGATAGGACGTGACCTGCTGGGCCTATTCTGCCTCTGCCCAACCTTGTTTATAAGCAACACCCACTTTTCATGCACAGTTACCGAGGTGCCTCCTCGATTTCCGTAATCCTTAACGAAAAAAGGACCACTTAAACAACAAAAACTCTGGTCCTTCCCAGTCTTGCCATAACGCCTCTTCGTCCTTCTCCTTCTTCCTTCCTCCGCAACAGATGCACCGCCACCACCGTTTTTCCGATCCTTCCTCGATCTCACGATGGTGAAGAAGAAGAGCATCACCACCGCCGCCAGCTCCACCAGCGGAGGTGCCGCCGCCAAACCCCCCTCGATATCTTCGAAGGGGCGCTCCAAGCGCTCCTCCCAGCTCCGGCGCCGCCAGACCGCCAAGCTTGGTGGCCAAGCCCGGAGATTGGACTGCATCTACAATCACCAAGCGTGACGAGAAAAGATCCCGAAGCCGGGACTTATCTCCTCTCGATGAGGGGAATGTGATCTTGCCAGGTGCGATTTCTCGGCCTAATCCCCCTGCCGGTTTCACCGTGATGTTCTTGTCGTTCTTATATCGGGGTCTTTCGCTCCCCGCTCACGAATTCCTCCTCCACCTCTTGCGAACTTACGAGATCCAATTATGGCAACTTACTCCCAACTCAATCCTCCATGTTGCTGTGTTTATCACCCTTTGCGAGGCATTTCTGGGTATCAAACCTCATTTTGGACTGTGGAAAAAGATCTTCTATGTGAAGAGATACAGCGGTAGTAATGGGCCCTTTGTCACCGGAGGAGTAGGGTTCGTAGCTCGTTCAGAAGTCAATTACTTCAATTTCCCAATGAGAGAATCTGTGCAAGGGTGGAGACTCAAATGGTTTTACATCAGGGATTCCTCGTCACCCGAATCCCAGCTCCCCTGCTTTACCGATGTTTTTGAAGCCAAGCCCGAAAATTCCTGGAAGAACATTCTCTCTCCCGACGAAAAAGTTGCAGCCGACGAATTATTTGCCAAATTTCTTCGAATCAAAGAGGCCGATGGCCACCATGGTCGGCACAGAGGTGGCAGCGGTGTTCCTGAAGCGTCGGGTCCAACCAGCCATGGCCAGAGTTCATCCAATGTGGTTGTATTCAGGCCCAAATGACATAACCAGAGTTAATGCTGCCGAACTGTCGGAGAAGGAACTGCTTGATGAAGTCCGCCGCCTTACTTTCTTCAGTCAAGAAGATTCGATCCCGTTGACATGTGCTTACTCTCCTCTTGATGCTGATCATCCGCCGCCCGAGGTATCTTTCCCTTCCAAATCTTTACTGCGCTTCTCTTAATTAACATAATTACCATTGTTCTTATTCGTTTCCCCTTTTGACAGGTCCCCATAGTCTCTGGGAATTTGCACGATTCACCAAACGATACCTTTGAAGGAAGAGGCTCCTCAGTGCCCGTTGATTTTCACACTGTCGAGCATACAAGCCCAGAAAGCGACGACGATCCGATAGATTCTGAAACTGTCCATGCCGATCTCCCCTCTCCAGCCGATGACGCTTGCAATACAGAGGGATCAATGCGTGATGATGACGCTAATCATGATGCCTTTGTTGATGCAGCTGTGGAGGAGGCCAAAGCTTCACCCGCGAAGAGATCAATCGGCGGTTTCGCCGACGAAGACGACCTCCTCGACTGGTAAGTACTTCCTGCTCTGATTTCTTATTTGGTCCTCCTATTTCTTACATTAGTTTTATAACTTTCAACGATCATTTCCCTTTTTGCAGGGAAGAAGGTTTCATCGAGCCTCCATCCAAGAAAGCTAAACCCGACACCGCTCCGCCGGCCGCTGCAGCTTCCGAAGCTTCGGCTCCTCAAGCAGCTCCCGCGGCTCAGGCCTCGACTGCTTCTTCCCTTTCCAAGGGAAAGGATGTTCCTGCCACCACCATGACTCCTCCTTCTGTAAGTCCCTTTTGAATACAACGCGAATTTCTTGAAACATGCCTTGTCTACTGATTCTTCTTAATTTAAGGACTTGCGAGGTGTCATATCTTCCTTGGAGGCCTTTGCCTCTCAATTTACCTCCCTGGAGGCGGACAACGTTTGGCTGCAGGAGGAAGTTAAATCTTCCTCTTCGAAGTTGGACGGCGCCATTAAGAAGGCTGCCATGGCTCGCCAGAGGTCGACTCCCTGAAGGAGGAGCTGGGTAAACTGAAGGAGAGGCTGAAAGAGGAGGAAACTCGAGCAGCCGAAAAGGATGAGCTCCTTCGGCAGTCCTCTTTGGCTCTACTTGGTAAGTTATTATATGTCACTGCCGATTATTACTCTTACGGATTCATTCCTTTATCAATGATCTTTTCCAATTTTTATCTCTTTGTAGAGGCCGCCAACATTCCTGCTGCTGCCCTGGACACGGTTGCAAACAATTCTCCAGCAAATGGTGTGTCAATGGCCCTTGCCTCCCACTAGCTCACACGGGAGCTTCTTGAAAGGGGGAAAGGTGCCCTGGCGCGGATGCATTTGATGATTTTCCCCAAGCTCAAGCAGGACAAGACTCTGGGGCAGTTGGTCGAAGCCTTCGCGGTTGACACCAATGAGGTTATCGAGGTATTCAAGCGTACCTCGCGTACCTATGGAGCCCTTCTTGCCTTCCAACTTATGATGGGTCATTGCTTTAAGGCTAATATCGAAGAGATGACTAAGGAGCTGCCGAAAGGGCAAGATGGGCAATTTGTCGATTTAAGCGTCTTTACAACGCCTGCCCTTACTTGTGCTCGTCAGCTCCTTGAGCTAGTTTCATCAAGAAAGACATCGACTGGACCCAGTCCATCGACCCAGACCCAAGCTCCTTGACTTTTTGTAACAAACTTTTTTCGGGCTATTGTGGAACATTGTTCTTTTGCAAAACTTGTGCTTGTAATCACTACAACAAATGTGTTGATTTGTGACCTTCTCTCAGTGACCTTGGGAAAAATTGTCATAACTCTATGACGATTTAGCATTGAATGGTCGTTAGCTATTTGGGGAGGTGAAAACCCTGAAAAATTACGACGATTTGGGTAAAAAATGTCATTATTTCATAGGATGATATCGTCATAGTCGGAACGCTTGATCTACGACGTTATTTCTAGGCGACTACGACCAATTATGATCGTCATGTGTGCTAATTCGCCATGTCTTAAAATGACTAGGCGGCCACATCATCAATTTTATCTACGTGTCAAGTCTATGTATCAACTTTCGCAATAATAATAATTCAATTTTTTCACTGAGCCACTATCATATTTATTATAGGAAGGGCCCACATGTCATATTTTGTACGATTACATTTAAAATATACACGGACCACATGTCATATTATATTCGTAATGATAATGATTTAATTTATTCACAGACCCGCTATCATATTGGTATAGATTAGAAGTTAATTTAATTCACAAACTGACGTTTAAATATCCGTGGAGTAGCAAAATAATATGGGAGATTGTGTTTCGAACCCACGACTGTACTTTTTTTTTTGAACAAACGACTGTACTTTTTAGTCACTGTACTGTTCTCACAGTACTAAGCAAATACATTTCACGAGTCTCTGCGAGTGGGCCACGCGCCCAGGCTCCCAATTTCGCATCGCGCCTGCTGTTCCCTCCCATTTCTACAAATTGTTTTTCATATCCCGCTTAAAATACCCGCCCAGCCCACCCGAAACTCCAAAGTCCAAACCCTAGAGGCATTCCACCCTTTCCCCGCACCGCCGCCACCACCAGCAACTTCCCTTCGGCCTCTCCCGTCCCGTCTCGACTATAGCCTCGCAGCCCCTCGACCGCATCGCCACCACGCCGCCACTGCTCCTCTTAGCTTCTCCTGCATCGGCAAATTCGGCATCCGCTTCGCTACCCACGTCGTCCTCTCCCACCGCCTCCCCGGCAAGATCCACCGCAGGTCAGCCGCCTCGTAGACCATGAAAGGAAGACCGTGAGTGGCGGCGGCCATACTCCATTCTCTCATCCATCGTCGCGGCCGAGGGAAGTGCGGTGCAGCGGACGATGTTGGAGTTCGCCGGCTTCCCCAACGCGCGGTTTGCGCGCCACCTATTTGCAGCCTAGGTGGCCGTGCTCGAGGCCCCGCTGCTGCAACTTTTGTTCACGGGGCTCCCTTCGCTGGCGCCCTATCTCTGCAGGCACCCCTGGACGTGATGGTGGAACCTCACCGGCATCGACGAAACTGACAGGAGGTATATTGGGAGTGCAGATAGGGTATTTATGAAGCAGGGAGTGCAGCCGGGGGAGCTTGCCATCATTTCCAAGGAGACAGTATGCTCCATATCCTCTCTCCTTCCTCCCTCCCTCACTGCTTTAGTTAATTCTAGATTTTTCTGTGGCATTTCCCAGTTGATTCTAGATAAATGTTCATGTTTACCAGCTTAGGAGGTACAGTACTGTGTCAATTGTAAATAGCTATCTACGACTTGTAATCACAGGATGAATTGATACTGGTTGCTGGCAATCATGTAAATCAGATCTCAATCAGACTAACGGACCTTCTGGTGTGGTAACTTTTGACAGCATATGATGCTTGTTTCTGAAAATAATTAGCCTGTACTATGCACATGCATGTTCCAAATAGTATGTGCAAGGGAGTTGCTGCTATGTTTCAATGATGTCTGTTTTAGCAAAAACTGAGAACAACTTGGTAGGAGAATCTAAGAACACCTAGTTGTAAAGCACCTAGAACACAAGTAACAAGAAAACATGCATATTCCATTGAAGCCTTGACTTCCCACAGGTTTTTTCCTGTAGCATTTACACATGTTTGCAAACATGTACATAAACTGTTTGTGGGAAGGTGTGCCATTGTACAGATAGCTTATAATTGTATAACTATGGAACGCAAGGGGTGGTATATGCCATTGTTCAAGTTATTAGTTGGCTCCTGGATTAGTTCATTTTCGCTACAGGCTGTTCAAGTACACTGCCTCCTTGATGCTTACTGATACCTACCTTGCTTGATTGTTCTTGCGGATGCTATGGAGTGTGTGCTGGAGCTCATCAACGATCAACCCTGGCCATGGCACCGGATTCTCACCGTGCTGCAAGTGAAGCAATGTTGTCTTTTCCGTCGAGCTGAGAAGCAATATCTCAAATTTCTTGTTGTTCAAGTGGTAAGAAATGTGCATCCCGCCCTTCTCTATTTGGTCTAAACATGATAGTCATCTAAAATGCTTCTTCACAGTACAGCTGTAGGTATTCTGTTGTATTATTTGCCTTGATGATTTTAGCTCTTCTCTACCATTGTGTATAAGTAGTGTCATATGTTACTGTATAGTAGATTTTGCAGTAGTACTTGTAAGATAGTGAATACAGTTCATACGGTACTACCATTGACAGAAACTGAACTTCATACAGTTTAACAAAAAAGTGCTTTCAAGTACTGCAGAAAATATCATAATTATAACTATTTCATCTTTTCAACATGAATAAATAAGCTATACTTATGTGCTGTTATTGGCCAATGCTGTTGGAGGTGCCTCTGTATTCGTGGGGCATGCTGACATCTTAACTTCAATGGTAGCAACATCAACTTCCATGCTATCTACTGTTAATTCTTCTGTACTTCTGCATGTGGCATTTACTTCTGTAACTTCTCTTTTCCCTGAGGGTTTAGAGAAATGAACTTTTTGAAGGGTGGTTTTAAGTATGCCATGATAGACATAAGGTTGCTGCACATCTATCTGAAACAATTCATCAAAATGGTGTTGTGGCCCAATAATTAACAATATATTTGCACTACCTTGCTTTTACCTCTATTTATACATTTTAAATGTATGAATAGGATGGTGGAATGTTTATATTTGAAGGTCAAGTACAGGTGTCTCAAGTTGAAGGATTCCGAAGCAGCCCCAGTCTATGACTGGCTTGATGTGTTATTGAACGTGTTGTAATGCTGAATTTGCTGGCAATTTCTTGATGTAATGCTAATCGTGCTGGAATTTGTTGTATATTTACTTACTGAACTTGTTATTCAAATTTTGGGAGTTATGTCCAAATTATATATTCTTGAGATGCATGCGTGCATGAAAGTTACCAAAAAAAGTAATGTATCTTGTTGAATCTGCGCTGATTTTTTGTCAGGGATAGTCTGTGAGGCCATGGCGGAAATAAATTAAAATGATGTATACTCTCGAGTACTATTTGGGCTCTAAGTAGGCCATGGGCCAAATTAAATTTGCACGATCATTCCAGAGAAGTAGGAAACAACTGAAAACTAAAAAGAAAAGGCTGTTAAAAGGCCAACCCCAAAAAGAAAAATGTACCAAAAAAGTCAGGCCTAGTGAAAAAAGGCCATAATTATGGGGCTAGGCCCATTTAGACAACCGAAATGGACTGGGCTGATTTTGATGTACGACGATTCAATTTCGTCACAGTTTTGCCACGTCAGATTGGACACGTAGGATCTGATGTGGCAATGCCAGATTGCCAATAACGATATTGGATCGTCATAGAGCTTACGACGATCCAATATCGTCATAGATGATTATGACGATTTGAAATAAATCGTCGTGGTAGTTGATTCCTGACGCTCCGTTTTTGACGATCTGGTTTTCGTCACAAAATCGTCATAAACGGAAAATCATGACGATTCAACGACGAAAATAGAGGGTCGTGAGTCAACATATTTCTTGTAGTGAATAAACTCCGTGTTTGGCAGTGTTGCCGGCACATCTTTATTATGATATTTTTACTTGCACTTCTCCCGATGGGAGTTTCCTTGGGCGCTCAATTTGACCATGTCTGTCATCCTTTTTTCTAACGCTGTTGTCCCGCAGGTTTTCCCAGTACCATCATTTGTCGATGACTCTTCGGGTGCTCTTCCTGAAGTTGATCGGATCCAGCGTATGAAGGATCAGATCACTCAGATGGAGAAGGACTTGCGCAGTACTTACGCCTTAGCTGCAATTGTCAATAAGAAGAGCGAGATTGCAGCCGACGTGGAGCGATACGCTCTTACTGAACTGCACAAAGCTATCGAGAGTTTGAACTGTAAGTTTCTTGGTCCCGACTTCCTTTTTGTCGACAACTCCTTGTCTAATCCTCTGATTACTCCCTTGCCAGTCATATCTCTGAACCGTGCGGAGGAAAACAAACGGATTCACGAGCGTGTACATGCTTTAACCCACTGTCCTCAGCCGAAGAGATTTTCTGGCGGGAACACTCGAAGGCTTCGACTGTTGCACTATTTCAGGACCGGGTTCAAGCAAGTCCACCATTTCTTCGACAAGTGCTACAAAGCAATGAGGGTGGTTTGGAAGACAATGTTCCCTTTAAACGCAGTTCCCCCTACGCTGACTTTGATGTCTGAGTTTAGAAATGCTAAGAAGATTCGGGACTTGGTGCGAGCTCAAGTTTTTGCAGGGGCCAGATTCACGCTTGCTCTTGTACTTCCTCGTTATCCTTCGGCAGGTCTGCTGCCTATTGCCAACGCAACTGCCGACTTAGAGGTACTGTATCCGAAACTATTGTTGCCCGCCAATATAATTGTCGATAGGCTTGAGAAGGATTCACAGGTGCCTGAAGAGAAGGAAACTCCACAAGGGTGAATTCAGAAATTGATGTTACTTTGTAAATAGGTTTTTCTGGCTACTTTATCCAGGTGTTGAGGATTGTTTAGCCGAAGCTTTTTATTCGGTGGATACATGTAGATGTATTTTTACCGTGCTAATGCCGTTGGCAAGTTTTGAAGGAACAAATCTTAATTGCCCGTTTAAATGTATGTGTACTCGTTGGTTAGCAAAACGTTTGAGTGATCAGCTCGTGTTGCAGGTTTTGCTAAACCTGTTGTATGCGCAACTTTGCTTTCAACCGATGTATGTTTCGACAGGCACTCCCGAATATTTCGGGTGCAGTGGTCCTGCCGATAAGCCCGTTGTTCTTTGATATTTCCATAGGTAAAATATCGAACGTGGGTTGTATTATGTGTATTCTTGCTATTTGCGGCACTCGTAGAGGCATCTATAGCAGAGGGAAGGATTGGTGTCCTTGTATGCTTTGTATCTTTTAGCACTCGTAGAGGCTTTTTCTTTTTCAAACACGATCTTCTGCCGCGGACTATGTTGCATAGTGATGCGGCTTAGTCGTTTTGAATTACTGCAATGCTTAACAAAAGATCGAAACTTAAGTTCTCATTAATAAGGTAAGCACGAGACTAGAGGGCGAAAAAGGAAGGCCATGTTTTTAAAATAAAGGGAAAAAAGGGTAAACGCTAATAAATTGCTTAAGCAAGGAAGGGGTTCTTCTCGTCTTCTGGCTTTTTCACCACGTTAGTGGTTGCTGCAGCGTTGTTGATTTCACCAAGGGTCTGGGCGGTGGTTGCCAGCGTCTTGCCGTCCCCTATGCCTTCTGTGCCATCAACTGCCGAGCCCTTTGCTGCGAAGCTTTAGCTGCCGAAGCTTCTGCTGCCGAGGCTTCCGCTGCCGAGGCTTTAAGAGCAAGGTCGGCTGGCTTCTTCTTGATTTCCCTGTCCTGTTTCTCCTCCTTGATTTCGCGTATCGACAGCTTGGGCGGAGGGTTGATAATTTCTTGTTTGATCCCAAACTTCGCGGCAATCCTCTGAAAATCGCGATCACAATTGTCCGAGCGGGAAAAACTTCCATAGACTGTGATGTTTGTCCCGTTGTTCCCAGGCATTTTCAGCTTAAGGTATGCGTAGTGCGGCACAGCCATGAACTTGGCATAAGCTGGTCTTCCGAGTATAGCGTGATACTGTGACTCCCAGTTTACTACTTCAAACTCAATCTTTTCCTTCCTGAAGTTATCGGTCTTGCCAAAGACGACGTTCAGGTAAACTTTGCCAAGAGAGTGACCCGGCGCAGTTGGAAGGATCCCATGGAAACAAGTGTATGTTTCTTCTAGCATCCTCATGGTGATCCCCATACTCTTGATTGTGTCAACGAAAATCAGGTTTAACCCGCTTCCACCATCCATAAAGACTTTGCTCATCTTGAATCCCCCTATCTGTGCCTCGACTACTAAGGCAGCGTGTCCTGGTTTTGGTATGGTAATCGGGTGATCTGCTCGACTGAACGTAATGTTCCGAGAGGCCCACTCGACATACTCGGGGACGTTTGCCATGATGCTTTCACAGAATCTCTCGGGTGAGATTCTTCATCTCCCTTCTCGAAACACCGTTCGTGGATCATGCTCATCTGCCCTCGTGGTGGTGGGAACGCCTCGTTGGGTTGATGAGGTTGGGCCTGCTGGACTTGATGTGTGTGGAGGTGGGGGTGGAGGTGGTATAGGTTACTATCCCTCTGGATGAGTTTGTGCATGTCGAGGAACCGCCGACAATCCTCGAGCAAGTGACTCGACTCCGTTTTGCCGTCCTTGGAATCGACATACGAGTGCAGTGTAACAGGGCGTTGATCTCGCGTAGGGTAGCTCAGAGTCCTCTTTTGCCGTGGTTTATAGTTGCCACGGTTCCCAGAGTTATTCCGATTGTCCCGTCGATCGTCTCTTCTTTCATACCGGTCGTCATGTCGATCGGAGTATCCTGCGGCTACCAGGTTGTTGTCGTCATAGTTGCGGTTCTTCCTTCTCTTGTGGCGATCCCTTCGGCCACCCGAGTCGTGCTTCGGCTGGTCGGCATCTTCGTCGTCGCTGCGCTGCCGCGGCCTTCGCACGTTGTCCTCACCATCAGCCCAGCTGTTGGCGATTTCCATTAACTTGGTAATGGTTTTTGGCTTTTTGTTTCCTAGTTCTTCTATGTAGCTTTCACGTCGGACGCCATCGCTGAAAGCGTCGATTGCTCTGTCGACAGATACATCTTCGGCAGCGTTTAGGAGTTTGGTGAATCTCCCGATGTATGAGCGCATCGACTCCTTCTGCTTCTGCTGGCAGTTGCGTAACTCTTCAATCCCGACGGGTCTCTTGTATGTTGCCTGGAAATTAGCAACAAAGGCGTCCACTAAGTCGTCCCATGATTTAATGGAACCCTTCGGCAACCCCTTAACCAGGTTCGCTGAATCCTTTAAGTAGAGCTTCAAGCACTGCATTGCTGCTATCTGGTTCCCCTTATGCAGAATCACAATCTGCAGGTAATCGTTGATACGTCCAAAACGTATCTACTTTCCCGAACACGTTTGCTATTGTTTTGCCTCTAATTTGTGTATTTTGGATACAACTAACACGGACTAACGCTGTTTTCAGCAGAATTGCTCTGGTGTCTCGTTTTTGTGCACAAATCCAACTTTCAGGAAAACTCGGAATTTATACGAAGGCCCTATTTTTCCAAGACTCACGGAGCCGTAAGGGCAAGCAGGTGGGGGCACGAGGGCCCCACACACTAGGCCGGCGCGGCCGGGGGCCGCGCGGCCCTAGTGTGCCTCGGCTGGCCCCCGACGCCCTCCTTCGGACTACTTATCGGCCTCAACCTAAAAACGCACGGAGAGAAGTCGAAGTCGCCAAACCCTCCAGAGAGCCGCCACATCGCGAAACTCCGTCTCGGGAGCCAGAAGTCACTCCGCCGGACGGGGAATTGGAGGAGATCATCACCGCCATCACCACCAACGCCTCTCCATCGACCAGCCATGTTTCCCCCATCCATGTGTGAGTAATTCCCCCGCTGTAGGCTGAAGGGGATGGTAGGGATTGGATGAGATTGGTCATGTAATAGTCATAAGATTGTTAGGGCATAGTGCCTAGTATCCGTAGATGTCACTTTTATGATATTGTTGCAACTTGTTATGCTTAATGCTTGTCACTAGGGCCCGAGTGCCATGATCTCAGATCTGAACATGTTATTGATTCATGAAGATATTCGTTGTTTATGATCTTACCTGCAAGTTGTATACACATGTCGTTGTCCGGAACCAATGGCCCCGAAGTGACAAGAATCGGGACAACCGGAGGGGATGGCGGTGATGTGAGGATCACATGTGTTCACGGAGTGTTAATGCTTTGCTCCGGTACTCTATTAAAAGGAGTACCTTAATTTCCAGTAGTTTCCCTAGAGGCCCGGCTGCCACCGGCTGGTTGGACAAAAGATGTTGTGCAAGTTTCTCATTGCGAGCACGTACGACTATATATGGAACACATGCCTATTGATTAATTAGTACTTGGATACCGTTTTATTATTATCTGCAAATGCCCTGCTTTGATTGTTATATGAGTTTCTCTCATCCATGCAACGCCCGTTAATCCGTCCCTGTGCCTACAGTATTTTAATACTGATTACTATAATCACTACTGCTGTCTTTATTTCACCGCTCGTTATTTCACTATTCCTACTGCTATAAAACTGTTACTACCGATAAACTCTTGCGAGCAAGTCTGTTTCCAGTGCAGCTGAATTGACAACTCCGCTGTTAAGGCTTACAAGTATTCTTTGTCTCTCCTTGTGTCGAATCAATAAATTGGGTAATACTTCCCTCGAAGACTGTTGCGATCCCCTATACTTGTGGGTCATCAAGACTATTTTCTGGCGCCGTTGCCGGGGAGCATAGCTTTATTTGGAAGTTCACTTGGATTGATATTGTTCGCTGCAAAATCTCCATCATGGGTAAACCTCGCGATACTAAGATCGCCATATTACCATCCACTACAAGAAAAGGTACAACTCTTAGTACCTCTGCTGCTCTTGATTCACCATCTGTGATAAGTAAACTTGTTTCACCACCACAAGCTTCAAATGCTGGTACTTCTGCTGAATCTGAAAATTCCTCTTATAATTGTGATGATGCTTCTGCTGTGCTTGATAATGATGGTTCGTTAGGATCTTTTCTAGATGCTACAATTGCTAGGTCTAGGCAAATTGAAAATACTGAAACTCCTAATGAAAATGCTGCTACACCTGTTAATTCACCTGAGTCTGTTGAATATTCTAGTGATGATCTTGATGAAGATTATGTAGAACTTGATGATGATTTTATTGAAAAATGCAATGCTACTACTGATGCAAGAAAAATTAAAAAGTTGCTTGCAGAACATGCTGTTAGATATAAACTATCTCCTGATCCTAAATTTGCCACATCTCCTATAAACATTAGGGATAAAGATTATGATTTTTCTCTTGATCTATCTCATATAGCTATTGTTGAGAAAACACCCTTTTGTGGTACTGAAAAAGAAAGTGTTGTTGAACACATGATTGAGTTATCTACTCTGAGTAGCTTGTTTTCTGATGATGTTAAGATGCGTACTTATTTTGTCGCTAAAATTTTTCCTTTCTCATTAAAGGATGATGCTAAAACTTGGTATAATAATTTGCCTCCTGGTTCTATTAAAAGTCCAATTGACTTGCGTGATGTTTTCTTTCGAAAATACTTTCCTGCTAGTGCTCAACTTTGCAGAGAATTTATAATTTTGACCAGGAAGATGGAGAGAAATTGCCTGAGGCTTGGGCGAGATTTTGCTCTCTTATTAGAGCTCAGCCTGACCATGATTTGGAAAAGCATGATTTACTTGATATATTTTATAGTGGACTAACTATTGAGTCTAGGGCATACCTGGATAGTTGTGCTGGTTGTGTTTTCAGGAAAAGAACTCCAGACGACGCTGAAGAATTATTGGCTAAAATAAGCCGGAATCATGATGATTGGTCTACACCTGAACCAACCCCGACACCGATAGTGAAGAAGAGGGGTATGATTAAATTAAATGATGAAGATATGAGGGAAGCCAAGAAGTCTCTTAAAGAGAAGGGTATTAAACCTGAAGATGTGAAGAATTTACCTCCTATAGAAGATTTATGTGAGATAACTCCCCCTTCATCCATGATTGAGGTACACTCTCTTCAACGCTTTACTAGGGAAGATATTCCGTATTCAAAACCTCCTGCTCAATGCTTAGATGAGTTTGATAATTATATTGTTAAGCAAGAAAACTTTAATATGAGAGTAGAGAATCATTTAATGGAAAATTCTCGAGCTATTAGTGAATTGCATGGTATTGTGGAGAGAACCTCCAATGATGTTAAGATACTTGTTAAACATTTTCAAATGGTTCAAACTCAAATTGATCAACTCACTAAAGTGCAAAATGACTTGTTGGGAAATAATTCTAAAGAAAAACATGCTTATGAAGTAACAACTAGAGGTGGTGTTTCTACCCAGGATCCTCTATATCCTGAAGGGCATCCCAAAAGAGTTGAACAAGATTCTCAACTAATTAAAACTAGTGCTCCATCTAAGAAAAAGAAAAAGAAACATAAGAATGTTGTAGAATCCTCTGAACCTGTTAATGATCCTAATAGTATTTCTATTTCTGATGCTGAAACTGAAAGTGGTAATGAACATGATAAAGATGATGATAAGGATGATACTCCTGATAAAGAAGAGGTTGAAGAAGAACCTAAAAAGCATGCTAAAAATAAAAAGTACACTAAAGAAGATTTTATTGCTGAGAAACATGGTAATGAAAGAGAACCTTGGGTTCAAAAGCAAATGCCTTTTCCTGCTAAGAAACTAAAATCAAAGGAGGAGGAACATTATAATAAATTTTGTGATTGGATGAAACCTTTATTTTTGCAAATCCCTTTGACTGATGCTATTAAATTGCCTCCTTATTCAAAGTATATGAAAGATATTGTCTCTAACAAAAGGAAAATTCCCAATGAGGAGATTTCCACTATGCTCGCTAATTACTCCTTCAGTGGTAAGATTCCAAAGAAGCTTGGAGACCCAGGTATACCGACTATTCCTTGTTCCATCAAGAATAATTATGTTAGAACTGCTCTATGTGATTTGGGAGCAGGTGTTAGTGTAATGCCTTTTTCTCTTTATAAGAGACTTGATTTAGATAAGTTAATACCAACTGATATATCTTTGCAAATGGCTGATAAATCTACCGCTATTCCTGTTGGTGTATGTGAAAATGTTCCTGTTCAAGTTACTCAACATTGCTTGATATTAACTGATTTTGTTGTGTTGGAAATGCCTGAAGATGATAATATGTCCATTATTCTTGGAAGACCCTTTCTTAATACTGCAGGGGCTGTTATTGATTGCAATAAAGGCATGGTTACTTTCAATGTTGATGATAAGGAACATACTGTCTATTTTCCCAAGAGGATTGATAAAGTATATGGAGTTAATACAATTTCTAATGTGAAAACTATCAAAGTGGGATCCATTGATTGTCCTATATATGAGCCTAAAGAAGAATATCAAACTCTTGTGATTGGATCCATATCAATTCAATATAAGGTAACATGATTGATTTGAGGTTTACTTCTTCTTATGTCATATAAAATTTATTTGGTAGCAAGACTTGATCAACCTTGTTAACAAGTATATTTTAATGCATAAGAGAGCTAAACAACATTTCTTTCTTTCTTTCTCCCTCCACTTATTCTACTTGCTGTAGCACTTTTTGTTTTGCAATATGCTTTAGTTGTTTAAGATTTTGGAAATCATTTTCCTGCGCAGTAATAATTAATTTAACACCCAGAAATGTGCATTTTTCGAAGTTCTCTAAAAATTACAAAAATTATACTGGTAGTCCTATTTTTCGAGGAGGCACCTGGGAGCACTGGGGCTGACCAGGGTGGCACCCCACAGGCCGGCGCGGCCAGCAAGGGGGGCGCGCCACCCTGTTGTGTGGGCCCCCCTTTGCCCCACTTCAGCATCTCTTCCTCCCATGCTCTTCTCTCTCCCGAAAAAACTCGCACCAAGTTCCTCTCACTCGCGTTTCTGCTCAAGAACTCGCGATTTCTCGATCTCCTTGCTCAGCCCAGATTTCTGTCTGAAATTTGGCACATTTGCTCCTTGGTATGTGACTCCTTTGATTGTCCAATTAGAATTTTGTTTGGTTGAGTATATCTTGAATATTTTGCTGCTGTAGATAACATGTTTAGTGAGCTTGCATGCTTGTTCTAAGTGGTAGAAACTAGTTTTGATGCATGTTTAGTACTCTAGCAAGTTCCTATAGTAGTTCCCCTCAATTATATACCTTGAAATCAAATTTTATAATGATTGTTGAAAAATTTCAGAAAATGGAAGGAAGTAGGCACCAACTAAACCAACAAGAATTGGAGGTGCAGCAAGTCATGAGAGTTCACCGCGAAGAGGGAGTATACCCCTCTTATTACCCATGCACGGATTTTATGCGGAATGCAGGAATCCTGCAAGATGTTCAAACACTAATTTCCAATGCAGGGTTGGAAGGTTTTACTGTTGGTGAACCTCACCAATATGCTAAACTAACGGTGTCGGTTGTGCAGGATTTCGAATTTCATCGGTCTCAAACTAACCCCATGGTCCGGTACAAGATTTATAACAAAACTATCAACTTGCCTTTCAGTGATTTTTGTGCAGCAATTAGAGTGCCGCAGTGGGGATCCTGCGAGAAGGTCAGGGGAACGCCGCGGGAGCTCTCGAATCTTTATACAATGATTTGTAATGGGAGGAGCTTCTCCGATGATGGTGGTAAGATTAGTAGCATTCAACTCCCAGCTATCCGCTACTTTGCTTATTTCGTTACAAAGTGCGTTCTTGCTAGAAAGAATGCAAGTAAGTTGTCTGTCCAAGATATGGCTTTCTTAGCTGCTGCTTTGCAACAGGATCACTACAAGAAAAGTTCTAATAGACAACGTCTCAAAATCGTCCGCTAAGGGGTATTTTTCGTCGCCTATGGGCCTAACCCGACGATATGGGTTCCGTTGTGGAAACTGCGTCAGGCAAAGTCCAACGACGATTTTTCGGTCCGTCGCGCTTGGGCGCCCTTCCGCCACGGAAAATCGGACCGTTGCGGAAGTGTTTTCGGGAGCCCGTTGACTGCGACGTCATGCAAACTGACACGTGGCGACGCCGCGCCAAACGGCGTTAACCTCGAAACCCCGTGGTAGATGGTAGGCCCACACGAGGCCGCCACGTCTTAAGCGGGCCGGCCAGATGACATAGTTTGACCGGTCAACTATATAGGCCGGTCCATTAGTTACGTGGGCCGGGCCTAACCTCTAAGGTTGATCGGTCAAAACTTAAATGGGCCGGCCCATTTAACATGTGGGGTCCACCTTAGAAAGGGCCGGCCCATTTAGTGTGCGGGGTCCACCGTATAGCAGTGGCCGCCCAACAAGCTAGCGGGTCCAAAACACAGTGGGTCCCACTTTCCAGCTAAAGGGTCGGCCCATTTCGTTTGTGGGGTCCACCATACAGAAGTGGGCCGCCAACAAAATAGTGGGCCGGCCAAAAACACAGTGGGTCCCACTTTCTGTTAAAGGCCGGCCCATTTAGTATGGGGTCCACCATATAGCAAGTGGGCCGGCCCAAGAAGATAGTGGGCCGTGCCAAAACACAGTGGGTCCCACTTTCGTTAAAGGGCCGGCCCAATTAGTATGTGGGGTCCACCATATAGCAGGGCGGCCCAACAAGATAGTGGGTCGGCCAAAACACAGTGGGTCCCACTTTCCTCTTAAAGGGCCGGCCCATTTAGTATGTGGGACCACCATATAGCAAGTGGGCCGGCCCAACAAGGTAGTGGGCCGGCCAAAACACATGTGGGTCCCACTTGCCGGCCCAACACGTATGTGGGGTCCACCATATAGCAAGTGGGCCCCAACAAGATAGTGGGCCGGGCCAAAAACACAGGTGGGTCCCACTTTCCTCTTAAAGGGCCGGCCCATTTATTATGTGGGGTCCACCAAAAAGCAAATGGGCCTAGGTTGGTGGGGTCCACCTTAAAGCAAGTGGGCCAGCCCAATTAGTGTGTGGGGTCCACCGTAAATCAAATGGGCTGGCCCAAGAAGTAAGTGGGCCAGCCCGTTTAGTTGCTGTTTATATGCCGGCATAATATGCGCTTTAGGATTTTGCGGGCAGGCACATATGTGATTTCGCTTAATTGGGCCGTTTAAGGGATGGGAATTCGTGATTTAGATACTGAGAATATTTACGCAGCATTGATTTCTGTCGGATAGCCTCACTTACCACAAGCACCAAAGAAAAAATGCGCGAAAGAACTATAAAAACTAACTAAATATTACATCAGCTGCAAGGCATTGAAAAAATATTACAGAACCCAGAGAAATTGAATGGTAATTAAACCTAGCAATACAATGAAGCGATCCGGCAATCTTTTAAGTTGTCCATGCAGCACCTATATCTGAAACAAAGACATTACAAGTTAAGACAGCAACAATGGAAAGGCAAAGACACTACAATATTGTTTGGCAAAGAATTTGGAACTCATCATTTCGTCGTTATAACAAGATCATTGTAATGTGCACAATAAGCAAACAAAGAGTGCATGCCGCATACCAACAACCAATATAACAGAGCATGTTAGAATGAAACAGCAGACTTACTACTGTCGAGTCCCATGCAAACCAACATGTTCAGGGAGTACAAAATTGGCATGAACAACATAGTAGCAGGCTATAAATTTTGTAACAACGACTGAGCAAGATGAAGTTATGATGGCTACATCTACAGAGCAGGGAATGTAAACCAAAAATAGAAGTTACGATGGCAAAAGCTAAAGAGGAGGGAATGTGAACCAACATGTGCCAAGTGCAATTACTTCATTTTGGCCGTGAACTAAATAATACTCCTGAACTTATAGTGAAGGGGATGCAAATCAAGATGTTTCGGGATATAAACTTGTAATGAGCAACACATGGAGGATAGTTAATGCTGGAGCTTAGGATGGACCAGATACAGAATATAGTGGGATCACCTGTGAACTTGTATAAGAGGGAATGCAAACCAATATGTTCAGCTTTCCATATGTGAGCGTCATGCCAAGTCAGAGAAACAAGTCAATAATGCAGCTTTTGAAGAACAAGATGGCACGCAAAATTATTATCTAGTAGTATGACAAGTTTATTTGTACTACAGGCTAGATAGCAGAGTGATAGCATGCCAAACTAAGTCCTTACTTTGTTAGCTTACAATGAACTAGATACAAAACAATGGCATCACCTGTAGTACAGGGAATGCAAGCCAACATGTTCATGGAGTAAAAAATTGGCACAAACAACATAGTAGCAGGCCATAATTTTTGTAACAACGACTGAGCAAGATAAAGTTATGATGGCTAGATCTACAGAGCAGGGAATGTAAACCAAATATAGAAGTTACGATGCCAAAAGCTATAGAGCAGGGAATGCGAACCAACATGTGCAATTACTTAAAATTGGCCATGAACTAAATAATAGCAGGATGTTACTATAATACCTACAGTATAATTTTTGTAACAACGACTGAGCAAGATAGAAGTTATGATGGCTACATCTACAGAGCAGGGAATGCAAACCAAAATGTTCAATCGCTTAAAGTTAGCAATGAAGTAGAAAATAGCAACGTGTTACGGTCATAGCTAGGAATGAACTAAAAGAGCTTCAGACAAACAAGCATCTGAACCCAGAACATGGCGCTAAAACAAGGGACTTACATTAGGAGAAGCACTCTGTGGGAGTCACAGCAGATCTTCCTGGGGTTGATAGATCCGGTGATGAAGTACGCTACATGTGCTACTTGGGGTTGGAGAGACGGCCATTACACTTCATGGTTACTCATCTAATCTGCAAAGACGTAACGGCGCGTCGTTAGCACAAACAGGTTCCCCCAAGATTAAACAAGAACTTGCAGGCAAGCAATAGAAAAGCGACAGTAGAAGAGTTTAGATCATGGACGGCGCCGGTGAAGCAGATTCGGTTCATGCACATCGGTGTCGGTGAGCAAGATCCGATGCGGTGGACGATGCCGCAGCTGAAGCGACTGCGGTAGGCTGCTGGATGAGCATATGGTTTCGAGGTTCGGCGGGGATGATCCGGTCCGGTTGATGACGGCGTCGATGAAGCGGCTCCGGCAGGCAGCCGGATGACGAGGATCGCGAGGGCTCGGGTAGGCCAGGGAAGTCCGGCGGGGATGTTCCGGTGCGGTGGTCGTGGAGGTGGTAGAGAGAGGGACTTGGGAAGTTCCGGTGGGTGGTCTGAGGGAAATGAATTTTTTTGGGAGGGTTTCCGGGCTAGGGAGGTGGTGATCCAAAAAATGACGGGCAGACCCCCCCACCAACCGACTTTCTGTCATCTCCACAAGGGTAGAATGGGAATTTGAAAGCGTGTGAATTTTTTGTATTTTGTGGGCGGGAAGTTTTGCCGCTATGAGATTTTGAATTTGGCTAAGGTCCAAGTATAATGATAAAAAATTGTGAGACCGTACTAGTACCTCTGTTCAAGGCCGAGTGCAAAATCAAATCATCATCACCTTGAATATCGGTTACTATCATCGTGTTCTATCTTCTTATCCCATTCAAAAACACGCCTGAAATATTTCTAGATTGGCGGGAGATTTTGCCGCCCGACTGAGATTTGATTTTGAATATGGCTATGGTCAAGTAATATAATATAATACTAATATAAAGACGGTACACCTGGTTAAGTACTAATTGCTCTGCTTCGGCAGTTAAGGCCAGCAGCCACATCAAGCCATCATCATTACAAACAAAATCAGTCAAATCTAGAAGCTAGTATAGGATAAATTCACAGCAGCATAATAAATCCAGAAAACTAATATAATACTACATAAACTGCATACAAGAGCCAAAAGCAGCCAATAACAATGTTAATGTTCACGACAAACTAATCTGAAAATAATACAAGACACAATGTATGGCCAACATGAAGATTAGGATACCCCAGGATGAACGAATATGTTCTTCATTCAGCATATATTTCTTCGTCACTCCATTGAAGGAAATTTTCATTGAACTCCTTTCGTCTGCAGTGTGCAGCCAATACATCCTCCAAACGGTATGGCCTTTGTTCATTTCTCATACCGTAGTTTCCTAATCTATTCACATGTATTGGCCACTCATCCCAGGCCTTTATATCATCAAAGTACTCTCTGATATAACCAAAATCTGTGTAGTAGATGCAGCCAGGTCGAAGTGTCGGGTGCACTCTGGTGTCGACGGAGATACACCGGATATAATGGACGAAGAAGGCACGACTGCCAATGTTATTGACGGCATGGAGAGAGCGGCTCTCAGTGTCCACACGGTACACCAATGGTTGACCTTCCTCCAAATGCTTGTTGTCCAACAACACAAGCAGCAGAGCACCATCCGACTCCACAAGGTAGAACTTGTTATTTCCAAGTTCTGGAAATGAAAATAGTGTATCCATTTTGACAGTGCTCGCACGCTGCTCCAACTGGACATTGTTGGTGCACACTAATTTTCCGAACTCAAAATTGTTCACAGCTATTGCATACAATTCACCATTGAACGGGGTAATGCAACGCAGACAATGGTGCTCGATCGAAAATCTTCCTTCTCCCCAATCTTCATCTATACCCTTAGTTGGAGTGCTCTCATCGACCCAAGCAATTTCCGCCGGGTAATCTTTGGAAACGAAGACCATAGTCGGGGACTTCATCACAGCGACTGACTTCAGAATAACGTTTGGCATATGCGCCTCAAACATAGTATTCAATGTCTTTGTGAGTGGGTTCAGAAGCCGTATCTTGTGCGGCTGGTTCTTCTGGGCAAGCACGATGACGCCACGGCAAAAGCCGACAAAGTAGTATCTAAAATATATTGATGAAGATAACATTCAGCACTAAGATGTTTACGATTGAAAATAAAAATAGATTAACTCTATAGATATGGAGGAATTTGAACCTTGCATGAACTTCCGTTAGATCGATGGTGACGTAGCGGGATGTGCGGAGGTGGAGGAAGGTGAAATCAGCAGCGCGTGGAAGGCCGTGGTCTAGCATGATCCATTCGTGCAGGTGCACGTCGGGCTCAGGTAAACCTGAGCGCCAATTTCTACAGACTTGCCTCATAGCAGAGTAGGTGTCAGCGTACTGCTCGTTCGCCAGTAAGCATTCGCCGATCTTGTGAAGTGGTCCATCAGCCGAGAGAGAGGCCCAGTTCACGGAGGCGACGGCCGCCGGCGCATTCTTCTTGTCCATCGCCGGCAGGGAGCGCGCGTGGGCGGTTGGTGTTTTTTCCTTCGATTTGGAGAAGTTGATGGGACGTGAGAGGCGTGGTTGCGTGCGTGAGTGAGAATGAGACTGTGTGCAGAGGGAGGGAGAGAGGGGGCTCTGGCAACGTGACGGTTGGTCTCGGCAGTTTCTCAAAAAAGCTAGACGTTTGGTCTCAACACGCGCACCGCCTAACCGCTGTGCACCGCGACACGCGTCCGTGGTACTGCACGTCTGCACCGTTACGTGTACTCAGTTAGCCTTACACTGGAAAAATATCTGCACTCAGTTTTCCCCTCGAGTACTAATACTGGCTAGTGCATTACCTCATAAAAAAAAATACTGGCTAGTGCAATATACTCAGTTTTACCCTCAAGTGGCTGATCAACAGAGAGTCAACAAATGGGATTAAGCTATCTAATTGAGTAATTTCATGCGCAAAAAAAAATCATAGTGCCTCCTACTCATGGAGTCTTGTTAAGAAGAGGAGGTCTAATACGTGGAAAACAGAATAGCACACCACAGGTCCGAAATGATGGAAAGGGCTAGGCAATCCACTTATTATAGAACTCAACAAAAACCACATGGAACTATATTAAACTTATGCAGTAGCCAACGCAACCAAAAGTCAGAAGTGCAGGCTGAATCCCAAAGGCACAACACAAAAAGGAAACTTGCAACCTTATATAAAAGGGGCTATGCAACCCACTTATATACACATTAACAGCCATCCTCGTGTGTGACAAGAGAAATTCAACACTGGATTCGGAGGTAGGCACATGAAGCTTTACAAGGGCCAATGGGGCACCAACAATTTAAGGATGAATTGAACCACACCGTCAACAATTCAAACTCGAGACCTTGGCTCTAATACCATTTAAGTTCGAACGGATTGAAAAGGCTAGGCAACCAATTTCTAAAACATCCACAGGAACAACTACCAAGTTGATCCCAGCCGTAGATAAATGCATCCACCAACAAAATAGGAACAGTGCCTCAGTCTCAGTAAACATTTCACAATACCAAGGTACTCACATGTCAATGTCAGTGTTTTCATCTCCAATTATCTATGGCATTTTATTAGTCTTTTGAGAGATTATAACAAACTTGATTGGCCTCCTGCAGTAGGGCATCACATGCTTCTGATCTCGATCTCAACATGTCAACTTGGTTTCTTAACACATCTGCTGCAGCTCGTTCTATTTGGATTTGTTCCTCCAGAACTTGTGCAGAGAAAGACTTGGACTTGGACTTGGACTTGGACTGCAAAAACCCAGCATTTCGCAGGAAAGTGTTTTTGGTGATATCTTTATTTTTAAGTACCATGGTAAATGTCTCCATACATTCTTCTAGAGTTTTTTCCATACCATCTTTCCCGGGTTTTGCCATCTCCAATTTCATATTTGCCTGAAAAGTTTTGAGTCGTGTAAAAATAAAAGTTATTACAGAGAAACATGCAGACGGTAGATTTAATGTGTATGAACTACTTCTAATCCTACAAGTTGGTATGCCTGATTACACATCAAATGCATTTTCACAAAAACGCCTACAAGATCATATTGACATATTGCTCCTACAAATTGGCAAGTGTGTAGTTAAAAAATTTAAATCATAAAGAAGACTTACAATAACACTTTCTGCAAGTTCTCCTATCACATTATGTTTGTTCTTCTGGCATGCCTCGAACTGCTCTGCCAGAGTCATCTCTTTGTCTGGTTGCATGTTGTTTGCATGATCTACTTTCTGCATTTTTGTACAATCATATGGAGATCAAATAACGTGGTTGAAATGGAGGATGGAAATATAACATGCACACGGAGTTCTACACAATTTACGAGTAACATATGTAGCAGTACAGACCAGCGGGGCATTACTTTTTGCCAGAGATGCCCAACCAAGTGACGAGATCCTGTACGGCTTGGTAAACGTTGTTTCAAGCGGTTAGCCTGGTTCCTTTTAGACAACGTCTGCAAAAGGAGACTAGTGAGACACTGGCGCAAAATAAGTATTCGGAATTTAATCTGGTTTCACGGTCCTCATAAGCCATACCACATTCTTTGGATCAGACCAATGCTTGACAAGATCTCCCCACTGCTCGTCAGTCATACAGGGTGCAGGAGACTTTGTTCGAACATTGGCAGTAATCTGGCCAGTGAAGTATGTCGCCTTAAGCTTATAGCGGTGCTGGCGCAACAATTCTTTGAATATGGAAGCGATGACAAACTTTACATCCTCATTATCCTCATCGAATTCAAACCTTAACTGCTCACAACGGTGGAATGATTGGTGAGTTATATAGCATAGAAACAACAGTAAGCTACAAGAAATGGGACAGATCAATGTGGAATAATTTATCATTACCAGGAGAAGCATGACTTACGTGTAAATTATGCACTAAACTCTCGAACTGTGAAGGGGTGTCAACGTGCTGCTTCCACAATGGGAAGGTAGGAAGTTCATTCCTGATAAAATGGCCAACCTGTGATACAAGATATGAAGATTCATGCGGATGAAGTGGCCTTCTGCCACCTACAATAGATGTGATGCGAAATCTTGAACCCATTCCGGAAATCTTAGCTGCAAGTTTTTTTCCTACCGTTGGCCCCCTCGTTTTTATTGATCGTGGCGAACCTACCAAGTTAAGCATTACATCAAGCTATCATGGTATATAGATACATAAGGGAGCATTAAACTACAAGTCTTGAAAAAAGTATTACCTTTTTTGGCGTGGGTCTCATCATCGGGAGAGGAGTTGTCTTTCGCAGGACTAAGGGTCGGAGGGAGATCATCACCAGTTTGCTGGTGTTGTGGCAGCACTGTTTGGACATTTGAGGCTGTATCATCTGGGACTAGCATCATGTGTCCTTGGCCATTATTACCTACCACCACTCCTGATGGTGCCAATTCTTGGCTAGAATTTGCTGTGGAAACTGGTTCTGTTGGCAATTGTTGCTGAGAATCAGTATTGGCAACTGGTGGTTGTGGAATGTGTGGGCTGGTACATGCTGGGGCTACTTCTGTCTGATTCGATGGTTTGTGGTTTTTACGAGACCTTTTACTGTTATCATTCTTGGCCTGTTCGCCACCTCGTGTCAGTCTCTTGTTAGACCTTGTAATAGGAGGAGCAGCACGAGCATCAGGCTTAACTCTTTTTTTATTACGCACTGTCACCCATCCTCCGGTATCAGCCTGAGGTTCCTGTTGAGTGTTCTTCCTCCTATTCGTTCTTGAAAAGTTCTTTCCCGAATCTGCAGATGCCTGTCACACATAAATGATATTTCAATGTACAATATTATATGATGATGATATGCAGATGGAATGGAAAAACAGTCAGGCAACATATGCCAAAACATATATGAGGCGTTAACTAAGCAGGAAAAATTGTAGTAATGAGATTGAACATGGCATGGGTAACATATTTGGTAGGACTGGGATACAACAAATGGAAGTTGGGACAAATAATTCGATGACAGGACAGAGAAAACTCACCTTGTTGTGTTGCAGACGATAGTCGACCAGGGCATCTTCCTGAGTCAGCTCGCCATCACAATCAGCAGGATCAAATTCTGAATCAGAGGAATGTTCCGTATCCTTTGTGAGGGAGGTGGGTGGCGTTTTTGCACTAGACCTTGTAGAAGGATGTAGTGTTAGGCCCAACGAGGCTGCAACTCGGCTATTATGCAGAATAGTTTGCCTCCGTTGCTCTTCGTACTCATTCTCGAGTGGAAGACCTAACATGCATTGGCGAGAAATGCAGATGAGATTTATCATGGAACTGTGCATATAAGAACAAATTAATAGTAGCAGTGAGACTGCTCAAAAGGTGTAATGACAAACAAACTATGGCTCAAAAATAATTGATGTTCATATTGTCAAGCTTCATGCACTAGCCAACGCAACCGGAAGTCCGGACTGATGGAAAGGGCAAACAAATTATGGCTCAAAAATAATTTATGTTGGGCAACAAAGGGCAGCAGCAACAATTTTTAGGATAAGTATGATGTCAAGCTTCATGCAGTAGCCAACGCAACCAAAAGTCCGAACTGATGGAAAGGGCTAAGCAATCCACATATAGACTCAAACACATATAAGTGTCATTTTCATGCCAATGGTTAACCATATGGAATGGCGTGTGCTTAATATAATTGCCTAGGGTCTTCCAAATTCCAACAGATCGATCTATTGGATGAACTTGCTAGAGCATGCAATTCGAAATGGTATCAGACCTACAAGGTCCTGAGTTCAAATCCTAGCAAGTAGCAACGCAGTATTCAAAATAAATATTTGCAGCCTTCCTAAAAAAATATCTAATGATACATGCCTAAGGCTCGGTCTATTGAATGAGTGGTTTTATCACTTAGCACCACAAGTTGGGGATTTTTAATCACAAAACACCAACATTTGGGGAAATTATTTCACATAACACATTATTTGTCATTAGTCGGCTTGACAAGAGCATGACCCTACAGCGTGACACCAATTTACAGTACGTGAGCATGTTTGCTACAAACAAATGAATTTTGGTGTGAAATTTTGTAGACACTCTGTGGAAATGAGAATATGAGTCACACTTGTTACATATGCTACACACAAATGAATTACCATATGACAAATATCCACAAGAAATTATAACCACACAAGAACATGAGATTTGGGTAATATATTCTGTACCAGCATAAGGTTTTGATAATGTTTACCAATACAACTACCCTGGACATAAGATTTTATTTTGAACTGTCTGGACTTAAGATTTAACAACTAGTGTTGACAAACAGCTTTGTATTTGCGTTTAACAGCAAATACCACAAAATAAAGTCTAATTGTCTTTCTCCTGCGGTCACTCTTAAACTGACGGTGGCCGGAGGTCACTAATGGGCTATCAAACAGAGATCGTGTATTCTGCGAAACAATTACCCCAAATGTTAGTGTTTTGTGATACAAATTTCTAGGGTTGTGGTTCTGTGATAAAAAAAAATCCTGAACTTCTGGTGTTAAGTGATAAAACCTCATTAATACTATCAATAAATTGCTCTCCTAGCTTGACTGCTATCATAACCTTTGTAATACGTACTACCACCATCCCGAAGTTTTTATCAAAAATCATTAACATGCAAAATACAAATTTAATATCATTAAATAGATAACGAATATATTTTCGTACGGTATCTACAAAATATTATATTTCTTGATAGATTGTTCTGAAAGTTTGGTCAAACTTTACTTGGTTTGACTTTTATAAATAAGCCTTCAGGTTTGGGGTGGAGGTAGTAATGTACTATCCTCCGTCCTAAATTAGTTGTCTCAAGTTTGTTAAAATATGGATGCATCAAGACACTAAAACATGTCTAGATACATTCATATTTAAAAAAATTTGGGACAACTAATTTGGGACGTTCAAACCCCAAAAAAGTACCGCACAGAAGTGATATTTGGAAAAGAAATGCGTAACGAAAGCGGACATAAGCTCTGCCTCTCCATCAGCAGATGTAAGGTTACGATCAGCAGAGTTCCGAGATAAAAAAAATACAGGCAGTTTAATACTATCAACAAATTGCTCTGCTAGCTTGACTGCTATCATAACCTTTGTAAAATGCATACTTCAAACCCCCAAAACATATCACACAGAAGTGATTCTCGGAAAAGAAATGCATAACGAAAGCGGACATAACCTCGATCTTCCTCTCGATCAGCAGATGTAAGGTTAAGATCTCATATAGCTACGCGGCAAACAACTATCTACACTGATCTAATATCAGCAAGAATGCATTGCAAGAAAGCAACGAAAACTAGTGTAAGAAATCAAATGCATATAACAAAAGCGGACATGTAAAGTATTCATCAACCTTCGTCTGAGGCCCGGGCGGATTTACTCTTTGGTTGGGGGTGGTCGACTTTGGGGCCGCGTTTTTTGCCCATCTCGATCTCCGGTGAGGTGGACTACAGAGTCGGGGAAGCAGATCCGGAGGAGATATGGCGCGGTGAACGTCGGCGTCGAGGAAGCTAATCCGGCTTGCTAGGCAGCAAGGGAGCCGGTAAAACGTGGTCGGTCACTACGGTGGCCGGTGAGAAGGCAGTGATGGTGAGGAGGGGCGGTGGGGCACGGCCGTCGTCGTGGGAGTGTGCCTGGTAGAAGCATGAGAAAGATGTGGTGTTCGAATTGTGCTCTACAGGGAAATATCCTCTGTGGACCGATGTTTATAGGCCGACGGGCAAACCGCAGGTTTTGGGGTAGCTTGAAAATGGGACGCGCCAACAATTTCGGCGCGTGTTTTGCGGCAGAGATGAAAGTCACCCATAAGAAACTTTCCTCATGGATGCTTGTTGCTTGGTCGTGTGGACAACATATATAGTGGGAGATGCCCATAGCTAGCTAGGCCATTCATATCAAACTCGAGTGATTATCACTAAGTTTACAATGAATATATTTCATGACACTTGATATTGGCCGGATAGTAGAAAATATATTTCATGACTATCGATCCCATATTAGTTAATTTATATTATTTCAATTGCTAAAATATTTTCATATTCTTTTAGAGTTCTAAAAAACACACTACACAAGGGATATCACTACCTTCTAGGTCCCGGTCATCAGATTTAGAGTAAAGTAGCTTAGCGACAGATTTAGACCTTTGTGCAACAAATACATGAGTTGGTGATATGTGCAAAAGAACAGGTTAAGTGAGTGTTTTGTGCAACAATGACAACAATAAGTGGAGTTTCGATCGTGCAAAGGATAAAAGGTGGAAGAGGGATCACACGGAAGGAGAAATTAAGAGAAAGGGAGAGCAGTGCCTCACGGGGCCGCTGTTATTTATGGTGAAAAGAAATGCTTCACTTTTTTCGGTGAGTGATGTTGACTGGCACACAGGGTTTCAGTTATGTAGACCTGCAGTGCAGGCTACGCGCCCGTCTAATATTCATTTTTTTCAGCGACAAAAAGAGAGAGAGAGAGAGAGAGAGAGAGAGAGAGAGAGAGAGAGAGAGAGAGAGAGAGTCTTGACGACGAGTCTTTACTTGACAAAGAAGATTGCTGGGAGTTTGCCTACCTACCGCACGTGACTTGTGCTCACTGATGTGTGGGACCTACACGCATGGGACCACACGTAAGTGACCGACCTACTTTATTCTAGGGGTGCCCCTCAAGCTAATACATAATCTGCAACATGAAACTATATTCGCTTATAAAATCTGAACTTTGAAATCCAATTTAATTTAAGTCTATTATTGGTCATATCAACTATCAAGTCTAAAATTACATTCTGAAACTTGTTCAACGCTTTCTCATGAATTATTATGGTAGTTTTTTAAAATCAAATGCTAATTGATTGAGATAATAAAAAACATATTTTTTTTTTGAGAAACACAGTACAAACGCAGATGCTCACATACACGCGTATACACTCATCCCTATGAACACACACACGCACACCCTACCCCTATGAGCACCTCCGGAAGACTGAGCCGGCGGATTGAATCTTGAAATTGACGAAGTCACCACAGGCGCCTCGCTGTCGACGGGAACGTCGCCTCCTATTTGTAAATAAAAATAAGAAGTCAATGTTGTGGTAAGTTAGGAGGTTCAAAGGGTAAACCAAATATAACGTTTTGTTCAATCTCATAGTTCATATTACCAAGTTTGATTATCCCTGGACAACATTGTTTGTTATAGTGTTCCCTAATTGGGCATGGTGGTGCATCTTGCCATTTCTAACAATGTTGATGACTAGACTTTTCAAGTTTTCGGTATAAAAAATCGTTTTTCATTTTCTAGATGATAAAATATGTTTTTTTGTGCATGGGGTAGAAAAGATATGGGTCAAAATGGCGCATCTACATTTTTTAAATAAATTACGCCATATTTTAATGACAAATCCCAAATTTACGGTTTTTAGTGCTTTCTAGCTAGTTTCGCACATTTAAATGACTTTATGCTGATTTATTCAAAGTAATTCAAATTTGAATTGTAGATATGTTATAACTTGGTCCTACAAGTCCCCATAAATAATTTTTATATACATATTACTTACTATATATAGAAACCAGCGATAGTACTGAAATATTCAACCCCTTTGCAGGATAATCATGTAAAACATTTTGACCTGGTTTTGAAATAAATAAATGAAACTGAAGAAAACCTGAAAAATGAAACCCTTCTACATGGAGTGTGCTTGTATGTGTTAGTTGACAGGGAAAATAAGAAACATGTGATAGGGTAGTGAAAAACAAAATGTCTTCACAAAGCGGACTATCGTGTATGAAGATTCATGGTTTGCAAGCCAAATGATATAGTTATGGCCATATTTGTGGCACAGTTTGTTACAATGTGCCCAAATTGGGCATGGTGGTGCATCTTGCCATTCCCAACAATGTTAATGACTAGACTTTTCAACTTTTCGGTATAAATTTTTTTTTTCATTTTCTAGATGACAAAATATGTTTATTTTGTGAATGGTGTACATATAAGATACGGGTCAAACTGGCAACTCTACATTTTTTAGATAAATTACGCCATATTTTAGTGCCAATTCCCAACTTTTACGGTTTTAGTACTTTCAAGATAGTTTCGCACATTTAAACGACTTTATGCTGATTTACTGAAAGTAATTCCAATGTGAAATGTGGGGGTGTTATAACTTCGTCAAAGAAATCCCCCAAAAACATAGTTTAGGGTTGGGGGTAGATACGGAGTACATGATTTGTATGTTTTGAATATGTCTATACCTTGTTTATCAACCTGATTGTTAATTACTATATATATGACGTAAGAAGGCTATGTGCTTTGGGTTTTCATTTTTTTTGATTTTTTACGAATTTTTATGCTCATTTGAATCTTGGTCAAATCCTAGGTTTGACTAGGATTTAAACAAACTTAAAACATGAAAATGAAAAGGTAAGCCTGGATCCTTCCTAGTCACTCTAAAATTAAGCTTTTGGGAAGTTTTAGAAATTTCCATGTTTGAAACCCGAAACCACTTCTCTTCATGCTTGACTTCATAAGACAAAGTTAAGGGTTAGGGGTAGATACATGCCTTTTCTGTTTTGAATATGTCTAGACCTTGTTCATCAACTTGAATGCTTATATATATATATATATATATGACATAAGAAGGCTATATATATATGTGCTTTGGTTTTTGGTTTTTGTTTTTTCTGAATGTTTATATATGCCCATTTGAATCTTGGTCAAATCCTAGGTTTGACCAAGATTTAAACAAGTTTAAAACATGAAAGTGAAAAGGTAAGCATGGATCCTTCCTAGCTAGTCATTCTAAAATGAAGCTTTTGGGGGGGTTCTTGAAATCTCAATGTTTGAAACCCAAAAACCACATCTCTTCATGGTTGACTTCATAAGACATGCAGAGTTTAGGGTTAGGGGTAGATACATGATTTGTCGGGTTTGAATATGTCTAGACATGCTTGTTTATCAACTTGAATGCTTACTATATGACATAAGAAGGCTATATATGTGCTTTGGTTTTTCATTTTTCTAGTTTTTTGAATGTTATATGCCCATTTGAAGATTTTGGGTGGTTCTTGAAATTTTCATGTTTGAAACCAATACGACTTCTCTTCATGCTAGACTTCATAAGATCGACCGAGTTTATGGTTAGGGGCTAGATACATGATTTGTCTGGTTTGAACATGTCTAAACCTTGTTTACCAACTTGCAAGGCTTACTATATGACATAAGAAGACTATGTGCTTTTGTTTTTCATTCTTCTATTTTTTTATTTTATGCCCATTTGAATATTGGTCAAATCCTATGTTTGACCTGGATTTAAACAAGTATAAAATATGAAAACGAAAAGGTAAGCCTGGATCCTTCTTAGTCACTCTAAAATGAAGCGACTTTTGGGATGTTCTTGAAATTTTCATGTTTGAAACCCAAAACCACTTCTCTTCATGATTGCTTCATATATAAGACAGAGTTTAGGGTTAGGGGCAGATATATACATGATTTTCTAGTTTGAATATGTCTAGACCTTATTTATCAACTTGAATGCTTACTATATGACATAAGAATGCTATGTACGTGCTTTGGTTTATCATTCTTTTGGTTTTTTCCTGAATTTTTATGCCCATTTGAATCTTGGTCAAATCCTAGGTTTCACAAAGATTTAAACAAGTTTAAAATCTGAAAATTAAAAGGTAAGCATGGATCCTTCTTAGTCACTCTAAAATGAAGCTTTTGGGAGGTTTTTGAAATTTCCATGTTTGAAACCCAAAACCACTTCTCTTCATGCTTAATTGACTTCATAAGACAGAGTTTAGAGTGTTAGGGGTAGATACATGATTTGTCTAGTTTGAATACGTCTAGACCTTGTTTATCAACTTGAATTCTTACTATATGACATAAGAAGGCTATGTGCTTTGGTTTTTCATTTTTCTGATTTTTTTTGAATTTTATGCATGCCCATTTGAATCTTGGTCAAATACTAGCTAGGTTTGACCAAGATTTAAACAAGTTTAAAACATGAAAATGAAAAGGTAAGCCTCGATCCTTCTTAGTCACTCTAAAATGAAGCTTTTGGGGGGTTTTTGAAATTTGCATGTTTGAAACCCAAAACCACTTCTCTTCATGCCTTACTTCATAAGACGGAGTTTAGGGTCGTTAGGGAGTAGATACATGATTTGCCTGGTTTGAATATGTCTAGACCTTGTTTATCATCTTGAATGCTTACTATATGACAGAAGAAGACTATGTGCATTGGTATTTCATTTTTTTTTTGAATTTTCATGCCCATTTCAATCTTGGTGAAATCCTAGGTTTGAGCAAGATTTAAACAAATTTAACACGTGAAAACGAATAAGCATGGATCCTTCTTAGTCACTCCAAAATGTACCAATTGATAGATGTGTTAACTTTGCTTCATGGAAAAAATAATGTCATGTAAATGAGTTAACTTGGATTTCCTGCCGTTGAATCCATAGGAAACTTTGTTCTAATGCACTATAATAATCAACCGTGTTTTTACACCAACATTGCCAACAGGTCTGTCACTTACGTGTGGCGCCCATGCGTGAGGTCCCACACTTCAGTGAGCACAAGTCAAGTGCAGTAGGTACGCAAACTCCAAGCCATCTTCTTTGTCAAGAGAAGACGCATCAGGATGCGTTTTGGAAATCTGTGGGTCCTTCTGGATCCTTCTGTCCCTCTCACAAAAAAAAAAACAAATCTCTCTCATTCTCGGCCTCGCTCGACTCGCTCGCTGCCGCCGCTCGCACCTCCTGCTCACTGACAAACCCTGCACAAAAGTCAACATCATCACCCGAAAAAGGGGAGACACCATAATGCTCTCCCTTCTTCTCTCCTTCCGAGTGATCCCTCTTCCTCCGAGTTTCACTCGACGGGCAAACACACATGTGCTGCATAGTAATAATAATAAAAAGGTAGAAAAATCAACCTACGAATCTATAATTAAATACGTTAAACTAGGGTTTTGCCCAGTACTACAGATCAAGTTCATAAAAAATCCAACTACGGGGTTCGAACAACCCCATTTCTAATCCAAGATTTTTTCGACCTCATCCAAATGGCCTCAAACTATAGGGTTAATTAGCATCTAGTGCAGAATGTGTGAACATGTATGCACTATGTGTGCTATAACTTGTATGTCTTTCAAATTTGAACCAAATTTGAAATATATGAAATGGGGCTTTTGGCTTAAACGTTTGAAACCCAAAACGACTTCTCTTCATGCTAGGCATCATAAGACCGAGTTTAGGGTTAGGGGGTAGATACATGATTTGTCTGTTTTGAATATGTCTATACCTTGTTTATCTACTTGAATATGCTTACTATAGATATATATGACGTAAGAAGACTATGTGCTTTGGTTTTTTTTTATTTTTCCAGAATTTTTATGCCCATTTGAATCTTGGTCAAATCCTAGGCTTGACCAATATTTAAACAAGCTTAAAACATGAAAATGAAAAGGTAAGCTTGGATCCTTCTTTGTCACTCTAAGATGAAGTTTTTGGGAGGTTTTCAAAATTTCCATGTCTGAAACCCAAAAACACTTCTCTTCATGCTTGACTTCATAAGACAAAGCTAGTTTAGGGCTTTAGGGGGTAGATACATGATTTGTCTAGTTTGAATATGTCTAGACCTTGTTTATCAACTTCAATTCTTACTATATATATGACATAAGAAGACTATATGTGCTAGCTTTGGTTTTTGATTTTTTGATTTTTTTGAATGTTTATGCCCATTTGAATCTTGGTCAAATCCTAGGTTTGACCAAGATTTAAACAAGTCTATAACATGAAAATGAAAAGGTAAGCCTGGATCCTTCCTAGCTAGTCATTCTAAAATGAAGCTTTTTTGGGGGGGTTCTTGAAATCTCAATGTTTGAAACCCAAAAACCACTTCTCTTCATGGTTGACTTCATAAGACATGCAGAGTTTAGGGTTAGGGGTAGCTAGATACATGATTTGTCGGGTTTGAATATGTCTAGACATGCTTGTTTATCAACTTGAATGCTTACTATATGACATAAGAAGGATATATATGTGCTTTGGTTTTTCATTTTTCTAGTTTTTTGAATGTTATATGCCCATTTGAAGATTTTGGGTGGTTCTTGAAATTTTCATGTTTGAAACCAATACGACTTCTCTTCATGCTAGACTTCATAAGATCGACCGAGTTTATGGTTAGGGGCTAGATACATGATTTGTCTGGTTTGAACATGTCTAAACCTTGTTTACCAACTTGCAAGGCTTACTATATGACATAAGAAGACTATGTGCTTTTGTTTTTCATTCTTCTATTTTTTTATTTTATGCCCATTTGAATCTTGGTCAAATCCTATGTTTGACCTGGATTTAAACAAGTATAAAATATGAAAACGAAAAGGTAAGCCTGGATCCTTCTTAGTCACTCTAAAATGAAGCGACTTTTGGGATGTTCTTGAAATTTTCATGTTTGAAACCCAAAACCACTTCTCTTCATGATTGCTTCATATATAAGACAGAGTTTAGGGTTAGGGGCAGATATATATATACATGATTTTCTAGTTTGAATATGTCTAGACCTTATTTATCAACTTGAATGCTTACTATATGACATAAGAATGCTATGTGCTTTGGTTTATCATTCTTTTGGTTTTTTCCTGAATTTTTATGCCCATTTGAATCTTGGTCAAATCCTAGGTTTCACAAAGATTTAAACAAGTTTAAAATCTGAAAATTAAAAGGTAAGCATGGATCCTTCTTAGTCACTCTAAAATGAAGCTTTTGGGAGGTTTTTGATATTTCCATGTTTGAAACCCAAAAACCACTTCTCTTCATGCTTGACTTCATAAGACAGAGTTTAGAGTGTTAGGGGTAGATACATGATTTGTCTAGTTTGAATATGTCTAGACCTTGTTTATCAACTTGAATTCTTACTATATGACATAAGAAGGCTATGTGCTTTGGTTTTTCATTTTTCTGGTTTTTTTGAATATTATGCCCATTTGAAGATTTTGGGAGGTTCTTGAAATTTTCATGTTTGAAACCAATACGACTTCTCTTCATGCTAGACTTCATAAGATCGATCGAGTTTATGGTTAGGGGGTAGATACATGATTTGTCTGGTTTGAACATGTCTAAACCTTGTTTATCAACTTGAAAGCTTACTATATATATGACATACGAAGACTATGTGCTTTTGTTTTTCATTCTTCTATTTTATTTTATTTTATGCCCATTTGAATCTTGGTCAAATCCTATGTTTGACCTGGATTTAAACAAGTATATAATATGAAAACGAAAAGGTAAGCATGGATCCTTCTTAGTCACTCTAAAATGAAGCGGCTTTTGGGATGTTCTTGAAATTTTTCATGTTTGAAACCCAAACCACTTCTCTTCATGATTGACTTCATATATAAGACAGAGTTTAAGGTTAGGGACAGATATATACATGATTTTCTAGTTTGAATATGTCTAGACCTTGTTAATCAACTTGAATGCTTACTGTATGACATAAGAATGCTATGTGCTTTGGTTTATCAATCTTTTGGTTTTTTCCTGAATTTTTATGCCCATTTGAATCTTGGTCAAATCCTAGGTTTCACAAAGATTTAAACAAGTTTAAAATCTGAAAATTAAAAGGTAAGCATGGATCCTTCTTAGTCACTCTAAAATGAAGCTTTTGGGAGGTTTTTGAAATTTCCATGTTTGAAACCCAAAACCACTTCTCTTCATGCTTAATTGACTTCATAAGACAGAGTTTAGAGTGTTAGGGGTAGATACATGATTTGTCTAGTTTGAATACGTCTAGACCTTGTTTATCAACTTGAATTCTTACTATATGACATAAGAAGGCTATGTGCTTTGGTTTTTCATTTTTCTTTTTTTTTTTGAATTTTATGCATGCCCATTTGAATCTTGGTCAAATACTAGCTAGGTTTGACCAAGATTTAAACAAGTTTAAAACATGAAAATGAAAAGGTAAGCCTCGATCCTTCTTAGTCACTCTAAAATGAAGCTTTTGGGGGGTTTTTGAAATTTGCATGTTTGAAACCCAAAACCACTTCTCTTCATGCCTTACTTCATAAGACGGAGTTTAGGGTCGTTAGGGAGTAGATACATGATTTGCCTGGTTTGAATATGTCTAGACCTTGTTTATCATCTTGAATGCTTACTATATGACAGAAGAAGACTATGTGCATTGGTATTTCATTTTTTTTTTGAATTTTCATGCCCATTTCAATCTTGGTGAAATCCTAGGTTTGAGCAAGATTTAAACAAATTTAACACGTGAAAACGAATAAGCATGGATCCTTCTTAGTCACTCCAAAATGTACCAATTGATAGATGTGTTAACTTTGCTTCATGGAAAAAATAATGTCATGTAAATGAGTTAACTTGGATTTCCTGCCGTTGAATCCATAGGAAACTTTGTTCTAATGCACTATAATAATCAACCGTGTTTTTACACCAACATTGCCAACAGGTCTGTCACTTACGTGTGGCGCCCATGCGTGAGGTCCCACACTTCAGTGAGCACAAGTCAAGTGCAGTAGGTACGCAAACTCCAAGCCATCTTCTTTGTCAAGAGAAGACGCATCAGGATGCGTTTTGGAAATCTGTGGGTCCTTCTGGATCCTTCGGTTGTCCCTCTCACAAAAAAAAAAAAACAAATCTCTCTCATTCTCGGCCTCGCTCGACTCGCTCGCTCGCTCGCTCGCACCTCCTGCTCACTGACAAACCCTGCACAAAAGTCAACATCATCACCCGAAAAAGGGGAGACACCATAATGCTCTCCCTTCTTCTCTCCTTCCGAGTGATCCCTCTTCCTCCGAGTTTCACTCGACGGGCAAACACACATGTGCTGCATAGTAATAATAATAAAAAGGTAGAAAAATCAACCTACGAATCTATAATTAAATACGTTAAACTAGGGTTTTGCCCAGTACTACAGATCAAGTTCATAAAAAATCCAACTACGGGGTTCGAACAACCCCATTTCTAATCCAAGATTTTTTTCGACCTCATCCAAATGGCCTCAAACTATAGGGTTAATTAGCATCTAGTGCAGAATGTGTGAACATGTATGCACTATGTGTGCTATAACTTGTATGTCTTTCAAATTTGAACCAAATTTGAAATATATGAAATGGGGCTTTTGGCTTAAACGTTTGAAACCCAAAACGACTTCTCTTCATGCTAGGCATCATAAGACCGAGTTTAGGGTTAGGGGGTAGATACATGATTTGTCTGTTTTGAATATGTCTATACCTTGTTTATCTACTTGAATATGCTTACTATAGATATATATGACGTAAGAAGACTATGTGCTTTGGTTTTTTTTTATTTATTTTTCCAGAATTTTTATGCCCATTTGAATCTTGGTCAAATCCTAGGCTTGACCAATATTTAAACAAGCTTAAAACATGAAAATGAAAAGGTAAGCTTGGATCCTTCTTTGTCACTCTAAGATGAAGTTTTTGGGAGGTTTTCAAAATTTCCATGTCTGAAACCCAAAAACACTTCTCTTCATGCTTGACTTCATAAGACAAAGCTAGTTTAGGGCTTTAGGGGGTAGATACATGATTTGTCTAGTTTGAATATGTCTAGACCTTGTTTATCAACTTCAATTCTTACTATATGACATAAGAAGACTATATGTGCTAGCTTTGGTTTTTGATTTTTTGATTTTTTTGAATGTTTATGCCCATTTGAATCTTGGTCAAATCCTAGGTTTGACCAAGATTTAAACAAGTCTATAACATGAAAATGAAAAGGTAAGCCTGGATCCTTCCTAGCTAGTCATTCTAAAATGAAGCTTTTGGGGGGTTCTTGAAATCTCAATGTTTGAAACCCAAAAACCACTTCTCTTCATGGTTGACTTCATAAGACATGCAGAGTTTAGGGTTAGGGGGTAGATACATGATTTGTCGGGTTTGAATATGTATAGACATGCTTGTTTATCAACTTGAATGCTTACTATATGACATAAGAAGGCTATATATGTGCTTTGGTTTTTCATTTTTCTAGTTTTTTGAATGTTATATGCCCATTTGAAGATTTTGGGTGGTTCTTGAAATTTTAATGTTTGAAACCAATACGACTTCTCTTCATGCTAGACTTCATAAGATCGACCGAGTTTATGGTTAGGGGCTAGATACATGATTTGTCTGGTTTGAACATGTCTAAACCTTGTTTACCAACTTGCAAGGCTTACTATATGACATAAGAAGACTATGTGCTTTTGTTTTTCATTCTTCTATTTTTTTAATTTTATGCCCATTTGAATCTTGGTCAAATCCTATGTTTGACCTGGATTTAAACAAGTATAAAATATGAAAACGAAAAGGTAAGCATGGATCCTTCTTAGTCACTCTAAAATGAAGCGGCTTTTGGGATGTTCTTGAAATTTTTCATGTTTGAAACCCAAACCACTTCTCTTCATGATTGACTTCATATATAAGACAGAGTTTAAGGTTAGGGACAGATATATACATGATTTTCTAGTTTGAATATGTCTAGACCTTGTTAATCAACTTGAATGCTTACTGTATGACATAAGAATGCTATGTGCTTTGGTTTATCAATCTTTTGGTTTTTTCCTGAATTTTTATGCCCATTTGAATCTTGGTCAAATCCTAGGTTTCACAAAGATTTAAACAAGTTTAAAATCTGAAAATTAAAAGGTAAGCATGGATCCTTCTTAGTCACTCTAAAATGAAGCTTTTGGGAGGTTTTTGAAATTTCCATGTTTGAAACCCAAAACCACTTCTCTTCATGCTTAATTGACTTCATAAGACAGAGTTTAGAGTGTTAGGGGTAGATACATGATTTGTCTAGTTTGAATACGTCTAGACCTTGTTTATCAACTTGAATTCTTACTATATGACATAAGAAGGCTATGTGCTTTGGTTTTTCATTTTTCTGTTTTTTTTTTGAATTTTATGCATGCCCATTTGAATCTTGGTCAAATACTAGCTAGGTTTGACCAAGATTTAAACAAGTTTAAAACATGAAAATGAAAAGGTAAGCCTCGATCCTTCTTAGTCACTCTAAAATGAAGCTTTTGGGGGGTTTTTGAAATTTGCATGTTTGAAACCCAAAACCACTTCTCTTCATGCCTTACTTCATAAGACGGAGTTTAGGGTCGTTAGGGAGTAGATACATGATTTGCCTGGTTTGAATATGTCTAGACCTTGTTTATCATCTTGAATGCTTACTATATGACAGAAGAAGACTATGTGCATTGGTATTTCATTTTTTTTTTTGAATTTTCATGCCCATTTCAATCTTGGTGAAATCCTAGGTTTGAGCAAGATTTAAACAAATTTAACACGTGAAAACGAATAAGCATGGATCCTTCTTAGTCACTCCAAAATGTACCAATTGATAGATGTGTTAACTTTGCTTCATGGAAAAAATAATGTCATGTAAATGAGTTAACTTGGATTTCCTGCCGTTGAATCCATAGGAAACTTTGTTCTAATGCACTATAATAATCAACCGTGTTTTTACACCAACATTGCCAACAGGTCTGTCACTTACGTGTGGCGCCCATGCGTGAGGTCCCACACTTCAGTGAGCACAAGTCAAGTGCAGTAGGTACGCAAACTCCAAGCCATCTTCTTTGTCAAGAGAAGACGCATCAGGATGCGTTTTGGAAATCTGTGGGTCCTTCTGGATCCTTCGGTTGTCCCTCTCACAAAAAAAAAAAAACAAATCTCTCTCATTCTCCGCGCTCGACTCGCTCGCTGCTCGCTCGCACCTCCTGCTCACTGACAAACCCGCACAAAAGTCAACATCATCACCCGAAAAGGGGAGACACCATAATGCTCTCCCTTCTTCTCTCCTTCCGAGTGATCCCTCTTCCTCCGAGTTTCACTCGACGGGCAAACACACATGTGCTGCATAGTAATAATAATAAAAAGGTAGAAAAATCAACCTACGAATCTATAATTAAATACGTTAAACTAGGGTTTTGCCCAGTACTACAGATCAAGTTCATAAAAAATCCAACTACGGGGTTCGAACAACCCCATTTCTAATCCAAGATTTTTTTCGACCTCATCCAAATGGCCTCAAACTATAGGGTTAATTAGCATCTAGTGCAGAATGTGTGAACATGTATGCACTATGTGTGCTATAACTTGTATGTCTTTCAAATTTGAACCAAATTTGAAATATATGAAATGGGGCTTTTGGCTTAAACGTTTGAAACCCAAAACGACTTCTCTTCATGCTAGGCATCATAAGACCGAGTTTAGGGTTAGGGGCTAGATACATGATTTGTCTGTTTTGAACATGTCTAAACCTTGTTTACCAACTTGCAAGGCTTACTATATGACATAAGAAGACTATGTGCTTTTGTTTTTCATTCTTCTATTTTTTTTTATTTTATGCCCATTTGAATCTTGGTCAAATCCTATGTTTGACCTGGATTTAAACAAGTATAAAATGTGAAAACGAAAAGGTAAGCCTGGATCCTTCTTAGTCACTCTAAAATGAAGCGACTTTTGGGATGTTCTTGAAATTTTCATGTTTGAAACCCAAAACCACTTCTCTTCATGATTGCTTCATATATAAGACAGAGTTTAGGGTTAGGGGCAGATATATACATGATTTTCTAGTTTGAATATGTCTAGACCTTATTTATCAACTTGAATGCTTACTATATGACATAAGAATGCTATGTGCTTTGGTTTATCATTCTTTTGGTTTTTTCCTAAATTTTTATGCCCATTTGAATCTTGGTCAAATCCTAGGTTTCACAAAGATTTAAACAAGTTTAAAATCTGAAAATTAAAAGGTAAGCATGGATCCTTCTTAGTCACTCTAAAATGAAGCTTTTGGGAGGTTTTTGAAATTTCCATGTTTGAAACCCAAAAACCACTTCTCTTCATGCTTGACTTCATAAGACAGAGTTTAGAGTGTTAGGGGTAGATACATGATTTGTCTAGTTTGAATATGTCTAGACCTTGTTTATCAACTTGAATTCTTACTATATGACATAAGAAGGCTATGTGCTTTGGTTTTTCATTTTTCTGGTTTTTTTGAATATTATGCCCATTTGAAGATTTTGGGAGGTTCTTGAAATTTTCATGTTTGAAACCAATACGACTTCTCTTCAGGCTAGACTTCATAAGATCGATCGAGTTTATGGTTAGGGGGTAGATACATGATTTGTCTGGTTTGAACATGTCTAAACCTTGTTTATCAACTTGAAAGCTTACTATATATATGACATACGAAGACTATGTGCTTTTGTTTTTCATTCTTCTATTTTATTTTATTTTATGCCCATTTGAATCTTGGTCAAATCCTATGTTTGACCTGGATTTAAACAAGTATATAATATGAAAACGAAAAGGTAAGCATGGATCCTTCTTAGTCACTCTAAAATGAAGCGGCTTTTGGGATGTTCTTGAAATTTTCATGTTTGAAACCCAAACCACTTCTCTTCATGATTGATTTCATATATAAGACAGAGTTTAAGGTTAGGGACAGATATATACATGATTTTCTAGTTTGAATATGTCTAGACCTTGTTAATCAACTTGAATGCTTACTGTATAACATAAGAATGCTATGTGCTTTGGTTTATCAATCTTTTGGTTTTTTCCTGAATTTTTATGCCCATTTGAATCTTGGTCAAATCCTAGGTTTCACAAAGATTTAAACAAGTTTAAAATCTGAAAATTAAAAGGTAAGCATGGATCCTTCTTAGTCACTCTAAAATGAAGCTTTTGGGAGGTTTTTGAAATTTCCATGTTTGAAACCCAAACCACTTCTCTTCATGCTTAATTGACTTCATAAGACAGAGTTTAGAGTGTTAGGGGTAGATACATGATTTGTCTAGTTTGAATACGTCTAGACCTTGTTTATCAACTTGAATTCTTACTATATGACATAAGAAGGCTATGTGCTTTGGTTTTTCATTTTTCTGATTTTTTGAATTTTATGCATGCCCATTTGAATCTTGGTCAAATACTAGCTAGGTTTGACCAAGATTTAAACAAGTTTAAAACATGAAAATGAAAAGGTAAGCCTCGATCCTTCTTAGTCACTCTAAAATGAAGCTTTTGGGGGGTTTTTGAAATTTGCATGTTTGAAACCCAAAACCACTTCTCTTCATGCCTTACTTCATAAGACGGAGTTTAGGGTCGTTAGGGAGTAGATACATGATTTGCCTGGTTTGAATATGTCTAGACCTTGTTTATCATCTTGAATGCTTACTATATGACAGAAGAAGACTACGTGCATTGGTATTTCATTTTTTTTTTGAATTTTCATGCCCATTTCAATCTTGGTGAAATCCTAGGTTTGAGCAAGATTTAAACAAATTTAACACGTGAAAACGAATAAGCATGGATCCTTCTTAGTCACTCCAAAATGTACCAATTGATAGATGTGTTAACTTTGCTTCATGGAAAAAATAATGTCATGTAAATGAGTTAACTTGGATTTCCTGCCGTTGAATCCATAGGAAACTTTGTTCTAATGCACTATAATAATCAACCGTGTTTTTACACCAACATTGCCAACAGGTCTGTCACTTACGTGTGGCGCCCATGCGTGAGGTCCCACACTTCAGTGAGCACAAGTCAAGTGCAGTAGGTACGCAAACTCCAAGCCATCTTCTTTGTCAAGAGAAGACGCATCAGGATGCGTTTTGGAAATCTGTGGGTCCTTCTGGATCCTTCGGTTGTCCCTCTCACAAAAAAAAAAACAAATCTCTCTCATTCTCGGCCTCGCTCGACTCGCTCTCGCTCGCTCGCTCGCACCTCCTGCTCACTGACAAACCCTGCACAAAAGTCAACATCATCACCCGAAAAAGGGGAGACACCATAATGCTCTCCCTTCTTCTCTCCTTCCGAGTGATCCCTCTTCCTCCGAGTTTCACTCGACGGGCAAACACACATGTGCTGCATAGTAATAATAATAAAAAGGTAGAAAAATCAACCTACGAATCTATAATTAAATACGTTAAACTAGGGTTTTGCCCAGTACTACAGATCAAGTTCATAAAAAATCCAACTACGGGGTTCGAACAACCCCATTTCTAATCCAAGATTTTTTCGACCTCATCCAAATGGCCTCAAACTATAGGGTTAATTAGCATCTAGTGCAGAATGTGTGAACATGTATGCACTATGTGTGCTATAACTTGTATGTCTTTCAAATTTGAACCAAATTTGAAATATATGAAATGGGGCTTTTGGCTTAAACGTTTGAAACCCAAAACGACTTCTCTTCATGCTAGGCATCATAAGACCGAGTTTAGGGTTAGGGGGTAGATACATGATTTGTCTGTTTTGAATATGTCTATACCTTGTTTATCTACTTGAATATGCTTACTATAGATATATATGACGTAAGAAGACTATGTGCTTTGGTTTTTTTTTATTTTTCCTGAATTTTTATGCCCATTTGAATCTTGGTCAAATCCTAGGCTTGACCAATATTTAAACAAGCTTAAAACATGAAAATGAAAAGGTAAGCTTGGATCCTTCTTTGTCACTCTAAGATGAAGTTTTTGGGAGGTTTTCAAAATTTCCATGTCTGAAACCCAAAAACACTTCTCTTCATGCTTGACTTCATAAGACAAAGCTAGTTTAGGGCTTTAGGGGGTAGATACATGATTTGTCTAGTTTGAATATGTCTAGACCTTGTTTATCAACTTCAATTCTTACTATATATATGACATAAGAAGACTATATGTGCTAGCTTTGGTTTTTGATTTTTTGATTTTTTTGAATGTTTATGCCCATTTGAATCTTGGTCAAATCCTAGGTTTGACCAAGATTTAAACAAGTCTATAACATGAAAATGAAAAGGTAAGCCTGGATCCTTCCTAGCTAGTCATTCTAAAATGAAGCTTTTGGGGGGGGTTCTTGAAATCTCAATGTTTGAAACCCAAAAACCACTTCTCTTCATGGTTGACTTCATAAGACATGCAGAGTTTAGGGTTAGGGGGTAGCTAGATACATGATTTGTCGGGTTTGAATATGTCTAGACATGCTTGTTTATCAACTTGAATGCTTACTATATGACATAAGAAGGATATATATGTGCTTTGGTTTTTCATTTTTCTAGTTTTTTGAATGTTATATGCCCATTTGAAGATTTTGGGTGGTTCTTGAAATTTTCATGTTTGAAACCAATACGACTTCTCTTCATGCTAGACTTCATAAGATCGACCGAGTTTATGGTTAGGGGCTAGATACATGATTTGTCTGGTTTGAACATGTCTAAACCTTGTTTACCAACTTGCAAGGCTTACTATATGACATAAGAAGACTATGTGCTTTTGTTTTTCATTCTTCTATTTTTTTTTATTTTATGCCCATTTGAATCTTGGTCAAATCCTATGTTTGACCTGGATTTAAACAAGTATAAAATATGAAAACGAAAAGGTAAGCCTGGATCCTTCTTAGTCACTCTAAAATGAAGCGACTTTTGGGATGTTCTTGAAATTTTCATGTTTGAAACCCAAAACCACTTCTCTTCATGATTGCTTCATATATAAGACAGAGTTTAGGGTTAGGGGCAGATATATATATACATGATTTTCTAGTTTGAATATGTCTAGACCTTATTTATCAACTTGAATGCTTACTATATGACATAAGAATGCTATGTGCTTTGGTTTATCATTCTTTTGGTTTTTTCCTGAATTTTTATGCCCATTTGAATCTTGGTCAAATCCTAGGTTTCACAAAGATTTAAACAAGTTTAAAATCTGAAAATTAAAAGGTAAGCATGGATCCTTCTTAGTCACTCTAAAATGAAGCTTTTGGGAGGTTTTTGATATTTCCATGTTTGAAACCCAAAAACCACTTCTCTTCATGCTTGACTTCATAAGACAGAGTTTAGAGTGTTAGGGGTAGATACATGATTTGTCTAGTTTGAATATGTCTAGACCTTGTTTATCAACTTGAATTCTTACTATATGACATAAGAAGGCTATGTGCTTTGGTTTTTCATTTTTCTGGTTTTTTTGAATATTATGCCCATTTGAAGATTTTGGGAGGTTCTTGAAATTTTCATGTTTGAAACCAATACGACTTCTCTTCAGGCTAGACTTCATAAGATCGATCGAGTTTATGGTTAGGGGGTAGATACATGATTTGTCTGGTTTGAACATGTCTAAACCTTGTTTATCAACTTGAAAGCTTACTATATATATGACATACGAAGACTATGTGCTTTTGTTTTTCATTCTTCTATTTTATTTTATTTTATGCCCATTTGAATCTTGGTCAAATCCTATGTTTGACCTGGATTTAAACAAGTATATAATATGAAAACGAAAAGGTAAGCATGGATCCTTCTTAGTCACTCTAAAATGAAGCGGCTTTTGGGATGTTCTTGAAATTTTTCATGTTTGAAACCCAAACCACTTCTCTTCATGATTGACTTCATATATAAGACAGAGTTTAAGGTTAGGGACAGATATATACATGATTTTCTAGTTTGAATATGTCTAGACCTTGTTAATCAACTTGAATGCTTACTGTATGACATAAGAATGCTATGTGCTTTGGTTTATCAATCTTTTGGTTTTTTCCTGAATTTTTATGCCCATTTGAATCTTGGTCAAATCCTAGGTTTCACAAAGATTTAAACAAGTTTAAAATCTGAAAATTAAAAGGTAAGCATGGATCCTTCTTAGTCACTCTAAAATGAAGCTTTTGGGAGGTTTTTGAAATTTCCATGTTTGAAACCCAAAACCACTTCTCTTCATGCTTAATTGACTTCATAAGACAGAGTTTAGAGTGTTAGGGGTAGATACATGATTTGTCTAGTTTGAATACGTCTAGACCTTGTTTATCAACTTGAATTCTTACTATATGACATAAGAAGGCTATGTGCTTTGGTTTTTCATTTTTCTGTTTTTTTTTTGAATTTTATGCATGCCCATTTGAATCTTGGTCAAATACTAGCTAGGTTTGACCAAGATTTAAACAAGTTTAAAACATGAAAATGAAAAGGTAAGCCTCGATCCTTCTTAGTCACTCTAAAATGAAGCTTTTGGGGGTTTTTGAAATTTGCATGTTTGAAACCCAAAACCACTTCTCTTCATGCCTTACTTCATAAGACGGAGTTTAGGGTCGTTAGGGAGTAGATACATGATTTGCCTGGTTTGAATATGTCTAGACCTTGTTTATCATCTTGAATGCTTACTATATGACAGAAGAAGACTATGTGCATTGGTATTTCATTTTTTTTTTTTGAATTTTCATGCCCATTTCAATCTTGGTGAAATCCTAGGTTTGAGCAAGATTTAAACAAATTTAACACGTGAAAACGAATAAGCATGGATCCTTCTTAGTCACTCCAAAATGTACCAATTGATAGATGTGTTAACTTTGCTTCATGGAAAAAATAATGTCATGTAAATGAGTTAACTTGGATTTCCTGCCGTTGAATCCATAGGAAACTTTGTTCTAATGCACTATAATAATCAACCGTGTTTTTACACCAACATTGCCAACAGGTCTGTCACTTACGTGTGGCGCCCATGCGTGAGGTCCCACACTTCAGTGAGCACAAGTCAAGTGCAGTAGGTACGCAAACTCCAAGCCATCTTCTTTGTCAAGAGAAGACGCATCAGGATGCGTTTGGAAATCTGTGGGTCCTTCTGGATCCTTCGGTTGTCCCTCTCACAAAAAAAAAACAAATCTCTCTCATTCTCGGCCTCGCTCGACTCGCTCGCTCGCTCGCTCGCACCTCCTGCTCACTGACAAACCCTGCACAAAAGTCAACATCATCACCCGAAAAAGGGGAGACACCATAATGCTCTCCCTTCTTCTCTCCTTCCGAGTGATCCCTCTTCCTCCGAGTTTCACTCGACGGGCAAACACACATGTGCTGCATAGTAATAATAATAAAAAGGTAGAAAAATCAACCTACGAATCTATAATTAAATACGTTAAACTAGGGTTTTGCCCAGTACTACAGATCAAGTTCATAAAAAATCCAACTACGGGGTTCGAACAACCCCATTTCTAATCCAAGATTTTTTTCGACCTCATCCAAATGGCCTCAAACTATAGGGTTAATTAGCATCTAGTGCAGAATGTGTGAACATGTATGCACTATGTGTGCTATAACTTGTATGTCTTTCAAATTTGAACCAAATTTGAAATATATGAAATGGGGCTTTTGGCTTAAACGTTTGAAACCCAAAACGACTTCTCTTCATGCTAGGCATCATAAGACCGAGTTTAGGGTTAGGGGGTAGATACAGGATTTGTCTGTTTTGAACATGTCTATACCTTGTTTATCTACTTGAATATGCTTACTATAGATATATATGACGTAAGAAGACTATGTGCTTTGGTTTTTTTTTATTTTTCCAGAATTTTTATGCCCATTTGAATCTTGGTCAAATCCTAGGCTTGACCAATATTTAAACAAGCTTAAAACATGAAAATGAAAAGGTAAGCTTGGATCCTTCTTTGTCACTCTAAGATGAAGTTTTTGGGAGGTTTTCAAAATTTCCATGTCTGAAACCCAAAAACACTTCTCTTCATGCTTGACTTCATAAGACAAAGCTAGTTTAGGGCTTTAGGGGGTAGATACATGATTTGTCTAGTTTGAATATGTCTAGACCTTGTTTATCAACTTCAATTCTTACTATATGACATAAGAAGACTATATGTGCTAGCTTTGGTTTTTGATTTTTTTGAATGTTTATGCCCATTTGAATCTTGGTCAAATCCTAGGTTTGACCAAGATTTAAACAAGTCTATAACATGAAAATGAAAAGGTAAGCCTGGATCCTTCCTAGCTAGTCATTCTAAAATGAAGCTTTTGGGGGGTTCTTGAAATCTCAATGTTTGAAACCCAAAAACCACTTCTCTTCATGGTTGACTTCATAAGACATGCAGAGTTTAGGGTTAGGGGTAGATACATGATTTGTCGGGTTTGAATATGTCTAGACATGCTTGTTTATCAACTTGAATGCTTACTATATGACATAAGAAGGCTATATATGTGCTTTGGTTTTTCATTTTTCTAGTTTTTTGAATGTTATATGCCCATTTGAAGATTTTGGGTGGTTCTTGAAATTTTCATGTTTGAAACCAATACGACTTCTCTTCATGCTAGACTTCATAAGATCGACCGAGTTTATGGTTAGGGGCTAGATACATGATTTGTCTGGTTTGAACATGTCTAAACCTTGTTTACCAACTTGCAAGGCTTACTATATGACATAAGAAGACTATGTGCTTTTGTTTTTCATTCTTCTATTTTTTTATTTTATGCCCATTTGAATCTTGGTCAAATCCTATGTTTGACCTGGATTTAAACAAGTATAAAATATGAAAACGAAAAGGTAAGCCTGGATCCTTCTTAGTCACTCTAAAATGAAGCGACTTTTGGGATGTTCTTGAAATTTTCATGTTTGAAACCCAAAACCACTTCTCTTCATGATTGCTTCATATATAAGACAGAGTTTAGGGTTAGGGGCAGATATATATATACATGATTTTCTAGTTTGAATATGTCTAGACCTTATTTATCAACTTGAATGCTTACTATATGACATAAGAATGCTATGTGCTTTGGTTTATCATTCTTTTGGTTTTTTCCTGAATTTTTATGCCCATTTGAATCTTGGTCAAATCCTAGGTTTCACAAAGATTTAAACAAGTTTAAAATCTGAAAATTAAAAGGTAAGCATGGATCCTTCTTAGTCACTCTAAAATGAAGCTTTTGGGAGGTTTTTGAAATTTCCATGTTTGAAACCCAAAACCACTTCTCTTCATGCTTGACTTCATAAGACAGAGTTTAGAGTGTTAGGGGTAGATACATGATTTGTCTAGTTTGAATATGTCTAGACCTTGTTTATCAACTTGAATTCTTACTATATGACATAAGAAGGCTATGTGCTTTGGTTTTTCATTTTTCTGGTTTTTTTGAATATTATGCCCATTTGAAGATTTTGGGAGGTTCTTGAAATTTTCATGTTTGAAACCAATACGACTTCTCTTCAGGCTAGACTTCATAAGATCGATCGAGTTTATGGTTAGGGGGTAGATACATGATTTGTCTGGTTTGAACATGTCTAAACCTTGTTTATCAACTTGAAAGCTTACTATATATATGACATACGAAGACTATGTGCTTTTGTTTTTCATTCTTCTATTTTATTTTATTTTATGCCCATTTGAATCTTGGTCAAATCCTATGTTTGACCTGGATTTAAACAAGTATATAATATGAAAACGAAAAGGTAAGCATGGATCCTTCTTAGTCACTCTAAAATGAAGCGGCTTTTGGGATGTTCTTGAAATTTTCATGTTTGAAACCCAAACCACTTCTCTTCATGATTGACTTCATATATAAGACAGAGTTTAAGGTTAGGGACAGATATATACATGATTTTCTAGTTTGAATATGTCTAGACCTTTGTTAATCAACTTGAATGCTTACTGTATGACATAAGAATGCTATGTGCTTTGGTTTATCAATCTTTTGGTTTTTTCCTGAATTTTTATGCCCATTTGAATCTTGGTCAAATCCTAGGTTTCACAAAGATTTAAACAAGTTTAAAATCTAAAAATTAAAAGGTAAGCATGGATCCTTCTTAGTCACTCTAAAATGAAGCTTTTGGGAGGTTTTTGAAATTTCCATGTTTGAAACCCAAAACCACTTCTCTTCATGCTTAATTGACTTCATAAGACAGAGTTTAGAGTGTTAGGGGTAGATACATGATTTGTCTAGTTTGAATACGTCTAGACCTTGTTTATCAACTTGAATTCTTACTATATGACATAAGAAGGCTATGTGCTTTGGTTTTTCATTTTTCTGTTTTTTTTTTGAATTTTATGCATGCCCATTTGAATCTTGGTCAAATACTAGCTAGGTTTGACCAAGATTTAAACAAGTTTAAAACATGAAAATGAAAAGGTAAGCCTCGATCCTTCTTAGTCACTCTAAAATGAAGCTTTTGGGGGGTTTTTGAAATTTGCATGTTTGAAACCCAAAACCACTTCTCTTCATGCCTTACTTCATAAGACGGAGTTTAGGGTCGTTAGGGAGTAGATACATGATTTGCCTGGTTTGAATATGTCTAGACCTTGTTTATCATCTTGAATGCTTACTATATGACAGAAGAAGACTATGTGCATTGGTATTTCATTTTTTTTTGAATTTTCATGCCCATTTCAATCTTGGTGAAATCCTAGGTTTGAGCAAGATTTAAACAAATTTAACACGTGAAAACGAATAAGCATGGATCCTTCTTAGTCACTCCAAAATGTACCAATTGATAGATGTGTTAACTTTGCTTCATGGAAAAAATAATGTCATGTAAATGAGTTAACTTGGATTTCCTGCCGTTGAATCCATAGGAAACTTTGTTCTAATGCACTATAATAATCAACCGTGTTTTTACACCAACATTGCCAACAGGTCTGTCACTTACGTGTGGCGCCCATGCGTGAGGTCCCACACTTCAGTGAGCACAAGTCAAGTGCAGTAGGTACGCAAACTCCAAGCCATCTTCTTTGTCAAGAGAAGACGCATCAGGATGCGTTTTGGAAATCTGTGGGTCCTTCTGGATCCTTCGGTTGTCCCTCTCACAAAAAAAAAACAAATCTCTCTCATTCTCGGCCTCGCTCGACTCGCTCGCTCGCTCGCTCGCACCTCCTGCTCACTGACAAACCCTGCACAAAAGTCAACATCATCACCCGAAAAAGGGGAGACACCATAATGCTCTCCCTTCTTCTCTCCTTCCGAGTGATCCCTCTTCCTCCGAGTTTCACTCGACGGGCAAACACACATGTGCTGCATAGTAATAATAATAAAAAGGTAGAAAAATCAACCTACGAATCTATAATTAAATACGTTAAACTAGGGTTTTGCCCAGTACTACAGATCAAGTTCATAAAAAATCCAACTACGGGGTTCGAACAACCCCATTTCTAATCCAAGATTTTTTTCGACCTCATCCAAATGGCCTCAAACTATAGGGTTAATTAGCATCTAGTGCAGTATGTGTGAACATGTATGCACTATGTGTGCTATAACTTGTATGTCTTTCAAATTTGAACCAAATTTGAAATATATGAAATGGGGCTTTTGGCTTAAACGTTTGAAACCCAAAACGACTTCTCTTCATGCTAGGCATCATAAGACCGAGTTTAGGGTTAGGGGGTAGATACAGGATTTGTCTGTTTTGAACATGTCTATACCTTGTTTATCTACTTGAATATGCTTACTATAGATATATATGACGTAAGAAGACTATGTGCTTTGGTTTTTTTTTATTTTTCCAGAATTTTTATGCCCATTTGAATCTTGGTCAAATCCTAGGCTTGACCAATATTTAAACAAGCTTAAAACATGAAAATGAAAAGGTAAGCTTGGATCCTTCTTTGTCACTCTAAGATGAAGTTTTTGGGAGGTTTTCAAAATTTCCATGTCTGAAACCCAAAAACACTTCTCTTCATGCTTGACTTCATAAGACAAAGCTAGTTTAGGGCTTTAGGGGGTAGATACATGATTTGTCTAGTTTGAATATGTCTAGACCTTGTTTATCAACTTCAATTCTTACTATATGACATAAGAAGACTATATGTGCTAGCTTTGGTTTTTGATTTTTTGAATGTTTATGCCCATTTGAATCTTGGTCAAATCCTAGGTTTGACCAAGATTTAAACAAGTTTATAACATGAAAATGAAAAGGTAAGCCTGGATCCTTCCTAGCTAGTCATTCTAAAATGAAGCTTTTGGGGGGTTCTTGAAATCTCAATGTTTGAAACCCAAAAACCACTTCTCTTCATGGTTGACTTCATAAGACATGCAGAGTTTAGGGTTAGGGGGTAGATACATGATTTGTCGGGTTTGAATATGTCTAGACATGCTTGTTTATCAACTTGAATGCTTACTATATGACATAAGAAGGCTATATATGTGCTTTGGTTTTTCATTTTTCTAGTTTTTTGAATGTTATATGCCCATTTGAAGATTTTGGGTGGTTCTTGAAATTTTCATGTTTGAAACCAATACGACTTCTCTTCATGCTAGACTTCATAAGATCGACCGAGTTTATGGTTAGGGGCTAGATACATGATTTGTCTGGTTTGAACATGTCTAAACCTTGTTTACCAACTTGCAAGGCTTACTATATGACATAAGAAGACTATGTGCTTTTGTTTTTCATTCTTCTATTTTTTTTATTTTATGCCCATTTGAATCTTGGTCAAATCCTATGTTTGACCTGGATTTAAACAAGTATAAAATATGAAAACGAAAAGGTAAGCCTGGATCCTTCTTAGTCTCTATACATGATTTTCTAGTTTGAATATGTCTAGACCTTTGTTAATCAACTTGAATGCTTACTGTATGACATAAGAATGCTATGTGCTTTGGTTTATCAATCTTTTGGTTTTTTCCTGAATTTTTATGCCCATTTGAATCTTGGTCAAATCCTAGGTTTCACAAAGATTTAAACAAGTTTAAAATCTAAAAATTAAAAGGTAAGCATGGATCCTTCTTAGTCACTCTAAAATGAAGCTTTTGGGAGGTTTTTGAAATTTCCATGTTTGAAACCCAAAAACCACTTCTCTTCATGCTTGACTTCATAAGACAGAGTTTAGAGTGTTAGGGGTAGATACATGATTTGTCTAGTTTGAATATGTCTAGACCTTGTTTATCAACTTGAATTCTTACTATATGACATAAGAAGGCTATGTGCTTTGGTTTTTCATTTTTCTGGTTTTTTTGAATTTTATGCCCATTTGAAGATTTTGGGAGGTTCTTGAAATTTTCATGTTTTAAACCAATACGACTTCTCTTCATGCTAGACTTCATAAGATCGACCGAGTTTATGGTTAGGGGCTAGATACATGATTTGTCTGGTTTGAACATGTCTAAACCTTGTTTATCAACTTGAAAGCTTATTATATGACATACGAAGACTATGTGCTTTTGTTTTTCATTCTTCTATTTTTTTATTTTATGCCCATTTGAATCTTGGTCAAATCCTATGTTTGACCTGGATTTAAACAAGTATATAATATGAAAATGAAAAGGTAAGCCTGGATCCTTCTTAGTCACTCTAAAATGAAGCGGCTTTTGGGATGTTCTTGAAATTTTCATGTTTGAAACCCAAACCACTTCTCTTCATGATTGACTTCATATATAAGACAGAGTTTAAGGTTAGGGACAGATATATACATGATTTTCTAGTTTGAATATGTCTAGACCTTGTTAATCAACTTGAATGCTTACAGTATGACATAAGAATGCTATGTGCTTTGGTTTATCATTCTTTTGGCTTTTTCCTGATTTTTTATGCCCATTTGAATCTTGGTCAAATCCTAGGTTTCACAAAGATTTAAACAAGTTTAAAATCTAAAAATTAAAAGGTAAGCATGGATCCTTCTTAGTCACTCTAAAATGAAGCTTTTGGGAGGTTTTTGAAATTTCCATGTTTGAAACCCAAAACCACTTCTCTTCATGCTTGACTTCATAAGACAGAGTTTAGAGTGTTAGGGGTAGATACATGATTTTTCTAGTTTGAATATGTCTAGACCTTGTTTATCAACTTGAATTCTTACTATATGACATAAGAAGGCTATGTGCTTTGGTTTTTCATTTTTCTGTTTTTTTTTGAATTTTATGCCCATTTGAATCTTGGTCAAATACTAGCTAGGTTTAAAACATGAAATTTAGCCCCCAAAAATTGTACATATATGGATTCACTTTGAGATAATTCATGAAACTTTGGAAATGGCCATCTCGTGTCATGTTTCCCCACAAATGAGAATTGGATTAATTGGTGGCAGACAAGTAAACACACATTTATGTGCGACAACCCAAAATGCACATATTTTGCAAAGTTTTCATGCGTGCATGAAAAGTTGCAAATATATACATAAAATGGGCCATGATTCAAAAGTTTGACATGGTTCTTGTGTAGTAGTAGTACCAAAGCTCACACGTGGGAAGAAATTAAGATGGTCGAATTCCAACATATATGTTGCCACACTTTTTTGAAGGGCTCTTTTCTAAAACATTGGTATGGCATGTCTGCTATTTTCCCTAGCTATATAGAAAAATGATGAACAATCCATGATTTCCGATTGCTGTTTTTGAACCACCTTTGGCTTGATTTCAAATTTAGGTCAAAATCATGGGGGGGGGGGTAGGGGACAAGATCGTGTTTCTTTGGCTTGATTTGCAAGTTTTTTGGGGTCCCACAAATTTAGGGTAGCATCACAAGGTTTTTTTTCTAAATTTTTCGACACTTAGAATTCAAATATTATGAAGTGGTATCATGGTATCATGTAAGGGATGGTATCACTAGATATTTTCCCCCTATCCGGGAAGTGATGTTGACTGGCACGCAAGGTTTTTCAGTGCTGCAAACCTGCAGTGCGGCGATTTTGACAGAAATAACCCTTTTGGCAAAGAAAATTACGGACTGACCCTCTGAGCAATCTATTTCACTGGACTAACCTTTTTGTGTGGCTTTCTGTGTTTTTCTTCGCCAAAAGGATTACTTTTGTCAAAATCGCCCCCCTGCAGTGCAGGCTACGCGCCCGTCTAATATTCTTTTTTTTTTCAATGACAAAAGGGGGGAGAGAGAGAGAGAGTCTTGACGACGTGTCTTCACTTGACAAAGAAGATTGTTGGAAGTTTGCCTACCTAAAGTGTGGGACCTGCACGCATATGGGACCCTGCAGCCCTCTGAGGGCAGTCCGTGTGAGACGCAAAATAGGGTTTTTAGTTTAGTAAGGCAAAAAAATTAAGCCTTGGAGGGCCGAGGCGGGGCGGCCGTCCGCCATTTTATACCTTTTACGCCCCCCACACCTCGTTTCATTTGTCATGTCTACCAAGGAAGAGCTCGGAGGAGAAGATGCAGTCCTAGCTTCTCGACCCCCTGGCGCCCCACGCATAAATACTACTACCAGAAGTACACTGTCTCTAACAATCCTGCCTGCGAAGGGAGATCTCGGAGGAGACGATGCGGGCTCAGCGTCCCCGCCGTTGATTGGCCAGGACACAAGGGTTACTACGCCTCTTTTAATTACCTTCGTTTTGCTGGTAATACTCGGACTTATATCTGTTATCTTCCGCAGGAGAGGGTCGATATCGCCGGAGAAGATGATGTGAGGCAGATGATCAAGCTCGCAGGAGAAGATGATGTAAAGGAGATGGTCAAGCTCGGAGCAGAAGATGATGTAAAGGAGATAGTCAATGTCGGAGAAGATGATGTAAAGGAGTTAGTCAATCTCGGAGAAGATGTGGTGGCATTGGACCAACCGCGGTCTTTGGGCGAGATCCCGGAGATTCACTTACCTCGTTTGCACTGGTAATGATATGCCTGATCTGTAACATTTTGAACATTTTTCGTCGGCTTACACATGAGCTATCTCGGCTTAGGGTCAACAAGGCCCCGGGAGCGGAACTTCCGCATCTCGGCGCGGAGAACTCCGAGTTACGCCAGAAGCGCCCTGGGGAATCGCACGCGCAGGCGCAGCACATCCGTTCGCAGGATCTCTCATCCTTCGACGTCAGGTTCCAGCGAGAGGTCGTAGAAGAAGATAAGTTGCCAGCTTCCCCGCCGTTCAAGAGGATGAAGGAGCTGAAGACGGAGGTTAATATTACTAGCTGACTTTGGGTTGCTGGTTTTTGGGTACTTCGAGTCACTGACATGTAGACACCACTTAAGTCTGTCCTACATGTTAGTGACCATATTCGTTAATCAGCCAATTTGTGCCCTTCGTTTGCCGGTAACGCTCGATATGTTTGTTGTTACCTTTGGCAGGATCACTCCCCTTGCTTATCTTGTCGGAGGATGAAGTTGGATCTTGCCAGCATGCGGGAGGAGAACAGAGAGTTAGGGATCAAGATATTTCGGTACAGGCAGGCGGTGTCTTTCCTAGAAGTGGATGAGATCACGGCCTGTGCTCGTAGGAGTTGTGACGAGGCCATTCATCTGGGAGAACGGATCAAAGCTCAGCTTGTCTCTTTGATGGAAGTCGCAGAACGCGTGATTTTCAATGCTAGAGAGGCGCGGGAACGACTTCTGGTGGCTGAAGATCTCGCATAGCAGTTTAATCATGTGCGCTTATTAGCTGCCTACTACTTTTGTAATTATTCACAATTATATATGTATCAATGGCTTGCCTTTTGTGTGATGGAGGAAATTGCACATACCACCACTTCTTGGTGCAGTTTTTGCACATAACACAATTTGAGATTCTTTTTACACAAATAACCAGATTTTGACGTAAACTTTTGCACAAAAAACAACCTTACTCCATGTTTTCTTTTGTCTTCTAAAGACAAGTAGGTGCTTCGAAAAATACCTCCGTTCCAATGCTTAAAGCTTTGTATATTTTTCTTGAAAAGTCAAACCAAGTAAAGTTCGACCAAACTCTTAGAAGAATCTATCAGCACATATAATATTTTGTAGACACCATATGAAAATATAATTTATTTTCTATCTAATAATGTTGATTTTGTATCTTGCATATTAATGCTTTTGGTAAAAACTTAGTCAAACTTAACATAGTTTGACTTTCTAAAAATCAATATAATCCTTAAGCTTTGGGAAGTGGTTCTAGACGTGGTCTAGACGTGTTTCTACATATTGCCTTCGCATTTGCTAAACGCATGGAGTTTCTTACGAAGTACAAAGTTTATTTTTCGAAATATTTTCGACTTTGTATTATTTTTATTCATTTTCCCCCTGGTTGTCATGTTTTCTGTCCGGCTTCCCCAGCCATGCGCGCGTGACACGAGTAGTGGGAGACATGGTGCCCAAAGGGATAGCTTTTATTAATGGTGGCGACGGTTCCCTAGGCCAATGCTGGCGATACGTCTCATCGTCGCTAGCTGTGCCTTCCCCATGCGGCCGTATTAATGCACACCACTGCTCCTTTGCGCCTCCGCGGCTGATCAAGTAAGTTTGATCATAAAAGATGATCACATAAGCTCGACGATTACCTATAACCTAAAAATTATCTTAATTTGTAAACGAAGACATAAAATAACTAGTTGTTTGATTAGGAAAGACAAAGGAAATTTCTATTGAGATTGAGTTCATTTCATAGTTGTTATAGACACATAGCAATATTACCGAGAGATAGGATTGTAGAGAAAGCAATCCATAGGTATTTTGGAGGGTTCTCAATCCTTTGAATCAAGCAAGCTCTATAGGAAAAATCCCTATGTGTAAAAATCCTACTCCGTACAAGATACCTTTAGAAATCCTTTGAACCAAACAAACTCGGATTCATATTAGTTGACTATAATATAGATATATCTAGACACATTTTAGTTCTAGATTCATCCATATCATTTGACAAGTAATATGAATCGGAGTGATTATATTAAATGGAGTACTAGTATATATTGTTCGAAAAAATTAAGTTATACTGTAATAAAGAAACCATTTCTGTGGTCAAACTGATTTGACGGGACAGTAACTGCACCAGGACGTAGTGGCGTGCTATCCTAGCCGAAGTTTTACTCGGCGCCTCGATGCAGCTGCTGAAGAATAAAAAAAGTCATATCCACTCCTACTCTTCATGTCCATCGTTTCCATCCTTGGCTCTCCACTTCCATCATCGTTCTCCACTCGCCAACCGCTGCTAGAAGTTTTTTCATCCTCTAGATCTCCCATTTGCATAGCTTTCTCTCCTCACCCCTCCGCAGAACCGCAGCACTCCTCCTTCCCGCTCGACTCTCCTACAAAACTCCAATCACACATACTTGCATCCGCCCTTTTAAATCCATCTCGTCTCCATGGCGGCATCGAACGACGACCAGCTGGATGGCGACTGGGGGAAGCTCCCCGCCGAGCTGTTCAATCTCATTGCCCAGAGTCTGGACGTTACAGTCGACGTCCGGCTGGCCGCATGCTCCAAAACGCTGTGCCGCCATGTCGCCGACAACATGAATCTACACCATTGGGATGGACCCTGCTTGCTGATGCCCGATTCTGCCCATTGGCACTATGATGATAGTAGTGCGCACCACACGGTGTACCACGTTGTGCCCCTCGACCATCCTCGGCGCACAGCCATCCTGCCGTTCATGGACAATAGATTCTGGGTTGGCATGAATGGCGACTGGATCGCCGGCGTGGACAGTGGTGGGAACTGGTTCCTCGCGAACATCTACACGCACCAAGAAATCTCCCTACCATCGTCGGAAACTTGCAACATTTTTCGGGAGGAATGGATTGGCTTCCCCGACTTGCCTCCTGAAAGGTACATGACGTATGGGCGTGCCATGTTTTTGTTGAAGATTGTAATTTGCGAAGTGCCCACAAAAGCTGGACATTACTCAGATTACAAGCTCATCGCTCTATTCAATTCTGGACTCGCTTACCTGGCTAATGGTAGCCAGGAGTGGAGGTTATTCTCTCTTGCTAGTTGGGGTGTAGATTACAGTGATGCCATCGAGCACAACGGCTTTATTGTTGCGGTGGATGGGTGGACCGGCACCACATATTGCTGGGATCAATCACAGGCTGGTAATTCTTCAATCCATATGATATACTTCGCAATAAATTTTAATATCAAGCCCATTCATGATATATTGTAACTGAAATAACTAATTGCTCACTAAGACTTTTTTTCACCTTTCAAATGACTGTGCACCATTAAATTATCCTAACCTGACTGAACCATTGCTACAAACGAATTACAGTAGTATATGCTGTGCACTAATCTGTCAACCCAAACCAGATTATTGCAGTATATGAATGCATTCCTGAATTAGTTACTGCATGCTCTTGTCAGAATATGAATAAGGAGCTTAGCCCTGGCCTCTTCATCAATTGATGCATGCAAACTTTCAATTTATTTCAATATTCGATGTACTCAAAGCATTACAATCATGGATCAGATAAGGTTGAGACATGTATCTACCATCAATGAATATGAGTGTAATTAACATACATCTCAAATGGGAACAATTTTATTTCTTCGAGATTTTATACAAGTATAATGACTGCATCCTCCATTTGATCCTACAAATGTGAAGTTGCAGCTACTGGTATTATTGTCTTCCCGAGCCATTCAAACACTATTTTTTGTTGTCTCCGTTTACAATGCAGATGCACACCTTGCCCCGCCATTCGTGATCCCATCACCGATGAAGGAACCATCTGGCAGATGGTTTTTAGCTCGATCAGCCGATGGCAAGCGCTTGATGATCATCCATGAAGATCGGTATATACGTAGCAATGATCACCTTGAGCCTGCAGAAGTTCTGCATCATGGTAATGGCCTTATCCTGCGGGAGTGTCCTGCCCCTGTCATACATGTTTTTGAGAAAGATCTATCCCTGATTGGACCCAATTGGAGTCGAGTTGACAGCCTTGGCACACACTCTCTGTTCATTGGACTGAATTATCCATTGAACCTGAAGATAAATGATGGCAATGCTCCTGATGGAACATTGACTCCATTCATGAGGTCAAATTGTGTGTACATCGCGTACTATGCATTTCGGGAACCAGCATTTAGTTGTATTTGTCGTTGTAACCTGCAGCAAGGGGAAAATGAGCTCATGGGAGTTATCACCCTTCCAGAAGATGGTTGGGGATTTCCCCGACAGGCGACAATGTGGTTTAAGCCTAGTCTGAAAAATATCCGCATGTTGATGCAACCCTAAACTGAGCCATGAATCTTTCTGGAGCAAATAATCTTTTTTGTACGATATGTTTGAACAATTTAGTAACCTGTTCTGTATCTTAAGATGCTCTTCCTTTTTTCTGAATCTTATATACCTGGACCCATTTCAGTGTGTCTGTTTACTCATTTTAGTGCGTATGTAAACCCACATTGAAGTAATCTAATCTTATAATTTAAAACGGATGGTGATGAACTCTGTATTTCCATCCTTCGTAAACCGTGCATGTCTGTTTATTTTTAGTTTCATTTCAGCAACTGTTATTAGTATATGCACACCTTTTTTTTAATGTTGAGAGGAGTATAAGGGCATTACAATGCTATATACTATATGGCGCTAATAGAGAACAAATGAATGTCAAAAGATTGTAAAATCCTCCAGGTACTCTCCTTGCAGCGCTAATTGCTGATGACAGACTGACTTCCTGTTGGTTCCGGTGCTTTAGCTAGGACAGGTGAAAAGAGTTTCACGCCCCTGCTTTCTTTTGCGTCGACGCTAGGACTACCGCTGGGATTAGCCTCTCCAACCGCCAAACGACGAGGAAATAATTCCTAGCGCCCTTGCAGTAGCGCCTGTGTTGGACATGCCCTAATGTTTTCCAGCTAAAAGATGCAATCTTTTAAGCACTTGGGTACGGTATTTCCCCACCAGCCTGGATGCAGGCCGCCAAACGCGTCTTAACCAAGGTTTAAAATAGCGTGCTAAATGAATTAGCGGCAGCCACCTTCAAACGATATGGACGCTATATCGTGGTAATAGTGTGGTATATTTTAAATAGCATTTTCAAAATAATACTAAATATAGCCTAAAAATAAATAATTTTACTAGAACGAATAGATATATATAGTCCAAAAGTGACTGAATCATACATACATAACCACATATAGAAATAGATCTCAAGTATATTAGAAGGCTAACATCAACATTTCACAAGGCAACAACATAGTATAAATTATTTATTAAAAAAATTAGCATTAGCGATATTATTTTCTGATTTAGAAGTGGAACCAACAGATTAGTTCATCACCACGAAAAAGTGAAAGCAACTTGCCTGAAAAAAATAGCGCGCTAACGATATGAAGTTTTAGGGCGATATAGCATGCTGTTTCGCAAATAGCGCCACAGCGAGCAAAATTACTAAGCGTGGACCCTCTAGATATGCTATAGCGTGCTATTAGCTTCATTGAGGCCCTGGTTTGACAAAGCAGCCTGAGTACGTATCTAAAAAAAATATCAGCCTGAGGACGCATGCTTGTAAAAAAGAGAGAGCAGACTACAATTACTTCAGTCCCGAACCCTCTCTCTCCCACCCATACTCCCACCCACTTCTCCTCTTTTACACTAATGACTGCCATGAACGGCTCGCCTCCTCCTTCCACCGGCAGCTGCTTCGCCGACACAGATGAACATCACCGATATTTCCTGAACTCAGCCGATTTGATCCACCGCATCCTCCAGCAGCTTGATGGACGTCCAGTCTCTTCTATCCAGATCGTGACTAGAGAAGGATCTACGAGTACATCCGTTTCTTACCCTTTGGCAGCGTCGGTTCCATCTCTCGCGGTACTTTCTTCTCCGCTGGAAGCACCATCTGGCTCGGCACTGATTTCCCTGGCGGCGGCACCAGCTTCTCCGGCTGCGCCGACCCCAACCCCCGCGGCACGGTCTTCTCCGGTGGCGGCACCACCAAAAGATGCTGTAAGTTGTCCTGAACTCACTAGGATGCAGGTGTAAGTAGTCAATGATAGTTGGGATCTTAAACAAGTTCTTTTTTCTTTAAAATTTAATGACGGGAAACCGTAGTATTCTTCTGCAAAAAAATTTTAATGACGGGAAACAGTAGATGTTAAGTACTAGTTCTGGCAAAAAAAGATGTTTAGTAATATTATCCATCACAGAGCAGGGTTTCGCAGTCTGAACATACAAATATATGCTCCATGTTACCTGTTTCAGAAAGTCTGAAAGCTTGCTCAGTACCTGTAAAATCAAATTGTCTTGCTGCTGCTAGATTTTGTGCAAACTAATTAAAGAGATAGCTAGATGCATTTTCTCCATGTATGCTACGTTCTGATTTATATGCTGTTGATTGATATATACCGTGCTTAACTAGATGCAGAAGCAAACTCGCTCCAACGTCAATGAGCAACTACGTCTTAGGACTGTCGATTGTACATGTCCTCTGCACCGCCCCGAGTTCAGAATTCAAAGAAATTCACTAGCCAAAAAGCCAAAGGTGACGGGCAGGCGTGATGCAGCATTTCAACGTTGTATATTAAAAGGGCGAGGGAAAGGCCGCCCTAAACGGGTTGGTCACTCGGCGGACCCTCCTCAGCCCTCGCGCTTCTATGTGCAACTGGACGGCAACGATGACATGTATATGTTGGTCATCCCCAGAGAATTCAAGCAATGTCTGAAAGGGATTCTTCCCAGGCCTATCAAGCTCAAGACCAGCGTAGGCTGCGCCTGGTATGTGCACATCGATGAGTACCAGGGTGAACTGGTCTTGAAGGATGGTTGGTTCGGGTTTGCAGAGGCGCATGAACTGCAGCTTGATGACCTTCTCGTCTTCGAGGTGAAAGACACTTCCTTGATGAATGTGTTGATCTACGACAGTAACACCTCCACCCAGAGGATAATCTTTTGTGCTGATCACCCTTAGTTGCATGCATGATCTGCAGTGTTTTTAGGAAGAGGGGATCAGAATAACCTCAATATTTTATTGAATTAACTAGATGCTGCTTTTGGACCTGGGTTACTCCCCTGCTGATGTTCAAGCTGAACTTGGTTTTTGTATTAAGCTGAACTGGGGATCAGATACACTGTGATGAGACTTTGTTAATTAGCTAATATAGTATATGTTAGACTTGTTTTATTTTATTTTAATTTACTGTGATATGCTGCGGTAGTTTCAATGTGCGGTCTGATGATTTGTATTATATGTAGGTACACGGAGCTCAATATTTTGAAATATTCATAGATTTGTAAGTGTAAATGTGATATATCCCAGATGTAGTCAATGCTATCTTGTACGAACTTGTAAAATCTCAGGGAAAAATACATTTTATTTTAGAAAGTGTAAAAGTGACCAATTTTTTGATCTGATTGTAGCAAACACAAGTGCAGATGGTCAAACCCCAAAAACTTCTCATATTCATTGTTACATGGTCGAGATATAAAGGTATTTCACGCACTGGTTTAATACTCAACTGCTTACATCCATGTTTGTTTGCAGTTTTTTTTGGACACCTCTTAATGCTCCCTCCGATCCATATTTTTTTTAGATACACAGTACAAACACAGACGCTCTCATATAGATGTATCTAGACACATATTAGTTGTAGAGACGTCCATTTTATCATCATGTAATGAGGATCAGATGGAGTATCGTTTTCATTTTACCAAAAGAAATGGATATATTACTGTATAGTACAACGTAGCCTGAAGCCCTGAGCTCTGAATGCAATTTCTGTGTGCACACTGAACGGATCATAACCCACACGACATGTCTCACTGGTCTGTAGGTCCGGACCCCACCAGATACTGATAAAGCCCAGTGACCCGCCGGGTGAAGTTTTGTGTGTGGATTCCTGCGTACCTGGCTTCGTTCCTCCTAGACACGCGCATTTTTTTTGACCGGGGGACACGCGCATTTATTCCCTTGCTGATTGCTGATGTATCATTCTCAGTTTCTCACAGCCCCCTCATGTTCAGAACTTCAGATCTCCCCAGATCCCTCGCCGTCCATCTCCCCTGAGTCCTCTCTCTACACCACCGGCGTCCACCACCGCTCGGACTACGCGGCTTGGACTCCGTCCTCTACGGATGCGGCGACGTCGCATCTAAAAACTCCACTAAGGCGGCGCGGCATCCCCGATTCTCTCGGTCCATGGCTGCAATGGCGGTATGTTTCCCCCGAATCACTAGCGTTGCCGGTCACATCTTTATTATATCTAAGCTGTATTGCCGGTTGCTTAGCATTGTTTGATATACAGTACTTCTCTCAGCCAGTGTATATATTAATCCTCTGGTAAAGACTCGGGTTACACATGCACCCATGCTAGCTATGTTGGGACTGGATCTAATGTGTGCAGTAATAATCGTTCAAATATGCTATTGGTCAATCCACGGCCGATGATCACATATGAGGACACCGAGCATGCATGTCTGGCTTGTGGACTCTTTAGGCCGACGCTGATTTTTTTTTGTTTGCTTGGTCAATCTGTACTGGCGGATGATGAACTGCAGATGCATTATTCTGATGCTAGACATAGCCAGCAAGCATGCATGGCTCATGCTAGCTTGATTTCTATTCTCATAGCTACTATTTATATCGATTTGGCTTCTGCGATACAATGATACACTATGCTGAATAATTTGATGATACAAGGTTGTACATATCAGCCTAGCTAGATTCAGAAGCTTATTGTTCAGACTGTGTGTTTGATAAGAACAATGATCCGCTGAGTTTGCTAGGTGCCTTTTATTATGCATTTGCTTGGAATTACGGTCAGAAGCTAGAGGCATTATCTAATTGAGGCCTCTTTTTTGCAGTGTTCAAACAAGAAGCTCAAGCTTGGAGAGAGCTTATCATGGAAGGAGACATCTGTAGAGCCAGCCCCAGTGTGCAAGGTGTTTGGGCGCATCGATGAGGAGAATACCCCTGACAGCTTCTGCAAGGTACTATGTACATCGGAGTTAGAGGTGATTTCCATCCCCAGTCGTGTTCTACCCTGGTTTTACGGTGGGTGTCCAGAGTCCATCAACCTGAAGATGTCCACTGCATGCACCTGGATTGTGGACCTGAAGCAACAAGATGGCAATGTTTTAATGGACAAAGGATGGCCAGAGTTTGTCAAAGCACATGACTTGAAGGTAGGATACCTCCTGACCTTCAAGAAGCTTGACACCAAATCATTGCAGGTGCTCATATTTGGTTACAATTGCTGTGAGAAGGTTATATGGTGTTCAGGTTATCACCCATCGCTGGGGCAACAATATCAATCACAGCTGTATTAAGTTGTCTTACAAATGTTCTTTAGAGAGAGCTGGTCTATAATAGTATACTGCTCTCTTTAATGATGCATTGTGGTGAACATGATGGTACCATTACTGGATTGTGGTCACATGTGAGGGGGGATGTTGAAATGTATAATTGGATTGCCTAGCCCTTTCCATTAGTTCGGACTTTTGGTTGCGTTGGCTAGTGCATGAAGCTTGACAAACCTTATTTATGTGTACAGCTCTCTAGTTGTACTATTAATTATTATGTGCTTATGTTGGCTGGATTGTGATGAACATGAGATGTTTTGTTGTTTACGTAAAGAAAAAAACGTGATGTTTTTTTGAATCCTGCGCTGGATATGTTTTGCACAAACTAGTGAAGTGACCGCTGACAAAACATATTATGCGCAAATAGGCAACCCTCAGCAACGATCATGGGTTCAAGTGTCCAGGATCCAGTGCCTTGACATAAGCAAGGCACAGATGAACAGTACGGTGACTTGTAGATTTGGCCGTTGGATTGAAAATAGATAGCTAAGATCAAAGTACTGTAGCATGTAGCATATGTACTGTTCATGGTTCTAAAGCACATGCACTGTGGACGACGTACTGTAGCACATGTCCTGTACATTGGTTGGTACTGTAGCAGTTACTAGTTAATAGTCATCTGTCTAATTATTTTTTATCCAACGGTTGAAAGGGAGGGGCAAGGCATGGTACGGAGTACTATTTATGTGTGCCTCGCTTTCATCAAGGCACTCGATCTCATTCCGGGTTCAAGTATTACCCCATGTAGCACCACTTTTTTTTTGGGTTAGCCAGACAACCTTCCCAATAAAAAAAAGTACTACCTTCCCTGCATGGGCCAATTGTTTGTACTTTTGGGCTGCCGCCGGCCATGTACATGGTGATTGCTGTCAGCCTGCTTACTTCGCTGATAACATTCCAAAAACACTTAATGGGCCTCCGACTCATGCCATTGGGGCCCTTCCTAATTTAAACACGGATATCCTATGATTGGCCCTCTAGAAACCGAGATTCTACATATAAAGTTATTTTTATTTCGTATCAATTATGATTATGATTCTTTTTAAATGCGCATAGCCAGTATGCGCATCTACATGGGCTCTATATTTTGATATATTCATATAGTCGATTTCAAAATTGTCATTAATTATATAAAGTTCCAAGATTTATTCTATTAGTGTGCAAGATCTTAGAGTGTATTTGTAGTTTAAAAAAATGACAAACCTCTTCATCAGATTGTTGTTAACAAGTGCAGTGTTGTGAACCCAAAATATATTACATACTCCCTCGTAGATCAAATTTGATCTAATTAAGTTGAACTAAAACCCGGATCAACAATTAGTATGGATTAGATGCATGGAGTACGAAAAACAAATGAATAGGCAATATTTCAATTTTTCCTTCAGTTGAGAATGCTAGAGCAGGACCCATTTGCCAGTAGCGTCCCTCAACATTTGAAGGTAAAAACAAACAGAAGGGATCGAAAAAAAAGCATCCTACATATCTCGGCTTAAAATATATCGAGAATTCACATATTTCTTGTACATAGAGGCTGACATCGGGGACCCATTGGCCAGCAGTGGAAAAAAAATCAAAGAGAGGAAACAATTATCGTACAGAGAAGCTGACATGTGGGACGCATTTTGCAGCAGCGTCCTCAACTTTAACAAAGGCGGCAGGGGATCGAAAGAAAAAGCAAAGTTGCCAGAAATCAGCGGTCAAAAATAAATCCAAGAAACGAAATGTTTATTGTTCCTAGAGGCTGACATATGGGACCCACGAGCGAGCAGCGTCCTCAACGTTTCAAAGGCGGCAGGGGATCGAAAAAAAGGCAAGTGACCATATATCAGGTGCCAAAAATAATCCAAGGAAAGAAATTTATTGTACATAGAGGATGACATATGGGTCCCGTTTTGCAGGAGCCGTCTCACCGTTTCCAAGGCGGCACGGGATCGAAAAAAAAGAAAGGAAAGGTTTATCGTTCAGAGAGGCTGAGATGTGGGACCCATGGGCCAGCAGCGTCCTCTTAGTTTCAAAGGCGGCAGGGGATAAAAAAAAGGCAAATAGCCAGTAATTAGGGTAAAAAAAATCAAACAAAGGAAACTTTGACTGTTCATAGAGGCTGACATGTGGGACCCATGAGCCAGCAGCGTCTCAACGTTTCAGAGGCGGCATGAGATCGAAAGAAAAAGGCAAATAGCCAGAAATTATGTGTCAATAATAAATCAAACAAAGGAAAGGTTTATTGTTCATAGAGGCTGACATGTGGGACCTCTGAGCCAGCAGCGTCCTCAACGTTTTAATGGCGGCACGAGATCGAACGATAAAATAAGCCAAAAATCATTTGGTAAACAAAATCCAAGAAAAGAAACATTTACCGTTCTGAGAGGATGACATGCGGGACCCATGAGGCAGCAGCATCCTCAACGATTCCAAGGCGGCAGGGGATCAAAAGAAAAAAGGAAATATCCAGAAATTAATTAGGGGTTCAAAATAAATCCATCAAAAGAAACTTTTATTGTTCATAGAGGATGACATGTGGGACCGACGTGCCAACAGCATCCTCATCGTTTCAAAGGGGGCAGGAGATCAAAAGAAAAAGGCAAATAGCCAGACATTAGGGGTCAAAAATAACTCCAAAAAAGGAAACTTTTATTGTTCGTAGAGGATGACATGCGGGACCCATGATTCAGCAGCTTACTCAACGTTTCAAAGGCGGCATGAGATCGAAAGAAAAACGCAAGTGACAAAATATCAGGAGCTAAAGATAATCAAGAAAAAAAGAAACTTTATTGTACATAGAGGATGACATGCGGGTCCCATTTAGCAGCAGCGGTCTCAACGTTTCAAATGCGGCTTGAGATCAAAAGAAAAAGAAAATAGCCAGAAATTAGGGGGTAAAAAAAACTCCAAGAAAGGAAAGCTTTATCGTTCATACAGGCTGACATGTCGGACCTATGAGCCTGCAGCTTACTCAGCGTTTCAAAGGCGGCAGGCCGGCAGGGGATCAAAAGAAAAAGGAAATAGCCAAAAATCAGATGGTGAAAAAAATCCAAGAAAAGAAACTTTTATTGTACATAGAGGATGACATGCGGGTCCCATGAGCCAGCAGGTTCCTCAACGTTTCAAACGTGGCATGAGATCGAAAGAAAAAGGAAAGTGACCAAATATCAAGAGCCAAAAATAATCCAAGAAAAGAAACTTTATGTTACATAGAGGATGACATGTGGGTCCCATTTTGCAGCAGCGGTCTCAACGTTTCCAAGGCGGCACAGGACCAAAAGAAAAATGAAGTAGCCAGAAATCAGGGTGAAAAAAATCCAAGAAAAGAAAGATTTCAATTGGGCTGTATCTGGACATCTGGGCCTTCGAACTATCCTGCTGGGCCTTTTGTCTCGTACAATTTCAGCCCACTCCAAAACAGGAAAGTTCGGATTTTTCTAAAAAAAACAGGAAAGTCCTATGCATCGCAAAAACAAAAAACAAGGACACTCAACATATAAGTTTGTTTATGTAAAAATAAAGATTTAATTTATCCGTTTGCAATAGCTCAGAGCGAAATAATCAAGATATCACATGTTTCTTGTACGGGGAGGCTGACATCGGGGACCCATGAGCCAGCAGCGTCGTCAACGTTTCAAAGGCGGCAGGGGATCGAAAATAAAATAAAAAACCAAAAGTCAGTTGGTAACAAAATCCAAGAAAAGAAAACATTTATCATTCTGAGAGGATGACATGCGGGACCCATGAGGCAGCAGCATTCTCAAACGTTTCCAAGGCGGCAGGGGATCAAAAGAAAAATAAAGGAAATAGCCAGAAATTATTTAGGGGTCAAAAATAAATCCACCAAAGGAAACTTTTATTGTTCATAGAGGATGACATGTGGGACCGACCTGCCAACACGTCCTCATCGTTTCAACGGGGGCAGGGGATCAAAAGAAAAAGGCAAATAGCCAGAAATTAGGGGTCAAAAATAACTCCAATAAAGGAAACTTTTATTGTTCGTAGAGGATGACATGCGGGACCCATGAGCCAGCAGCTTACTCAACGTTTCAAAGGCGGCATGAGATCGAAAGAAAAAGGCAAGTGACAAAATATCAGGAGCCAAAGATAATCCAAGAAAAGAAACTTTATTGTACATAGAGGATGACATGCGGGTCCCATTTAGCAGCAGCGGTCTCAGCGTTTCAAATGCGGCTTGAGATCAAAAGAAAAAGAAAGTTGATTGTACATAGAGGATGACATGCGGGTCCCATGAGTCAGCAGCTTACCATACGTTTCCAAGGCGGCAGGGGATCAAAAGAAAAAGGAAATAGCCAAAAATCAGAGGGTGAAAAAAATAAAGAAAATAAACTTTTATAGTACATAGAGGATGACATGCGGGTCCCATGAGCCAGCAGGTTCCTCAACGTTTCAAACTTGGCATGAGATCGAAAGAAAAAGGCAAGTGACCAAATATGAGGAGCCAAAAATAATTCAAGAAAAGAAAGTTTTATAGTACATAGAGGATGACATGCGGGTCCCATTTAGCAGCAGCGGTATCACCGTTTGAGAGGCGGCAGGTGATCGAAAGAAAAAGGTAAGTGACCAAATATGAGGTGCCAAAAATAATCCAGAAAAGAAAGTTTTATAGTACATAGAGGATGACATGCGGGTCCCATTTAGCAGCAGCGGTATCAGCGTTTGAGAGGTGGCAGGGGATCAAAAGAAAAAAAGAAATTGCCAAAAATCAGATGGTGAAAAAAACCTAGAAAAAGAACTTTTATAGTACATAGAGGATGACATGCGGGTCCCATGAGCCTGCAGGTTCCTCAACGTTTCAAACGTGGCATGAGATCGAAAGAAAAAGGCAAGTGAAAAAATATCAGGAGCCAAAAATAATTTAAGAAAAGAAAGTTTTATAGTACATAGAGGATGACATGCGGGTCCCATTTAGCAGCAGCGGTATCACCGTTTGAGAGGCAGCATGGATCGAAAGAAAAAGACAAGTGACGAAATATGAGGTGCCAAAAAAATCCAAGAAAAGAAAGTTTTATAGTACATAGAGGATGACATGCGGGTCCCAGTTAGCTGCAGCGGTATCACTTTGAGAGGCAAGGGGATCGAAAGAAAAAGTCAAGTGACCAAATATGAGGTGCCAAAAAAATCCAAGAAAAGAAAGTTTTATAGTACATAGAGGATGACATGCGGGTCCCATTAGCAGCAGCGGTATCACCGTTTGAGAGGCGGCAGGTGATCGAAAGAAAAAGGTAAGTGACCAAATATGAGGTGCCAAAAATAATTCAAGAAAAGAAAGTTTTATAGTACATAGAGGATGACATGCGGGTCCTAGCAGCAGCGGTATCACCGTTTGAGAGGCGGCAGGGATCGAAAGAAAAGGCAAGTGACCAAATTTGAGGTGCCAAAAATAATTCAAGAAAAGAAAGTTTTATAGTACATAGAGGATGACATGCGGGTCCCATTTAGCAGCAGCGGTATCACCGTTTGAGAGGCGGCAGGGGATCGAAAGAAAAAGGCAAGTGAAAAAATATGAGGAGCCAAAAATAATTCAAGAAAAGAAAGTTTTATAGTACATAGAGGATGACATGCGGGTCCCATTTAGCAGCAGCGGTATCACCGTTTGAGAAGCGGGGATCGAAAGAAAAAGGCAAGTGACCAAATTTGAGGTGCCAAAAATAATCCATGAAAAGAAAGTTTTATAGTACATAGAGGATGACATGCGGGTCCCAGTTAGCAGCAGCGGTATCACCGTTTGAGAGGCGGCAGGGGATCGAAAGAAAAAGGCAAGTGACCAAATTTGAGGTGCCAAAAAAACTCCAAGAAAAGAAAGTTGATTGCACATAGAGGATGACATGCGGGTCCCATTTAGCAGCAGCGGTCTCAACGTTTCCAAGGCGGCAAGGGATCAAAAGAAAAAGGAAGTAGCCAGAAATCAGGGGGTCAAAAAAATCCAAGAATAGAAAGAATTTTGGTTCATAGAGGATGACATGCGGGACCCATGATCCTGCATCGTAAACGGCTCGTTGAACGAGATGGCGCGATGTAGAAAAAAAACAATGCCAGAGAGGCTGCCATCTGGGCCCTACATCCCTCGGCGGTGCGGATTTGCGTTGACTCGGCCGGCGAACCCGAGATTTCGAGATGCACCACGTCCCGGGCCACCATACGCCACGTTTTGGCCGCTTTCGTCGGGCTAGGTGGCCTCAAAAACGAGAAAAAAAAGTTTTGACATGCACCACGGAGGGACCAAAATCGTCGGCCATGGTACACCAGCAACCACGGCGCGACTTCAACTTCGTCGGCCATGGCAACTTTGCAACAGGATAGGACCTATAATTTGGGTGCTTTAATAGCTTGTAGACTTGCTACTAACCGTGAGAAAGGAGGAATTTGTGGAGGTCTTATCGCCTCTCGCTTATTAGCTATGCATGGTGTAGAACCTCACCATCTAGATATTCCGCTTTCCATAGAGAAACTTGATGTTGTTTCCATGATTAAACATGAGTTTATTTCAGATGCATCTAATTTGAACAACCTGCATTATAGGATAACTTTGTATAAGAAAAATTGGAGAATAACTAAGAAAATTGAAAAACTAGTACGATTGCCTGCACCTGCTCTGCTTAACCTTGATGCCAGGAAAGGGTGGTCGATCACAGAAAATGAGCTAAACGCATACATAGAAAGGGAAGGCCATCGTGCAAGGGAAGGCACGGAGGAGGCCGAGGAGCACCCCGACTCTTCATCCGATGCAGCGAGCTCCTCATATCAACATTATGGTCATGTGGAACCTCCACGACATGTCTTCGTCCGCAGGGGCCCCAAGACTCCAGGTATGATGCGCACCGGCAAGTTTTCCCTCAGAAAGAAACCAAGGTTTAATCGAACCAGGAGGAGCCAAGAAGCACGTTGAAGGTTGATGGTGGCGAAATGTGATGCGGCGCAACAACAGGGATTCCGGCGCCAACGTGGAATCTGCACAACAAACCAAAGTACTTTGCCCCAACGAAACAGTGAGGTTGTCAATCTCACCGGCTTGCTGTAACAAAGGATTAAGCGTATCGAGTGGAAGATGATTGTTTGCAAGAAAACAGTAAAGAACAATTGCAGTAGATTGTATGCTATGTAAAGAATAGGACCGGGGTCCACAGTTCACTAGAGGTGTCTCTCCCATAAGATAAAAGCATGTTGGGTGAACAAATTACAGTCGGGCAATTGACAAATAGAGAAAGGCATAACAATGCATGTACATGATATGATAAATATAGTGAGATTTAATCCGGGCATTACGACAAAGTACATAGACCGCCATCCAACCGCATCTATGCCTAAAAAGTCCACCTTCAGGTTATCATCCGAACCCCATTCAGTATTAAGTTGCTAAGCAATAGACAATTGCATTAAGTATGGTGCGTAATGTAATCGACAACTACATCCTTAGACATAGAATCAATGTTTTATCCCTAGTGGCAACAAGCACATCACAACCTTAGAACTCTGTCACTGTCCCAGGTGTCAATGAAGGCATGAACCCACTATCGAGCATAAATACTCCCTCTTGGAGTTAAGAGTAAAAACTTGGCCAGAGCCTCTACTAATAACGGAGAGCATGCAAGATCATAAACAACACATAAACAATAGATTGATAATCACCATAACATAGTATTCTCTATCCATCGGATCCCGACAAACACAACATATAGTATTACAGATAGATGATCTTGATCATGTTAGGCAGCTCACAAGATCCAACAATGAAGCACAATTAGGAGAAGACAACCATCTAGCTACTGCTATGGACCCATAGTCCAGGGGTGAACTACTCACTCATCACTCCGAGGCGATCATGGCGATGAAGAGTCCTCCGGGAGATGAATCCCCTCTCCGGGCAGGTGCCGGAGGCGATCTCCGAATCCCCGAGATGGGACGGCGGCGGCGGCGTCTCGGAAGGTTTTCCGTATCGTGGCTCTCGACTGGGGTTTTCGCGACGGAGGCTTTAAGTAGGCGAAAGGGTAGGTCGGGGGCGACGAGGGGCCCACACCATAGGGTGGCGCGGGCCCCCTCTGGCCGCGCGGCCCTATATATGGTGGCGGCGCCTCGTCGCCCCACTTCGTTATCTCTTCTTCTGGAAGCTCCGTGCAAAAATAGGACCCTGGGCGTTGATTTCGTCCAATTCCGAGAATATTTCCTTACTAGGATTTCTGAAACCAAAACAGCAGAAAACAACAACTGGCTCTTCGGCATCTTGTTAATAGGTTAGTTCCGAAAAATGCGTAAATACGACATATAATGTGCATAAAACATGTAGGTATCATCAATAAAGTAGCATGGAACATAAGAAATTATCGATACGTTGGAGACGTATCAACATCCCCAACTTAGTTCTCGTCGTCCGAACGATAACAAAGATAATTTCTGAAGTGACATGCCATCATAATCTTGATCATACTATTTGTAAACATATGTAATGAATGCAGCGATCAAAACAAAGGTAATGACATGAGTAAACAAATGAATCATATGACAAAGACTTTTCATGAATAGTACTTCAAGACAAGCATCAATAAGTCTTGCATAAGAGTTAACTCATAAAGCAATAAATCAAAGTAAAGGTGTTGAAGCAACACAAAGGAAGATTAAGTTTCAGCGGTTGCTTTCAACTTATAACATGTATATCTCATGGATATTGTCAACATAAAGTAATATAACAAGTGCAATATGCAAGTATGTAGGAATCAATGCACAGTTCACACAAGTGTTTGCTTCTTGAGGTGGAGGGAGATAGGTAAACTGACTCAACAATAAAAGTAAAAGAAAGGTCCTTCAAAGAGGAAAGCATCGATTGCTGTATTTGTGCTAGAGCTTTTATTTTGAAAACATGAAACAATTTTGTCAACGGTAGTAATAAAGCATATGAGTTATGTAAATTATATCTTACAAGTTGCAAGCCTCATGCATAGTATACTAATAGTGCCCGCACCTTGTCCTACTTAGCTTGGACTACCGGATCTTTGCATGCCATGTTTCAACCAAGTGTCACAAAGGGGTACCTCCATGCCGCCTGTACAAAGGTCTAAGGAGAAAGCTCGCATTTTGGATTTCTCGCTTTTGATTATTCTCAACTTAGACATCCATACCGGGACAACATGGACAACAGATAATGGACTCCTCTTAAATGCATAAGCATGTAGCAACAATTATTATTCTCATATGAGATTGAGGATATATGTCCAAAACTGAAACTTCAACCATGATTCATGGCTTTAGTTAGCGGCCCAATGTTCTTCTCTAACAATTTTGCATGCTCCAACCACTAAGGTGATAGATCCTTCAGACAAGACGGACATGCATAGCAACTCACATGATATTCAACAATAGTTGATGGCGTTCCCCAGAAGCATGGTTATCGCACAACAAGCAACTTAATAAAAGATAAAGTGCATAAGTACATATTCAATACTACGATAGTTTTTAAGGCTATTTTGTCCCATGAGCTATATATTGCAAAGGTGAATGATGGAATTTTAAAGGTAGCACTCAAGCAATTTACTTTGGAATGGCGGAGAAATACCATGTAGTAGGTAGGTATGGTGGACACAAATGGCATAGTGGTTGGCTCAAAGATTTTGGATGCATGAGAAGTATTCCCTCTCGATACAAGGTTTAGGCTAGCAAGGTTATTTGAAGCAAACTCAAGGATGAACTGGTGCAGCAAAACTCACATAAAAGACATATTGTAAACATTATAAGACTCTACACCGTCTTCCTTGTTGTTCAAAACTCAATACTAGATATTATCTAGACCTTAGAGAGACCAAATATGCAAATCAAATTTTAGCAAGCTCTATGTATTTCTTCATTAATGGGTGCAAAGCATATGATGCAAGAGCTTAAACATGAGCACAACAATTGCCAAGTATCACATTATCCAAGACATTTTAGAATTACTACATGTAGCATTTTCCAATTCCAACCATATAACAATTTAACGAAGAAGAAACTTCGCCTTGAACATTATGAGTAAAGCCTAAGGACATATTTGTCCATATGCAACAGCGGAGCGTGTCTCTCTCCCACAAAGTGAATGCTAGGATCCATTTTATTCAAACAAAAACAAAAACAAAAACAAACCGACGCTCCAAGTAAAGAACACAAGATGTGACCGAATAAAAATATAGTTTCAGGGGAGGAACCTGATGATGTTGTCGATGAAGAAGGGGATGCCTTGGGCATCCCCAAGCTTAGACGCTTGAGTCTTCTTAAAATATGCAGGGGTGAACCACGGGGGCATCCCCAAGCTTAGAGCTTTCACTCCTCTTGATCATAGTATATCATACTCCTCTCTTGACCCTTGAAAACTTCCTTCACACCAAACTTCAAGCAAACTCATTAGAGGGTTAGTGCACAATTAATAATTCACATATTCAGAGGTGACACAATCATTCTTTACACTTCTGGACATTGCATAAAGCTACTGGACATTAATGGATCAAAGAAATGAATCCAACATAGCAAAAGAGGCAATGCGAAATAAAAGGCAGAATCTGTCAAAAACAGAACAGTCCGTAAAGACGAATTTAAAGATGGCACCAGACTTGCTCAAATGGAAAAACTCAAAACTAATGAAAGTTGCGTACATATCTGAGGATCACGCTCGTAAATTGGCAGATTTTTTCGAATTTTCTACAGAGACCTGTGCCCAGATTCGTGACAGACAGCAATGCTGTTTCTGCGCAGCGATCCCAAATATAACATCAACTTTGACATAGAAACTTTACTTGGCACAAAAACATGATAAGGAGAGGTTGCTACAGTAGTAAACAACTTCCAAGACTCAACAAAACAAAAAATTTCTGTAGTAAAAACATGGGTTGTCTCCCATAAGCGCTTTTCTTTAACGCCTTTCAGCTAGGCGCAGAAAGTGCAAATCAAGTAACATCAAGAGTAGAAGCATCAACATTATTATTTTTCATGCAAACACAACTTGTTGCAGAGGGTACTTTAGGTGCTCCATTATCTAAATTCTCTATGGTGGTGCTAGGGGTTTTAGAAATTTTAGGCCTATAATAATTCTTTTGTTTAGGCACTTTAGAGGCGTACATGAATTTTTGCTCTTTACCCACATAAGCTTTCTCATTATACTTGAGAGAAGAAAAGGTTGAACCCAAGGTTCCCATAGCTTTTTCAAGTTCATCAATCCTATTGGTTTGATTATCATGGACAACACAAGTTCCTAGGACACTAATTCTTTCATCAATTCCTCCTAAGGATTTATCAAGTTCATAAGTTTTGTCAAATAACATTCCCAATTTAGTTTCAACACTTGAAATTTTTTTCTCTATGGTTTCCAATTTTTTCATAACATCTTCAAGAGAGATTTCAATTTTAACTTCATTAACAGGTGGTATTCCAACTAGACTCTCAATGATGCAACTAGCTTCTAAAGCGGGAGTACCTAGGAAATTGCCTCCCGAAAGAGTATCAAGAACATACCTATTCCAACTAGATAAACCAACATAAAAGTTCCTAAGAAGGATAGTGGTGGAGTGTTTCTTAATGCACCTATGATGAGCATTACTAATTCTATACCAAGCATCTTTAAAACTTTCTCCACCTTGTTGCTTAAAAGAACGAACTTCAACTTCAGGATTACTCATGATAACAGCAATAAAATAAACTAGGCAAATAAAGTAAAGACAAGTAACTAATTTTTTGTGTGTTTTCGATATAGAGAGCAAGACAGTAAATAAAGTAAAACTAGCAACTAATTTTTTTGTGTTTTGTTTAGGTGCAGCAAACAAAGTAGTAAATAAAATAAAGCAAAACAAAAACAAAGTAAAGAGATTGAGAAGTGGAGACTCCCCTTGCAGCGTGTCTTGATCTCCCGGAACGGCGCCAGAAAATGTGCTTGATGCGCGTAAATGTACACGTCCGTTGGGAACCCCAAGAGGAAGGTATGATGCGCACAGTGGCAAGTTTTCCCTCAGAAAGAAACCAAGGTTTAATCGAACCAGGAGGAGCCAAGAAGCACGTTGAAGGTTGATGGTGGCGAAATGTGATGCGGCGCAACAACAGGGATTCCGGCGCCAACGTGGAATCTGCACAACAAAACCAAAGTACTTTGCCCCAAAGAAACAGTGAGGTTGTCAATCTCACCGGCTTGCTGTAACAAAGGATTAAGCATATCGAGTGGAAGATGATTGTTTGCAAGAAAACAGTAAAGAACAATTGCAGTAGATTGTATGCTATGTAAAGAATAGGACCGGGGTCCACAGTTCACTAGAGGTGTCTCTCCCATAAGATAAAAGCATGTTGGGTGAACAAATTACAGTCGGGCAATTGACAAATAGAGAAAGGCATAACAATGCATGTACATGATATGATAAATATAGTGAGATTTAATCCGGGCATTACGACAAAGTACATAGACCGCCATCCAACTGCATCTATGCCTAAAAAGTCCACCTTCAGGTTATCATCCGAACCCCATTCAGTATTAAGTTGCTAAGCAACAGACAATTGCATTAAGTATGGTGCGTAATGTAATCGACAACTACATCCTTAGACATAGAATCAATGTTTTATCCCTAGTGGCAACAACACATCACAACCTTAGAACTTTCTGTCACTGTCCCAGGTGTCAATGAAGGCATGAACCCACTATCGAGCATAAATACTCCCTCTTGGAGTTAAGAGTAAAAACTTGGCCAGAGCCTCTACTAATAACGGAGAGCATGCAAGATCATAAACAACACATAAACAATAGATTGATAATCACCATAACATAGTATTCTCTATCCATCGGATCCCGACAAACACAACATATAGTATTATAGATAGATGATCTTGATCATGTTAGGCAGCTCACAAGATCCAACAATGAAGCACAATTAGGAGAAGACAACCATCTAGCTACCGCTATGGACCCATAGTCCAGGGGTGAACTACTCACTCATCACTCCGGAGGCGATCATGGCGATGAAGAGTCCTCCGGGAGATGAATCCCCTCTCACAGGGTGCCGGAGGCGATCTCCGAATCCCCCGAGATGGGATTCGGCGGCGGCGTCTCGGAAGGTTTTCCGTATCGTGGCTCTCGGTATGGGGTTTTCGCGACGGAGGCTTTAAGTAGGCGAAAGGGTAGGTCAGGGGGCGACGAGGGGCCCACACCATAGGGTGGCGCGGGCCCCCTCCGGCCGCGCGGCTATATGGTGGCGGCGCCGTCGCCCCACTTCGTTATCTCTTCGGTCTTGGAAGCTCCGTGCAAAAATAGGACCCCGGGCGTTGATTTCGTCCAATTCCGAGAATATTTCCTTACTAGGATTTCTGAAACCAAAAACAGCAGAAAACAACAACTGGCTCTTCGGCATCTTGTTAATAGGTTAGTTCCAAAATGCGTAAATACGACATATAATGTGCATAAAACATGTAGGTATCATCAATAAAGTAGCATGGAACATAAGAAATTATCGATACGTTGGAGACGTATCAACATCCCCAAGCTTAGTTCTGCTCGTCCCGAGCAGGTAAAACGATAACAAAGATAATTTCTGAAGTGACATGCCATCATAATCTTGATCATACTATTTGTAAACATATGTAATGAATGCAGCGATCAAAACAAAGGTAATGACATGAGTAAACAAATGAATCATATGACCAAGACTTTTCATGAATAGTACTTCAAGACAAGCATCAATAAGTCTTGCATAAGAGTTAACTCATAAAGCAATAAATCAAAGTAAAGGTGTTGAAGCAACACAAAGGAAGATTAAGTTTCAGCGGTTGCTTTCAACTTATAACATGTATATCTCATGGATATTGTCAACATAAAGTAATATAACAAGTGCAATATGCAAGTATGTAGGAATCAATGCACAGTTCACACAAGTGTTTGCTTCTTGAGGTGGAGGGAGATAGGTAAACTGACTCAACAATAAAAGTAAAAGAAAGGTCCTTCAAAGAGGAAAGCATCGATTGCTGTATTTGTGCTAGAGCTTTTATTTTGAAAACATGAAACAATTTTGTCAACGGTAGTAATAAAGCATATGAGTTATGTAAATTATATCTTACAAGTTGCAAGCCTCATGCATAGTATACTAATAGTGCCCGCACCTTGTCCTACTTAGCTTGGACTACCGGATCTTTGCATGCCATGTTTCAACCAAGTGTCACAAAGGGGTACCTCCATGCCGCCTGTACAAAGGTCTAAGGAGAAAGCTCGCATTTTGGATTTCTCGCTTTTGATTATTCTCAACTTAGACATCCATACCGGGACAACATGGACAACAGATAATGGACTCCTCTTAAATGCATAAGCATGTAGCAACAATTATTATTCTCATATGAGATTGAGGATATATGTCCAAGACTGAAACTTCAACCATGATTCATGGCTTTAGTTAGCGGCCCAATGTTCTTCTCTAACAATTTTGCATGCTCCAACCACTAAGGTGATAGATCCTTCAGACAAGACGGACATGCATAGCAACTCACATGATATTCAACAATAGTTGATGGCGTTCCCCAGAAGCATGGTTATCGCACAACAAGCAACTTAATAAAAGATAAAGTGCATAAGTACATATTCAATACTACGATAGTTTTTAAGGCTATTTTGTCCCATGAGCTATATATTGCAAAGGTGAATGATGGAATTTTAAAGGTAGCACTCAAGCAATTTACTTTGGAATGGCGGAGAAATACCATGTAGTAGGTAGGTATGGTGGACACAAATGGCATAGTGGTTGGCTCAAAGATTTTGGATGCATGAGAAGTATTCCCTCTCGATACAAGGTTTAGGCTAGCAAGGTTATTTGAAGCAAACTCAAGGATGAACTGGTGCAGCAAAACTCACATAAAAGACATATTGTAAACATTATAAGACTCTACACCGTCTTCCTTGTTGTTCAAAACTCAATACTAGATATTATCTAGACCTTAGAGAGACCAAATATGCAAATCAAATTTTAGCAAGCTCTATGTATTTCTTCATTAATGGGTGCAAAGCATATGATGCAAGAGCTTAAACATGAGCACAACAATTGCCAAGTATCACATTATCCAAGACATTTTAGAATTACTACATGTAGCATTTTCCAATTCCAACCATATAACAATTTAACGAAGAAGAAACTTCGCCTTGAACATTATGAGTAAAGCCTAAGGACATATTTGTCCATATGCAACAGCGGAGCGTGTCTCTCTCCCACAAAGTGAATGCTAGGATCCATTTTATTCAAACAAAAACAAAAACAAAAACAAACCGACGCTCCAAGTAAAGAACACAAGATGTGATGAATAAAAATATAGTTTCAGGGGAGGAACCTGATGATGTTGTCGATGAAGAAGGGGATGCCTTGGGCATCCCCAAGCTTAGACGCTTGAGTCTTCTTAAAATATGCAGGGGTGAACCACGGGGCATCCCCAAGCTTAGAGCTTTCACTCCTCTTGATCATAGTATATCATACTCCTCTCTTGACCCTTGAAAACTTCCTTCACACCAAACTTCAAGCAAACTCATTAGAGGGTTAGTGCACAATTAATAATTCACATATTCAGAGGTGACACAATCATTCTTTACACTTCTGGACATTGCATAAAGCTACTGGACATTAATGGATCAAAGAAATGAATCCAACATAGCAAAAGAGGCAATGCGAAATAAAAGGCAGAATCTGTCAAAAACAGAACAGTCCGTAAAGACGAATTTAAAGATGGCACCAGACTTGCTCAAATGGAAAAACTCAAAACTAATGAAAGTTGCGTACATATCTGAGGATCACGCTCGTAAATTGGCAGATTTTTTCGAATTTTCTACAGAGACCTGTGCCCAGATTCGTGACAGACAACAATGCTGTTTCTGCGCAGCGATCCCAAATATAACATCAACTTTGACATAGAAACTTTACTTGGCACAAAAACATGATAAGGAGAGGTTGCTACAGTAGTAAACAACTTCCAAGACTCAACAAAACAAAAAATTTCTGTAGTAAAAACATGGGTTGTCTCCCATAAGCGCTTTTCTTTAACGCCTTTCAGCTAGGCGCAGAAAGTGCAAATCAAGTAACATCAAGAGTAGAAGCATCAACATTATTATTTTTCATGCAAACACAACTTGTTGCAGAGGGTACTTTAGGTGCTCCATTATCTAAATTCTCTATGGTGGTGCTAGGGGTTTTAGAAATTTTAGGCCTATAATAATTCTTTTGTTTAGGCACTTTAGAGGCGTACATGAATTTTTGCTCTTTACCCACATAAGCTTTCTCATTATACTTGAGAGAAGAAAAGGTTGAACCCAAGGTTCCCATAGCTTTTTCAAGTTCATCAATCCTATTGGTTTGATTATCATGGACAACACAAGTTCCTAGGACACTAATTCTTTCATCAATTCCTCCTAAGGATTTATCAAGTTCATAAGTTTTGTCAAATAACATTCCCAATTTAGTTTCAACACTTGAAATTTTTTTCTCTATGGTTTCCAATTTTTTCATAACATCTTCAAGAGAGATTTCAATTTTAACTTCATTAACAGGTGGTATTCCAACTAGACTCTCAATGATGCAACTAGCTTCTAAAGCGGGAGTACCTAGGAAATTGCCTCCCGAAAGAGTATCAAGAACATACCTATTCCAACTAGATAAACCAACATAAAAGTTCCTAAGAAGGATAGTGGTGGAGTGTTTCTTAATGCACCTATGATGAGCATTACTAATTCTATACCAAGCATCTTTAAAACTTTCTCCACCTTGTTGCTTAAAAGAACGAACTTCAACTTCAGGATTACTCATGATAACAGCAATAAAATAAACTAGGCAAATAAAGTAAAGACAAGTAACTAATTTTTTGTGTGTTTTCAATATAGTGAGCAAGACAGTAAATAAAGTAAAACTAGCAACTAATTTTTTTGTGTTTTGTTTAGGTGCAGCAAACAAAGTAGTAAATAAAATAAAGCAAAACAAAAACAAAGTAAAGAGATTGAGAAGTGGAGACTCCCCTTGCAGCGTGTCTTGATCTCCCCGGCAACGGCGCCGAAAACAGGCTTGATGCGCGTAAATGTACACGTCCGTTGGGAACCCCAAGAGGAAGGTATGATGCGCACAGTGGCAAGTTTTCCCTCAGAAAGAAACCAAGGTTTAATCGAACCAGGAGGAGCCAAGAAGCACGTTGAAGGTTGATGGTGGCGAAATGTGATGCGAACAACAAGGATTCGGCGCCAACGTGGAATCTGCACAACAAAACCAAAGTACTTTGCCCCAACGAAGCAGTGAGGTTGTCAATCTCAGCGGCTTGCTGTAACAAAGGATTAAGCATATCGAGTGGAAGATGACTGTTTGCAAGAAACAGTAAAGAACAATTGCAGAGATTGTATGCTATGTAAAGAATAGGACCGGGGTCCACAGTTCACTAGAGGTGTCTCTCCCATAAGATAAAAGCATGTTGGGTGAACAAATTACAGTCGGGCAATTGACAAATAGAGAAAGGCATAACAATGCATGTACATGATATGATAAATATAGTGAGATTTAATCCGGGCATTACGACAAAGTACATAGACCGCCATCCAACTGCATCTATGCCTAAAAAGTCCACCTTCAGGTTATCATCCGAACCCCATTCAGTATTAAGTTGCTAAGCAACAGACAATTGCATTAAGTATGGTGCGTAATGTAATCGACAACTACATCCTTAGACATAGAATCAATGTTTTATCCCTAGTGGCAACAGCACATCACAACCTTAGAACTTTCTGTCACTGTCCCAGGTGTCAATGAAGGCATGAACCCACTATCGAGCATAAATACTCCCTCTTGGAGTTAAGAGTAAAAACTTGGCCAGAGCCTCTACTAATAACGGAGAGCATGCAAGATCATAAACAACACATAAACAATAGATTGATAATCACCATAACATAGTATTCTCTATCCATCGGATCCCGACAAACACAACATATAGTATTATAGATAGATGATCTTGATCATGTTAGGCAGCTCACAAGATCCAACAATGAAGCACAATTAGGAGAAGACAACCATCTAGCTACTGCTATGGACCCATAGTCCAGGGGTGAACTACTCACTCATCACTCCGAGGCGATCATGGCGATGAAGAGTCCTCCGGAGATGAATCCCCTCTCCGGCAGGTGCCGGAGGCGATCTCCTGAATCCCCCGAGATGGGATTCGCGGCGGCGCGTCTCGGAAGGTTTTCCGTATCGTGGCTCTCGACGGGGTTTCGCGACGGAGAGGCGAAAGGGTAGGTCGGGGCCGACGAGGGGCCCACACCATAGGGCGGCGCGGCCCTCTCGGCGCGCGGCCCTATGGTGGCGGCGCTCGTCGCCCACTTCGTTATCTCTCGGTCTTCGGAAGCTCCGTGCAAAAATAGGACCCTGGGCGTTGATTTCGTCCAATTCCGAGAATATTTCCTTACTAGGATTTCTGAAACCAAAAAAGAAAACAGAACGGCTCTTCGGCATCTTGTTAATAGGTTAGTTCCAGAAAATGCGTAAATACGACATATAATGTGCATAAAACATGTAGGTATCATCAATAAAGTAGCATGGAACATAAGAAATTATCGATACGTTGGAGACGTATCAAACCTCCACGACATTCTTCTGCGCAGGGGCCCTATTATCACTCCATGTATGATCCACCGGCGTGGAACTCCGACCCTCGTTGGGAATGAACTCCACTTAGGCCAAAAGCCTAAGCTTGGGGGGAGGTATACCGGCATCACTCATTCTTTGCATATTATGGTTGCTGGATACTTGTACATACTTGTTTAGTTTCTTAGAGTGGTTTTCTAATGAGAGGGAGATGATATTTGGGGAAGTGCTGTCCAAAAACAGATTCTGGGCTGTTACCAAAAAAATTCGTACGCACAGCCAGAACGTTATTTTGAGTTGCCAATTTTTGAGCATGTGCCCCAGGTTGTTATCTAACTTTCATTAGTTGAACACTTTTTGAGCTGAGCAATGGAAGATTTTTGTTAATTTCGATTTCTGTACTGCTGTCAGGTTTTGGCAGATTTCTGTCATCCTGCTTTTCTGTGTTTCTGTTAGTTTGCATTCTCTTGTTTTCGCTTTGTTTCTTTCCTAAAACACAAAAAGACCAAAAATATTTCTGTTGTTTCTCTTCACCATTTATTTATTTGGTTCTTTGCTCTTATTTTACTTTGTTTGCTATCGGTAGTTTGCCATAAGAAAACCCAAAAAGATTTTGCTTTGTTTGCTTGTTTCTCTTGTTCTTGTTTCCAATTCGAAAACACCAAAAATATTTGCTGTTCTTCTTTGGTTTGTAAAGTTCATCATGAGTTCAATGGTCTTCGGTGGCTGGAGCGTGGTTTTCATTTCATATTATCCAAGCTACACAAGTGAAAGGCAATAATGACGATCTACAACAATTGGATTGTGGTGAGAGGCTGGTATGAACTCTATTTGTTTTCATTTTTGTACATATACTCATCCATGTGAGCATGCTTAGTTGGTTCATGTGAGGTATATGTTATTTGAGAAAGTCTAGTAGTTCATGATCTCTCATGTTTAGCTCCAATTTATTAATATGAGTAGCATGTCATGGATGTTCGCTTGCATTGTTTTATTCATAAGTAAGTATGGCATTGTGGTATCCTCCTCTGAATAATTCATTTATATCGACTTGGCACATGCTCACGCATGCATATGACTGAACAAAAAGTCAATTAAGCCTCGATGATTTATATTGCTTCAGAGTTCTTGCATCACTTTTATGCCTCCATTAATTTATTTTGCCGCAAGCATGATTATGACAGTTACTGCTCTCTTGATTTGTCGCTCCCTAGTCTTTTGCTAGCCTTCACTTGTACTGAGCGGGAACGCCGCTCGTGCTTCCAAACACCTGAAAACCAAGTTGTTCCAAAGTGTCCACCATAAATACCTATGCATGGCATTTCAAACCATTCCAAGTAAATTCTCGTGCGCTACCTTTAAAACTTTCAAAATGCTTCTCAATTTGTGTTAATGTTTCATAGCTCATGAAGAAGTATGTGGTGTTTAGCTTTCAACCTTGTCATTTACTTTTGACGGACTCTCATATGGACTAGTGGCACATCCGCTTATCCAATAATTTTGCAAAAAGAGCTGGCAATGGGATTCCCAGTCCCAAATTAATTAACTTAAATAGACACTCCTCCATGGTTTGTGATTGTTGGACGGCACCCGAAGGATTCGGTTAGCCATGGCTTGTGTAAGCAAAGGTTGGGGGAGTATCATCATCATAATAAAACTTAAATAAAAAGGCACTCATTCATGGTATGTGATTGTTGGCAGGCACCCGAGGATTCGGTTAGCCATGGTTTGTATAAGAAAGGTTGGAAGGAGTGCCACATAAAACATACAAATAATTCATGGGAGCCGCTCTTGGGAGTCCGGTTGATGAGGTAGTTAGTGTACCCATTCGTTGACAACAACAAGCACTTCTCAAAATAATTTTACTCCTGTTCTAAAAATGAAAAGCTCTAGCGCATGTTAATCCCTGCTTCCCTCTGCGAAGGGTCAATCTTTTACTTTTATGTTGTGTCTCCATTCTTTCTTTGAGCACTATCTTGAGAGCACAACTGTCATTCTTAGTATAATATGCTTGTCTCAAAATATGATTGATTGTGGTATAACTTTGATGCTTTTATCTTTGACAATCACTACTTCTAGTCTTTCTATGAACTCCAGAGGTGCCTCGGCATTTATGTTTTGCCAATCAAATACGGGCAAGCGAGATACCACTTTATCATATTCTCTTATGAACATTGCAATCCTGCTTATATACATGATTCATGATGCTTATTATTAATTGTTGGTACCTCTCCATGATTGACATAGTTGTTGGATGATCTTATTTGCATGTATCTCATTATGAACTGCTTAAGTATTAGCCATAGCATGAGAATATACGAATGAAGCCTGGTGATCAGGGGGGTACGTGAGCACGCCCTAGCTGCTCAAAACGTGTCTAACGGCGTTAAGTTACCCGTGAGTGATAACAAGCCTGGTGGTCCTTATAAAAAAAGCTGCATGTACTGACGCGATGCTGGGCAGCTGATGGCAAGTAATGAGTCAGCCTTTTGCATTCAATAATTAACTTTTTCATTAGATCAACTACTTGTTGGAGGTCACATGCATATAGATTTCCATTCAAGAAAACTCCCATCAAATTGAGACAAGGTCATCTCGCACTTTTCATCAAAATACGATAAATAAAAATACTCCAGCAACAATTACTTAAAACCAGCGATTAAAATGCAGGAGTAATAAAAGCACACACACAAGGATAACAAAGAATATTCAGACTGTCAATATACAGCGGTGCCATTGTTTTCAGAGGAAAAGCTGATGAGATTGTACACAACAGCTGCAGGTATAATCTGGATTTGCATTGCATAAATTACATATTGAAGTGGCAAGCACTGAAATACAGCCATAATTTTCAGGATTTGCATCTGCTCCTCTAGCCTATCAAATACAGTGCACTGGTTGTATTGTGCTAGTACCAGCCGTGGCCGCGATTGCTGAATGCAATGCTGCTTGTATTCAGAGCTTCAACAGGACCGCAGGGCGTCTTGCAAGATTTGGAACAACCGCTGAGCAGAGCACATACTACCAACAACAGATCAGATAAGAGATAGGGAGATGGAGGGAGCGAGGTGAGGGAAGCTTGCGCGCACCGTTCTTGGCTGGCAGTGTCCCAACTCTGGGCCAGGTAAAGCAACATGGACGCAGGTGGACGCGCGCAGGTACGATCCTGGCCAGCCAAGCCATGGACGCAGGTGGTCTCCTGCGGGAGGGCCGGCCAGCCAAAAATATGGTCATTAGCCAGCGGCAACACCTTCGACCTCCGGCTAGCCCCCAGCAGCCAGCGCCAGCACCTCTGACCAAGCGTGCCCGCCGCGAACCGGTCCGACCGGAACTCGCTCACGCCAAAGCCCCAGAGCGCCTCTTCGTGGATGCGGGAGCAGGCCGAATCGGATGCCAAAGCACCTGTTCCTGCGGGAGCAAACCAAATCGGAAGCTGGAGGAGGCCAAATCGAAGTGGACAGGAGCGGCTCGCCCGGGATTCCACGGGTTCCCCGCAGCAGACGGGGGAGAAGGAGGCGACGGCTGTCGATCAAGTGGGCCGCGCTGATTCTCCATTGAGCCCGCATTAGGAGCACGAGCCGGAGAAAGGGCTGGAGCCGCGTGAACCTCGACGCCCCCAATCGCCGCTGTGGAGAAAGGGCGGAAGCTGCCGTCGCGGGTATCGTCCGGGCCATGCTCGTGGTGGAGCTCGTTGGGTCACAGAGGGATCGCAGTCCGGTCCTAGGAGAGAGAGAGGCATTGGGGGAGAGCGATGCAGCCGGTGGTCAAGAAAGATGATTTTTGGGGAAGGAGTGAAGGACGAGCGGAGTAAGAGGATAAGGCACGTGGTGGGAAAGCGTTTAGCAGTGCTTTTCGCGAGAGAAAGGTACTCACGCCGTATGGTGGCCGTGAGTGAGAAAATGAATCTCAACGTTGATCCAACGGCAGTTAGGGCGTGCTCACGTACCCCCCTGGTCACCAAATCCACTCTCTGAGAATATATACATCATATGAGCAAATGTGTTCGTGAAAGATCTTTTATCGCTCAGTTGTTAACTGAATTGCTTGAGGACAAGCAATAAGCTAAGCTTGGGGGGAGTTGATACGTCCAAAACGTATCTACTTTCCCGAACACTTTTGCTATTGTTTTGCCTCTAATTTGTGTATTTTGGATACAACTAACACGGACTAACGCTGTTTTCAGAATTGCTCTGTGTCTCGTTTTTGTGCAGAAATCCAACTTTCAGGAAAAACCTCGGAATTTATACGAAGGCCCTATTTTTCCGAAGACTCACGGAGCCAGAAGGGCAAGCCAGGTGGGGGCCCCACACACTAGGCCGGCGCGGCCCGGGGGCCCGCGGCCCCTAGTGTGGCCCTCGGCTGGCCCCGACGCCCTCCTTCGGACTACTTATCGGCCTCGACCTAAAAACGCACGGAGAGAAGTCGAAGTCGCCAGAAACCCTCCAGAGAGCCGCCACATCGCGAAACTCCGTCTCGGGAGCCGAAGTCTCCTCTGGCTCGGCAGGACGGGGAATTGGAGGAGATCATCACCGCCATCACCACCAACGCCTCTCCATCGACCAGCCATGTTTCCCCCATCCATGTGTGAGTAATTCCCCCGCTGTAGGCTGAAGGGGATGGTAGGGATTGGATGAGATTGGTCATGTAATAGTCATAAGATTGTTAGGGCATAGTGCCTAGTATCCGTAGATGTCACTTTTATGATATTGTTGCAACTTGTTATGCTTAATGCTTGTCACTAGGGCCCGAGTGCCATGATCTCAGATATGAACATATTATTGATTCATGAAGATATTCGTTGTTTATGATCTTACCTGCAAGTTGTATACACATGTCATTGTCCGGAACCAATGGCCCCGAAGTGACAAGAATCGGGACAACCGGAGGGGATGGCGGTGATGTGAGGATCACATGTGTTCACGGAGTGTTAATGCTTTGCTCCGGTACTCTATTAAAAGGAGTACCTTAATTTCCAGTAGTTTCCCTAGAGGCCCGGCTGCCACCGGCTGGTTGGACAAAAGATGTTGTGCAAGTTTCTCATTGCGAGCACGTACGACTATATATGGAACACATGCCTATTGATTGATTAGTACTTGGATATCGTTTTATTATTATCTGCAAATGCCCCTGCTTTGATTGTTATATGAGTTTCTCTCATCCATGCAACGCCCGTTAATCCGTCCCTGTGCCTACAGTATTTTAATCTGATTACTATAATCACTACTGCTGTCTTTATTTCACGCTGTTATTTCACTATTCCTCTGCTATAAAACTGTTACTATGATAAACTCTTGCGAGCAAGTCTGTTTCCAGGTGCAGCAGAATTGACAACTCCGCTGTTAAGGCTTACAAGTATTCTTTGTCTCCCCTTGTGTCGAATCAATAAATTGGGTAATACTTCCCTCGAAGACTGTTGCGATCCCCTATACTTGTGGGTCATCAATCGTCTATCCAAGATCTTGGTTCCTGCTGCCCATCGTACTTGGTAGCGTCGGTAGGAGTAGGCTTGAGCTTCTTGGGCGGCATCGTCTCGCGGATTTTGTAGCTCAAAGTCGGCTCCCCTGAGTTCGCCATCGTACTCCTGATCCTCATCCGAAGAATCACTGTCGTCGTCCTTCCTAGCGGCGCGTCGTCGCCTTGCTTTATCGATCCTGCTCTGGGTGATTTCGTCTCAAGCATCTCTCGTATGACATTTTGAACCACTAGCCTGTGCCGTGGTCTTTCCTTTTGCGGAACTAGATTTTTTCCCAATATCGCGAGACTTTCCAGGGCGCCTCGGTGAGCTTGAGCCATGGATCCTTCAGGGCGCTGGTTGATGAGGTACGCAGCGAGATTGGCGTTGCTCCCGCAACGTTTTTCGGCCGTGGCATGCCTGCGGTGTCCGTAGTCATAAAGGACTTGGTTAGGTTTGACGTTATTTCTCTAGCGTCGTCTTCCGAGAGCCTGGACAACCTTGACCGGTGCTTTCCTCCTCCATGGGTACTTCGAGAGGCGCTTCCTTGCGAGGCTCTCCGTCGCTCGCTGGATCGATCTGCTGCAGATAGACGTCTCTCGAGGGTGGCTTGCTCTCTCGACAGGTGCTCCCGGTTTTTCTCTAGTATAGAGCGGTAGGCATTTAGAGTTCCAACCGAGGTTCCTGCGGGGAGCGGGGTGTTGTTAAGCACGGCTGCCCTAGCTGCTGCCCACTCTTCGTGTGCGATGGTGTAATCGCTGTCGCGGTTGCTGGCGCTGTTCCCAAAGCTTGCTCGCCTACTAGAACGAGGCGTGTGGTCTCCGTCTCCTCTGTGCCCTGTGTTGTTGGCGGCATAAACTTGATGATGTGTGTTCTCGGGTGGTTCCTCGGACGATGCTGTCGACACTGTCTTCTCCCGATGAATATTGGGCATTGCAGATGAACGGTGTGTCGTTCGACCCCAAGCCGTGCCTGGCGTCGCAGTCTAAGCAGTAGTACGAGGTTAACTCCGAAGATATGGGATCGTCGGATCCTACCGACGTGGAAGACGCCGAACGGGGAGTCGAGGGTGCGGGCGAACTCATCGATCCTATCAGACCAGCCAACAGGTCGAGTGATGATGACGCGCTAGGACTCGTTGATCCGGAGGTGGGTGATTCCAGCAGCTGAAGAATTCCTTCTGCGTTGACGTTGTAGTGGACGCTGCCGATGGTCATCTCCATGTTTCCTTGTAGATCCGAAAAGTTTGATCGAGAAGAATCGATGTGCGGCGTGAACTCATAGGAGCCGAATCGAATCGGACTTCCAGGTTTGGTGATGATGGTGTTGATGAAAACGTTGATGACATGACTGGATCTGCCGATGACCGATCTTGCGCCAGGTATCCCACGGACGGCGCCAATTGTCGGGGGTGCTCCTCGACAATTCCCTCCGGTAGGGGCTTAGGGTTGACGGAATCCTGCAGGCTGATACGAGACATCGGTTCACAGATAAACGGGGGGAGCGATTTACCCAGGTTCGGGGCCCTCGATGAGGTAAAACCCTTACGTCCTGCTTGTCTGTTCTTGATTACTATGAAAATAGGTTACAATGGGGTGCCGAATAGTTCGGCTGATATCTCGTCGAGATGCTAAGCTTATCGATGACCTAGCTCTAAGCTTTTGGTGGCTAAGACTGCTAAGATTGATTGTGTCCCTCGGCAGCCCCTCTCCTGGCCTTTATATAGGAGGCCAGGTCTCAAGAGGTCTAACCGAGCACGACTAGGTTTACAGTAGTTTGAGATCTAATCTTTCCTTGTTCGGCTTCTTTGTCTTGCTTGCCAAGGAATCTTCTGGTGCACCGTCCGGATGGCCCGCTTCGCCTCCAAGTGCCTTCATGGGCCTCCAGCCAGGAAATATAGGATAGAGCAACGTCGGTTACCGAAAGATAGTGCCCACGTCACAGGGGCTAGGGGATGGCGGTGGTGAGCGAGCGTGGATGAGCGGCGAGGCAGTATGCCGGCGGAGAGGGGGTGGTGTTGAGGCGGTATGCCGGCGGAGCGCGGAGAGGGGCGGCGACGAGGGGAGGCGACAGGACGGCGGCCGCCTTCATGCCTCGACGCGGGGAGGGTGAAGTCAGAGGTGGGATGACATCTGAACGCGAAATTACGTAACTACCCTTATATTAAATTAAAATAAATAGATAATTCCAGTACTTACCAGTACTTTGCGGTACTTTCTTTTCACTACTTTTCTGTACTACTGGTTTTTTCCACCGTTGGATTAACTAGCCTGAATGGCTCCTAAATTCCCCAATCATAGTAAAAGTTGTACTATAATACACGTTGAACATAAGCGAGAAATTTCCATCCTTTTTATTTGCACCATAATTGTACGTGACATGTTTTAGCTGACTTGAAAATGATACTCCCTCCGTTCCTTTCTATAGTGCCTATAGTTTTTTGGCACGGAAATTAGCGTAATAGTACTTTTTACACAAGACCCTCTAGCTGAATGATTTGAGATCAACATAAAATTTGGGAAATCCATATCTTCCTAACTTACCATAACAAATCCCACAAATCTCTCTTATTGATTCTCCATATATGTGCAGTCAAGTTCAATTAAGGAAAATAAAACATTGCTGCCTAATTTTAAGGAATCGTTGGCCATGCATTAGGAATCTCAATTAATTGTTTCCAATTTTGTATGGATTTTTTCTCACACATATTGTGTGGAAGCTGAACAGGAGGTAATTGAAAAAAAACCAAGCTACAACCTTATATTCTGAAACAAATGTCAAAAATCTATAGGCACTATAGAAAGGAACGGAGGGAGTATACTAGAACATAGTTCACTCAAGTGATAGGTCCAATTAAACTCAAATTAATTCATCTGGGTGCTTTGGTTTATCGGAAGCAGCGAAGATGTTGGTTTACGATTCAAAATATTGTAAGTAGTAAAGAAACTTAGTTCAGCTATGGCATCTAACTGTGCACATGTACATATGTCTCTCAGATTCAAACATGTGGCTATAATGGAAAATAACAATCACACGTTACATGCGCGGGGCAGGGGGGGGGGGGGGGGGGGGCCCCCCGTCACGCCGTAAGGGCTCCCGTGCCCAGCAAGGTTACCAACTACCAGATGAACGTTTTTTTGAAAAGAGATGAACAAATTAAGTCGTAGATGATCATTACAAACTAATTAATGATTGAGAGGCCCACGCGAATATTCGAAGGGGAATAATATTGTACTACTATATACAGGTGACGTGGAGGGCAAGCAAACCTACCAACCCGGCATGCCCTCCTCTCGATCGCTCGCCCTCAATATGATCCGCTCGCTTCTTTCTTGGAAAAACGAAACATATCGGTGGAGGATTTCGTAGTGGTCAGTGTAGATATGTGGAGGATTCCATAGTGGTCAGTGTTGATCATGGCGATTCTACGAGTTCAACGGATTTCATGGTGTTGGCGATATTTGTTCCTGCATGCTACCGCTAGCATGCCCAGTGCTGATGCGGCGGCTGCCGACCCATATCTTGCCAAGTGGCATATATGCTGACCTTGCTAGTGTTCACGCTTGGCATATGGGTATGCCGAGCAGTTTTGCACGTAGGTCCGGCGGTTTTGGCGCATGGCAACTAACCTCATTCCGGTTAGCCAACGGCCTCGTCATGCAGCGGTTGACTTCTTTTAGTGACTACCGATCCACACATCTCCTCTCATGAGGCCGTTTGGAAACCGTTTAGGTGGTCACTGAGGAGTCTCCTCTTGTCAGTGTCATCTGTTGCTCTGGTAGTAACCCTTTTTTTAGCCACATGTGATCCAATACGTAGGCGGATCTGATAAGTTGTGCTGACGGTGATCAGTTGGTGTGGTGGTGGAATGAAGATATGACATTTTGATCTAATCAAGGGCTACTGTCTATGCAGATGCTTGCTAAACTCGCTCCATTTCAAAATATTATGTTATTATCCGAACATGCTAGTAGTACGGCTGGGAATAAGATAGCAACAATTGCGTCTGCACACAAATCAAGTTCTGAGATCTCGCTGGTCTATATCACAGGGGTGAGATAGATAGGTCAAAAATTTATACACAGTACCAGCCATTTAGGGTCCCCAATAAAACATTTGATGTGTGTGAAGAGTTATGTTTATGTTGTGTGATCCGACTAAAGGTTGTTGCAGAGATAATTGCATATGTACGTATAATCCATAAATTACTGAACCGGGGCATATATATACATTCAGAGAGCGCACTATGATTGTGTGAAACACATTGCTAGTTTTTGCACATGCTCTGATCACGAGGAATTCCTGGAAAGGACCTACCCATGGCATTCCCCCGGACATTTATCTGCTTACATATTATTCTGCATATGTAGGATTGGGATGCATTAGGAAATCATGTCTATTTTTCTCGTCCCAACTACTAACCAATAGTCTCAAAGTGCCAAACAATGGTAGCTGAAAATTAGAATCATCTTGTTCTAATTTCACCACGCTGTGGCAACATCTAATTGATGAGTATGATGTACACCGTACAACCGTGGGAACAAGAAGCTAGGACCCGAGGATATTTAGAACGCATCATCTAGCTTTAGATCACCAAGAGAGATGCTAGAGACAATAGTGCCCGATGTTGCCATGTATTGACATCCAAGATCAATAGGGTTTGCTACGATGTCTAGTTATGTAACTATGGACACATCATGATTGTTTTGACTTGCAAGAGCTATTGTGCTTGCTTTAGTAAATTCAAGGTTAATCTAGGTTAATCTAGTTCTTCAGTTTCTCGAGATGAGTTACTTTACGAAATTGTTGAGTCATGAATCAACTAGATTGTCAATTATGCTCGATTCACAGCATGAAATTTGAAAGAAGCCAAACTAGAATGGTGTGTTTGGTTTACATGAGCCTTTTTTTTCATCCTGTGCAACATGGCAAATATGAGACTATTTCCCCCTCAAGCAGGCTTGGAACCCCGTTATGCACATTGGTTGGCTGGCTGTAGAGACTTGTCTTGCAGGAGAGGTGAGAATGAAGATTGTTATTTGGTTCGCTTCATTCATTTGGGCTAGGCTCATGCAACCAATGGTGTCTTGTGTGCAAAAGGGCTGGTGTGCAAAATTTGTGCAAGTGTACATAGAGAAAAACTTCGTGTGCTATTCTGAATCTTTTTTCTCTATTCTTCTTCTTCATCAAGCGAGCTGAGAGAGATGTTAGCAGACAGGTCGGCGGTGCACCCAGGTCGGCGGTGGTTCCAGCAGCGGCAAGTCTTTCCGGGTGACGCGGTGACGGGTGGTGGTGAGGCAGTGTCGCGGGGCGGCGCGCCGGCTTGGGGTGGCACCCTCCTGTCCAAGATCTGGTCCCTTCGGGCTCCATCTTTGTCCGGGTAGGCCGAGTTCCTGCTCGGTTATGCTGCTACTGGCGGACGGACGGGCGGCTGGAGTTTGGGGTGGCGATGTCGACGACGCGTGTGCTGCAGCGCCAGACGGGAACTTCACAAGATCACTCGGGCTCAGCCGGGCCAGATGGGCCTGATTTGTTCCGGTCGATGTGTCCGGTCGGTTTCCGCAGGTGGCGATGGAGGCGGTTCCCTCCAGCGTGGTTGATGACGTGCTGTCACTCGCTCACAGTTGGCCCTTCTTATTCCTACTGGCCCCGTTTCGATGGCCACGGTGAGACGACCGTGGTGCTTGCAAGGACGTTGCGGCGCATGGTAGGTGGGTGGCAAGTGTGGTGGAGCACGATGGAGTGTCCGAGGTGGGGTTGCGATGGTCGGGAGAAATCCTTGTATGTTTGGCGGAGACTAATGGGGTGACATCCGCGAGCACCACCCTTCCTTCTTGAAGAGCATTGGGTGGTCCCCTCTTCCCTTGTCTCTGCGTACCGGGGGAAAAAGTAGGACCAATCCGGGTCGCATCCCTTCTAGAAGGTGTTGTTTGCCAAGCGGGGCCTCAGAGTGCTAGGAGCGTGGTGGAAACTCTTCGGAGGGCGCAACGGTTGCGAGGCATCTCCGTTTTCGTCGATCCGACGTTTTGAACGTTAGTTTCTCTTTTCTTTCCTTTGTGTTTTTTTAGCGTGATTGTGCTGATGTCGAGCAGTTGTACCAGGTAGTTGATATATTAATATAGCAGAACGAAAGCCTATTACGAGATGTAGGCGGTTTTTAGTCTGTATGGCACTCTTGAACCTAGGGCAGAAATTTTCAGTCCTTCTCATCTTGACACCATGGGCAATTGGCACCAAAATCGTATGCGGCATGCCTTCGCTGACTAGAAAATGATACACTAGAACATAGTTTACAGCTCACTCAAATGGTAGGTCCAATTGTAGTTTGGTTTCTTGTGGTGGAACCAGTCCACCTAAGTTCAAGTCATAGACTTGGCAAGGATGTTTGCATTTACCTGGATTAATTTTAGGATTTATCGGCGCTTTGCTTTCGCTGGTAGGTGATGTGTCCGTCAACAGCGAGGCTCCAATGAAGACTTCGTCAACCTCAAGATATGCCGATTCGGTTCCTCGGAGGTGCTCATAGATAGGGTGTGCGTGCGTGCGTTAGTAGAGGTGCGTTAATAGGGGTGAGAGTACGCGAAAAGTCCCTGATGAACCTAGCGGCACGTGAACCGGCCCTATCGACGGCTGGCAGAGATGCGAGATTCGTGCAGTTAGTAGCAGGTCCGAGCGTATTACCACAAGGTAATGAAGATCTAGCTCGTATCTGGGTAAATGAACAGGAAGCAGGGTCGTGAACTTGCAGGAATGCACTGACGGCACGGAAGAACACGGAAGAGCCAGTCGACCGTTGGTCGGTGTACATAATGTTTCGCACTGTATAACGTTCGGATTCTCGACATTTTTACCGCAGCCTCCTTCTTAAGGAGTGGACAAGGGATCACAACCCACTCATCTTTCCATTCCACATTATTCCTGGAATCTGCAGGCACGCAAAGCATCATTTCTTCGGCAGCTAGGACTAGAACACTAAACCAAGGGCTGTTCAGTCATCTTCTTCAACCAGGCGCCACCGAGTTCCTCCAGGACCGCTCCCGCTGATCATCTGCCCCAACTGCGGCAACATAAGGGTGCGCTGCTGGGTGTCGAGCACAGAAGCCAACCCTGGGCTACGATTCTACAAGTGCCCCAATCAGCGGGTAAGGGAAGAACTGTGCGTTTAATTTTTGCATTCTGAATCTTGCATACCCAGCAGGCTTCATCGTCTGAGATCTCCCTATGGTTGGGTGTGCAGGTTGCCCAGCCTGGCATAGTTGCTTGTGAAGTTGTGATTCCTGGTGGTGGGAAGACGAGTAAGCAGCTTACATAACTGGACCTGGGATAAACCTGCTGATAGCAGCTGCCGGCGGAAGCTTCACGTTCGGATGCTCATCGGCGATTCGCGAGCTGCTCTCAACCTTGTCCTACACGTGGTACGCCTGTGTCATCCTCTTAGTCGCACACGCGCTGAGGATGGTGCAGGACAGGTTCTGATTGGGCGGGCCCGTCGCTCGTTCAGAGTATACTTCGTGGAAGGAGCAAACGCAGTCCTCGACGGTCCTGCACCAGGCTCGTCGACTATGTCCGTTGTAATACTCAGCGGCTTCGAAATTTGGTCTAGGTCAAGAAGTAATAAGATTCATTTGTTAGCTACTTATTGCCGTTTTAGTTTTATTAGGGAACTCTCATGAAATGTTGTCGTTGTGTATTACTTAATTTCGTGAAGCTCGGTCGGCTGATGCTTAATAAGTTTTATGGCTTGATTGAGTGAATCGCCCGACGATTCCTGATGCCAAAATTGAACAATGATCAGCCTGATGGACGACACTGTGGCCTACCACGCAACCTGATGCACACCTGCATCCCATTTAATACAATTGCACCTAGATGCCCCAGTTGGTGTCGTGGGCCGACAGGATAGTTACACTCCACGATGGTACGAGAAGGTGTCATCGGCTGCCACTCGAGTGCCTCCCAGCTGTGGGCTGATGCTTGGGACGGTGGCCGGCGGCTGGGCTGGGAGGGCAGGAGAATTTGGATACTGGAGGGAGAGATGAGAGTACTTAATGTCGTCGCTAAGCAGTAATTCGTTACCTTTTTACCAAGGGGCTACCACGCCGTCCAACCAGCCTCGTCCGTGCAACCAGAACTTTTCCTGCAAATGCCCCGGACGTACCCACAAACTGCCAGTGTATGTCCTACGTATTAGGACTTTCATGTGAATAGAACTGCAGAACAACTAATTTGACGCGCGGATCTCCAGGGACTGCGACCGGGCAGATATCAGCGTTCACCTACCGCCCGGTCCTATATATGCAGTCTCTGAGAGTACGTGCGTATTTGTGAGCGTCTGAGTTGTACCATGTTCTCAAAAAAAAGTGGTAGATCCAATTAAACTCAAATAAATTCATTTGGGTGCTTTCGTTTATTGAAAGCAGCAGAGATGTTGGCTCGCGATTCAAAATTTTGTAAGTAGTAAAGAAACTGAATTAGTTCAGATGTACCATCTCGCTGTGCACTACTTGTACAGTTTGTCTCTCGGATCTGTGGCAGGATGCATGTCAACGTGCACCCTGCCTTGCACATTCAAGCATGTGGGTACCTTCTTTAAAAGTTAAAACTGTTAATAATACATGTCCTCGATGCGAAAATATATATGAATTCCACAAGTTGTAGCGCATTGACCTAAGTACCGATCGATGCATTTCATTTGTGGATGCTCCTAGAGCGCTCGTACATAAGCTGCCACTGTCATCGAGCATGCTCTGTGGGAAGAAAACAAAGGACTACTTAAATCGAGTTGGACGTAGGATAACGAGATCCACACTGGCCGAAACAAGCGCCACTGACCGGGAGCGTCATCTACAGACAGACATGTCTAACTTGACAGTGTACGCCGCCATGAAAACCGCCAACTTGAGCTGAGCATAGTGAAAAATAACAACCCTAAAATATCTACTTAGCCTATATATAACATAGAAAAAAATGAAAATAAATATAATTAAATAAAAAATATTGTTGGACCACCCTGACATATTGTGCTAGATCCGACACTGTTGGTGAGGTTACCAAAATACAAGCTGATTAAATTAAGGGTGTCTTGGTGCACGGCAACGTGCTTTGCTGTGCAAATTGGGACCGACGCACGGCAGCGACTCTTTGCGGAGCCAGGTTTTGTCTGTCCGTCCTTTATCATGCACTGGTGCACGGCAAAGGCATTGCCGTGTAAAAAGTGGCCTTTGCCGTGCAAAATGGGTGCACGGCAAAGGAAGCCTTTCCGGTAGTGGATTTCATGGTGTTGAGGACATTTGTTTCTGCATGCTACTGCTAGCATGCCCAGTGCTGATGCGGCGTCTGCCGACCCATATCTTGCCAAGTGGCATATATGCTGACTTGTGAGTGTTCATGCTCAGCATATGGGTATGCCGAGAAGTTTCGCACATAGGTTGCGCGGTCTTGATGCATGACAATTACCTCATTCCGGTTAACCAACGGGCTCTTCAGGTGGCAGTCGACTTCTTTTAGTGACTACAGCCCGCCGTTTGGAAACCGTTTAGATGGTCACTTATGAATCTCCTCTTGTCAGTGTCATCTGTTGCTCTGATAGTAACCCTTTTAGTAGCCACATGTGATCCAATACTTAGGCAGATTTAATAACTTGTGCTGACGGTGATCAGTTGGTGTGGTGGTGGAATGAAGCTATGATATTTTGGTCTAATCAAGGGCTACTGTCTATGCATATGCTTGCTAAACTCGCTCCATTTCAAAATATATTATGTTATTAGCCGAATATGCTAGCACGGCTGGGAATGAGAGAGCAACAATTGCGTCTGCACACAAATCAAGCTCTGGGATCACACTGGTCTATATCACAGGTGAGATAGATAGTAAGAATTTATACACAGTACCAGCCATTTGGTGTCCCTAATAAAACATTTGATGTGTCTGAAAAGGTTATATTTATGTTGTGTGATCCGACTAAAGGTTGTTGCACAGATAATTGCATATGTACGTGTAATCCATAAATTACTGAACCGGGGCATATATATTTACATTCGGAGAACGCACTATGATTGTGCGAAACACATTGCTAGTTTTTGCACAATGCTCTGGTCACGACGAATTCGTGGAAACGACCTACCCATGACATTCTCCCGGACATTTATCCGCGTACATACGAGTGCATACGTAGGATTGGGATGCATTAGGAAATCATGTCTATTTATCTCGTCCCAACTACTAACCAATAGTATCAAAGTGCCAAACAATGGTAGTTGAAAACTAGAATCATCTAGTTCTAGTTTCACCGCGATACGGCGACGTTGAATTGATGATTATGATGTACACCGTAAGACAGTGGAAACAAGAAGCTAGGACCCGAGGATATTTAGAGAGGTTTTTTATGGTACAAATTACTAGTCCTATAGGCCAGTAGTATTGAGCGAGAGGCCGTTTAGGTAGGTAATTTTTTTCCCTGCAAGGGCAGCTTGATCTACGATTAGGGGTAGTCGATCTTTCTCCCCAAAGAAGAGATGTCGTGACTCTCAGACGCCCCCGCTCACCCCCTGCCGTCGCTGATGCCGCCCTAAAGAGGGAATTACAGATCTTTCTCCTTGTTGTTTCCGAGCTCCCTTCTGCTTGGCTAGTCGTTCTTCCGGTTTTTTTTCCTTTGCTGGAACTTGATCACGAACAGATGCAGCTGGCTGCATTGCAGCTTGGTGCACAGGAACATTGGCATGACTAGATGAAGCTTGCTGGACACCAAAAAATACCGGAAAATGATATTAGTATTATTTGAGTGGAACATGTATGATTTTTGTTTAGTGAAAACTGCAGGAAAATCATAGTAATTTTGCTGCGGCTAGATCTTGCTTCTCAAATAAATGCCGGTGTGGCCGCGGTACTGCGGTGAGGAGCAGGCGTACGCGACAACATGCAGCTTGGCCCTCGCCTCGTGCTCCTCGCCGGCAGGTCGATGCTGTGGTGGCTCCGTGGTGGTGCATGCGATGCGCGGGCAGGCGAAGGGATGGCTGCTGCATCACCACCACTGCCGACATGGTGCCCTCTCGCCCCCCGCAGGGTGTCGCGTCCACCTTCAGCTGCTTCTGCAGTCTGGTCGCCGCGAGTGCTACGCTAGTACAAATTTCGATCTCCCGAAAGTACTCTTCTTCTTTCTTGAAACTCCCAAAGTACCCTCCTGTAAGTAGAAATATAGCTATTTTGCACTTCGGTGGAATAATACTAGTCGTTTGCCAGACAAGTATTAGTCAATCTAAGCACTCGGATCTGTGCTGTTGGACGGCTGATGCTCCTCCGTCCCTACTGTAAAAGAGCCCTATTTAGAACGCATCATCTAGTGCTTTAGATCACCAATAGAGATGCTAGAGACAATAGTGCCCAACGTTGCAATGTATTGACATCCAAGATCAATACGACTTTGGTACGATGTCTAGTTATGTAACTATGGACATATCATGAATGTTTTGACTTGCAACAGCAATTGTGGTTGCTTTAGTAAATTCAAGGTTAATCTAGTTTCTTGAGGTGAGCTGTTTTTTAAAATTGTTCAGTTTCTCGAGATGAGTTACTTTACGAAATTGTTGAGTCATGAATCAATTAGATTGTCAATTATGCCCGATTCACAACATGAAAATTGAAAGAAGCCAAACTAGAAGGGCGTGTTTGGTTACATGGGCCATTTTTCATCATGTGCAACATGGAAAATTTGAGCCTATTTCCCCCTCAAGCAGGCTTGGAGCCCCGTTATGCACATTGGTTAGCTGGCTGCAGAGACTTGTCTTGCATGAAAGGTGAAAATGATGATTGTTATGTATTTGGTTCGCTTCATTCCAGCTATTTGGGCTAGGCTCATGCAACCAATGCTGTCTTGTGTGCAAAATTCGTGCAAGTTTACCCAGTGCAAAACTTCGTGTGCTATTCTGAATGTTTTTTCTCTGTCCTTCTTCTTTAACAAGCGAGCTGAGACAGATGTTAGCAGATAGGTCGGCGGTGCGCCCAGGTCGACGGTGGTTCTGGCGGCGGCGGGTCCTTCCGGGCGACGCAATGATGGGTGGGGGCGAGGTAGTGTCGCGGTTGCTTGTTCGCGGGGCGGCGTGCCGGCTTGGGGTAGCGCCCGCCTGGCCCAGATCTAGGCCCTTCGTGCTCCATCTGTGTTCAGGAAGGCCGAGTTCCTGCTCGGTTGTGCTCCTACTGGTGGACGAATGGACGGCCGAAGTTGGGGGGTGGCGATGCCGACAATGCATGTGCTGCAGCGTGTAGACGGGAACTTCACAAGCCCATTCGGGCTCACTCGGGCCAGATGGGCCTGATTTGCTCCGATCGATGTGTCCGATCAGTTTCCGCAGGTGGCGATGGGGGCGGTTCCCTCCCGCGTGGTTGATGACGTGCTTTCTCTCGCTCACAACAGGCCCTAGCTTCTTGTTCCTGCTGGCCCCGTTTCGATGGCCACAGTGAAACAACCGTGGTGCATGCAAGAACATGGTGACGCATGGTGGTTGATGGCTAGTGTGGTCGAGCACGATGGAGCGTCCAAGGCGGGGTTGCGATGGTCGGGAGAATCCTGTCGGTTTGGCGGAGACCGACTTGGTGACATCCGTGAACGCCACCCTTCCTTCTTGAAGAGCGTTGGGTGATCCCCTCTTCCCTTGTCCTTGCGTGTACAGGAGGAAACACTAGGACCACTCCGCGCAGTAGCATCGTTGTCATCGCATACCTTCTTGAAGGTGTGTTGTTTGCCAAGCGGGGCTTCAGAGAGCTAGGTGCGTGGTGAGAACTCTTCGAAGGGCGCTGCGGTTGCGAGGCATCTCCGTTTTTGTCGATCCAACGTTTTGAACTTTAGTTTCTCTTTTCTTTCTTTTGTGTTTTTATTTGGGCGTGATTGTGCTGATGTTGAGAAGTTGTGTACCGGGTGGGTGAGTGAAAGGCTATTACGAGAAGCAGACGGTTTTTAGTATATATGGCACTCTTGAACCTAGGGTAAAAAAATTCAGTCCTTCTCATCTCTACACCATCGGCAATTGGTACCAAAATCGTATGCGACATGCCTTTGCTGACTAGAAAATGATACACTAGAATATACTCCCTCCGTTTCTGACTATAAGCCATATAGTTTTTCGAGAAAAATTCTAGAATATATGCTTTAGTGCCCCACGCCACTTGTATGGAAATTGTTTTTAGGGATTTGGTTATATTTTATTATCTTTTGAAAAGTTTTCTATTTTCTCATTCAAATGTTTAGCGGTAATCCCGCCCAAACCCAGTGTAATTTCCTCTCAATGTGCATTCATTAATTTCTATGTCAAAAACTATATGGCTTATATTTAAAAACGAAAGGAGTAGTTTACAGCTCACTCAAGTGGTAGGTCGAACTAAACTCAAAACAATTCATTTGGGTGCTTTCGTTTATCGGAAGCAGCAGAGATGTTGGCTCGCGATTCAAAATTTTGTAAGTAGTAAAGAAACTGAATTAGTTCAGATGTACCATCTCGTTGTGCACTTTTGTCTCTCGGATCTGTGGCAGGATGTCAACGTGCACCCTGTCTTGCACATTCAAGCATGTGGGTATACCTTCTTTAAAAGTTAAAACTGTTAATAATACATGTCCTCGATGCGAAAATATATATGAATTCCACAAGTTGTAGCGCATTGACCTAAGTACCGATCGATGCATTTCATTTCTGGATGCTCCTAGAGCGCTCGTACATAAGCTGTCACTCTCATCGAGCATCCTCTGTGGGAAAAAAACAAGCGGAAATTCAATTCGGCACATGGGAGCATATGCTCCTGCCACCGGAAAAACATTTTGAAATGTTCAAAAAATCAAACAAAAAATTTCTCGCTTACGTATCAACATTTTACGTGCGCACATCAAGTCTTGCGAAAAACCGATATTTTTTGTGACTTGTGTAAAAAAGACAAATAAAACGTCTCATACACAACTTTTTTTACACAAAAAATTGTCTTTTTTACGGATGGCACTCAAAATGTCGGTTTTCTGTGAAACCACTTTTTGAACATGTAGAATTTCAAGACGTATCCACTAAATTTTGTGTTCAAATTTTTCAACATTTTAAAATTGCATTTAAAATGAAGTTTAAAAACCGGGAGCATATGCTCCCGGGTGCCAAAACACCACTCCCACAAACAAAGGACTACTTAAATAGAGTTGGACGTAGGATAACGAGATCCACACTGGCCGAAACAAGCGCCACTGACCGGGAGCAATAGCATCATCTACAGACAGACATGTCAACTTGACAGTGTACGCCGCCATGAAAACCGCCAACTTGAGCTGAGCATAGTGAAAAATAACAATCACGCGTTACATGCGCGGCGGGGAGGCGACTTAGCGACTACCTGAAATTTCTACTTAGCCTACATATTGTACTAGATCCGACACTGCTGGTGAGGTTACCAAAATACAAGCAGATCAAATTAAGGGCATCTCCGGCCAGCGGCCCTACCGAATCATGCGTTACATGTGTGACACTATTTTGTTCATCGTCCTTAGTCTTTTTGCCGTCATTAACACAGAATAAAAACTACCTGTGATTAATTTTTTTTTGGCTAAAATAACCATCTTTACACAGACGGTTAAAGGATTACATAAGCTAAACCACAAAGGTTGTATCTACTCGTCATCGCACGACCAACCACGGTCGGGGCTACTCGCCTACCTAGTGGCCGCTGATGTTCCCTGACGGCCCGACGCCATCGAAAGTCAACCGCGAGGCGTGAACCTCAGGCTTGTCCTGAGCACAGTGGCGAGGCATGCTAGCCTCCTAGTGGCAGAAGGTGCGCTCCGCGGACGTGGGCGACATCACTCACGCGGAGACGCGACTCCTACGCCTCCCTATGCCGCACCTTGCTCTCCGCGAGAGTGGCGTCCTAAACTCACCCTTTTGCCTGTTGGGAAGCTTCCATGTCGGCTTCATAGCAGGCTTGGTCCCGCGCCATGAACGCCAATGCCTCGGCCATCGCCGCGGCTGTCTTGTCTATCTCCCGGTTCTCCAGGTCCACCCGCGGATGCTCCCGTCCACATGATACCTCGGCCGCCCTCATGAGTGTGCTCTATGGTCGATGGAGCCTCCATCGCCGGCGCCCTGGGTAGGTGCCACTAGACATCCCTCGGGAGACTCTCGAGCGACGCGAGCAACACCCGCTGCTCGTCAGTCATGTACATGGCCTCGTCGGTGCCGAAGTTGCCTGGGTCGTCGTCGTCAAGGTTGACATACTCGGCTTCGATGGGTGTGTGTCCTTATCAAACTGCACCTGGTCTCTTCTCATCGAGTCAGCCCCTCCAGTTGAATCGGCCGCTCTGACCGCTCAAACTCATTGCGCCGCATCAATCAGTACGATCTACCCCAACTTACGCACCAAGCAAATCAACTGGGAGTGCTTGCCGATCCAATCTCCTTCAATAGCATGGCTGGTCGTGTAACCACGCCCGCAATCAATATTTTTCTTTGTTGATGGCGTCGCTCCGACCTCTGCTTCGCTCGGCCCTTACGCTGCGCATAATGAACCCTGTTCACTCCAGGCTCTGATCCGATAGAAGCCCGCCACCCACCAGAACCACCATCACCTCGCCTTTCTCTATAGTATCCTCACCATGAAGGCAATCTGTAACCGGATCATTGCAGAAAGTTGATGGAAGACGATGTTTGGTAACACAATTCAGAGATAAACACCTACATATGCGGGGCATGATTTATGGACGGTCCTCCCCAAGTACTATGACAATACCGTTGAAGACAAACCCCACAGTATAGACACATCAGATCTACAAACGGCACACCGGTCCAGCGCCCATGCCACGGGCACCTGACCGTTCCCAAAAACCAATCTTGAGTCTAACCTAGCTTTCGCCCCGTCTATTTTGGCTACCCGGGTGCCTTTATATATTAGCCTTTATATATTAAGTCCAGGTTACATAGTTCGACCCCAACACGTAGCTTACCCACACAATCCAAGTTTAAGTGTAGTCTACACATATCCGACACAACTTCAACACTCACAACCAGAATGGAACAATTAATCCAAGAGAAATATGGACGAGAATGTCCCTTCGCAAAGGTAATTTGGAGAACCATCCAGTATACTTTTATTATCCCTCCACGGCCAATGTTACAAATATGTTTGAAAATTGGCTAAATGGTGTTGATATAATATCTAAAGGACAATTTTGAACTGGTATTTGTGCTTTGATGTGGGCTATATAGAATTGTCGCAATGATATTATTTTTAACAGAATCTCAAATGCTAAATTTTTACAGGTTATCCGAATGGTTACACACTGGATCTACGAATGGTCATACCTACAGCTGGAGGCTCAGCGTGCGCGTATGAATTATATATGCAGCTGTCTGGAGACGGTTGCTTGGGATATCTGCAACTAGGGTGGCTAGCAACCTATTAAAAGATTGCAATTTGCATAATACTATTTATCTTTTTATTTTCCGCTGGTTAACTTTTATGTACACCTTATGTGACTCATAAGTTATATAACTTTTGAATTTTAAAGTTTGCAATAAAATAATTGTGTGCATCAATTGATGCAGAGGTTGCAACGATGCTCCCATTTCTATATATAAAAAAGTATGCACGAGAAGTCATATATATTACGAACTGAAACAATAACCGTTACCAGTTACCAGGACTACGACGGACAAATAATCCGATGAAAAACCGGTTATATTATTGCGCTTTCTTTGGTGTGGAGAGTGGAGTGGTGGTCTTAGCGATCCAGACATACAGAAGTAACTTCACAAACAACGCAAAGAGATTAAAAACGATAGTGTTGCTTGATGTCGAGGCGGCTTGATCATGCCAATATCATGAGACATGCAAGGGTGCCTGCAGTCAACAGGCAATACTTCAGCGTTTGACGAAACAAAATTGGATGATACAAAATCAAGCAGGCATCGTCTCTCTTGTAACAGCCGGCTAGCTCCCTAGCTAAAGTATTAGCGAATAGTGATCAGCAATACACCACCGGCAACAAGTTCTCGGTTTACAATCAAGAGAAACACCACTAGCAACACTTAACCTACAATATGAGTAGTGACCTGGCACATTAGTCCACGAACTTCACACCTAAAGTTAATGCAAATTTACTGATCATGTGTTAGTTTAAGTCGTCTTTACAACATGCTCCAAGAACGTAATCCCTGGGGATGTTTTCTTGCTCTATGAATAAGCAGTTAATTTCTTTCATTGGATGCCTAGTTGGCCACGTATATGTTTGGCACTTGTTTCCTAATCCCTCGGCCCAGACGTAGGAAAGAGATCAGCAAGTCCAACTCTAACACAGCCATGACGTAGAAGGTGACAATTCATACAACGTAGTAATAGGCATGCCCATGCTTAGCTCAGGTACAGTACATCGGTAAAGCAGTACAGTACCTTGCTGTAGTACTAAGAGTCGGCCTTGGCGGGGCATTCGAGGCTGGCTTTGAAGTGGCGAGCGGGGAATTTGGCGGAGACGGAGCCGACCTCGAAGACGAGGTCGTCCCCATCGGCGCGGATCCCGGTGATCGACCACCAGCGGAAGAAGGCCTTGACTCTGATGCCGCTGAGCCCGGAGATGCGGCCATCGTCGAGGTGGCCGGTGATGCGGTCGTTGAAGTTGGCGAGGTAGCTTCCCGCGGGCAGCACGATGCGGCAGCTGGAGATGAGGTCTACGGCGAAGTCCCCCGAGCCGGCGTCAAGCGTGTAGCCGCGGACGTTGGCCGGGAGCAGGCCCCGAGGGAAGCCGCGGAGGCGGAGCTCGTCGTACGCGGTGGTGGGGGTGGATCCGGCGTCGGCGTCGGAGCGGGCGAGCGGGAGGAGGAGGGCCGCCGCGAGGAGGACCGCGACTGGGAGGAGGACGACGACGCGGGATTGAGAGGGTTTCGCCATTTTCGTGAGTAGAAGGGGAGGGAGACGTGGAACGGTGCAAGAATCAGTCGAGTGGGAAGGAGAGGCTGACTTTTAACCAACTCGCGGGTTTCTTACTTCTTCGTCACTCATGTCACGTGCACATTGATGTGTACAGAGATGCAACTGATGGAAAATACATTTAAACTCGTGGGTGCCAAGTACCCCGTACATCTAAAATAAATAGAAATTAGAAAAAGGTTTTAATAAATTTAAATTCGTTTAGGAACTGAAGATGATCAAGTATTATACTTGTATAAAATATTTAGGCAACAATTATTATGTATCTAGGATAAAAAAAGATAAAATCTCCCCTAAAAAAAGATAAAATCAGAAAGCCCAATGTCTATGTACTATTCACGCTATATTCATCATAATTTTTTCTTTTTTGACTAGGATACAATAGAAATCATTTCGAGCCCAAACATTTTTATACAAGTACAACACTTGATTATCTTTTGTTTGCAGAAGAATTCAATTTTTTAAAATATTTGAAACTACTACGAATTTTGGGGTTTATGGGGTGCATAGCACCCATGTGCCTAATAGCTACTCCCTCCCTGTTGGCATAGTGGTTTTCGCGAAAATTAAAATTCACTAACTTTGACTAAGTTTATTGAGAAAATTATTTATATCTAAAATGCCTAATATATACCATATTAAAATATATTTTACGGTGAATATGATGGTATTATTTTAAGATTCTAAATTTTGATTTTTTTTTGGTATAAACTTAGTCAATTAAGGTTTGACTTCAAAAAAATCTAATAGGTAGTATATTTTGGTATATAGGGAGTACCCTCTACTCTCGTTCGTTAAAAAGTAAACTAAGAGCGTCTCCACTGGAGCCATGCCATCTCCAATGTGACGACCTATCTGGATCGTGTGTGTCTGAATGTGTCACGCGGACGAAAGTCGTGGCCTAACTTGGACACCTAGAACATGATTGGTATCCCGGGCCTCTTTTGGGGCTATGTGGCGCATATTCTTAGGGAACGTGCCCGGGGTAAAATGGCCCAAAATCCACGTTGTCGACTTAACTGGTTGCCCACAAGACACTTTTATAGATGAGGGAGGGAATGGTATCACTGGTGTTTCGTTTGTTGCATTACAACATTCCATCAAAAGCAAAAGCTACTCACTGTTGTTTGGTTGCAACTCCAGCCACTGATATGTAACCTCTTCCTTTAAGTGGTGAGGTCACCCAGCACATAGCACATAATATTGCTTACACAACAAGGACTTCAGCTAAACAATTCATCTTAAGAAGGTGGTACTGCCTAATAGCAGTTACCATTGTTACCAATGCACCAAGAGCTAACTCAAAAAAACACTACAGTTGGAAATGCATCATAAGTTCATTATCGGAAGGGTTAGCATATATACTCCCTCCCAAAATATTATAGTCCATACATCAAGTTTTGATCAGTTCCTAACTAACGGAATTAATATTAGACGAGCTCCCAAAATATACATGACCACAGCAAATCACGACGACCATCAGACACAGCTGCAAAGCGGTACCACTAACAGTGGTGCTTGCGCAACCATGTCCTAAGATAGATCCTCATCTCCGATCATGTCATATCATCATAGTTGCTACCATGGTTCTTGTTGTCAACAAGGTAGTTGATGGCATCTACAACTTTGCGCCGAGTGAATTAAATCTCATTACGCGCAAATGTTGGCTTGTAGATCGTCTTCATCTGCTGGTAGTTCGTTAGGTGCGTGTAATCTTTTACTTTGGGGGATGTTGAGATAAGAAGACATTGTCAGCAAAAGGGAATGAAGAAGTAAGACGATAAATCAGTGATGTGCAAGCTAACCATCATGTATGCCATCAACTTCTCCTTGTCCATCATTATGGTTGTGCCGTCCTGGCAAAATGTCACTCCTCGAACATTCCTAATCTTTCACATGAGCGCCCACCTCAGTATCCACCTCCTCGGGTGGTTTCTCACCTGAGTAGGGGTGACTGTAAGGCTCGTGAAGTCAAGAACTTAATTGCAGCCACTCTGCATGTGGTGTTCTTTGAAGCCTCTAGAACAGTCTACCCCACTCATGACTTGCTCACAAACCCGTTGAGTAATAACTCCGAAAGAGTTACTTCCCGCACCATAGGTGGTTTTGGGCCGATATAGAGCTGGATCAGCCATTGTGTTTTCAGGCACCATACAGGACATAGAAGAGTTGCACATCAGGTTCGGAAAAGGCGGGATAACCTACACAAGACAATTGAACAACGGTAAGCATGGCTTTCGGTTGCACAGTTCGTATAATCAACTTCTATGGAATAACCTTTCACAAGTGACAGAGGTTCTTATAGTCAGGGGAGTTGGATTTAGCGAAGAGTTTGGTGAGTTGGATGGAGAAAAAGGCGGGACAACCGTGGTTGTGCTTGGCGGAGAACAAGCCAAGACCACAATGGCATTCTCGACGGAGTGGAAGATATGCCGACCTACAAAAGATAAAACACCTTAACCATGGAACTGAATCCATCCTATGGCAAGCATGAAAAAGAGTTTCGAGAACCTAAATCAGTCAATCAGTACCACATCTGTCCTACGGAAAGCATAAAAAGGTTTTGTAGAACCTAAATCAGTCATTCACTACCACATTTTTCCTATGGAAAGCATTACAAAGGGTTTCATACAAACTAAACCAATCAATAACTCCCACATCCATCCTATGGCAAGCATAAAAAAATGGGTTCCACTACAAGAAAAGTTCTGATAGACAACGTCTCAAAATCGTCCGCAAAGGGGTATTTTTCTGTCGCCTATGGGCCTAACCCGACGATATGGGTTCCGTTGTGGAAACTGCGTCAGGCAAAGTCCAACGACGATTTTTCGTTCGTCGCGCTTGGGCGCCCTTCCGCCACGAAAATTGGACCGTTGCGGAAGTGTTTTCGGGAGCCCGTTGACTGCCGACGTCATGCAACCGACACGTGGCAGACGCGTTAATCGCGCTAAGCGTTAACGGCGAAACCCCGTGGTAGATGGTAGGCCCACAGCAGGCCTGCCACGTCTTAAGCGGGCCGGGCCAGATGACATAGTTTGACCGGTCAACTATATAGCTGGGCCGGTCCATTAGTTACGTGGGCCGGGCCTAACCTCTAATGTTGACTGGTCAAAAGTTAAATGGGCCGCCCATTTAACATGTGGGGTCCACTTACGCAAGCTGGGCCGCCCAGCAAGTGGGTCGGGCCAAAAACAAGTGGGTCCCACTTGCACGTTAAAAGGCCGCCCATTTAGTGTGTGGGGTCCACCGTAGCAAGTGGGCCACCCAACAAGCTAGTGGGCCGGGCCAAAACACGTGGGTCCCACTTTCCTGTTAAAGGGCCGCCCATTTAGTGTGTGGGGTCCACCATATATCAAGTGGGCCGCCCAACAAGATAGTGGGCGGGCCAAAAACACAGGTGGGACCCATCTTCCGTTAGCCGGCCCATTTAGTATGTGGGGTCCACAATATAGCAATGGGTGGCCCACCAAGATAGCGGCGGCCAAAAACACATGTGGGTCCCACATTCCTGTTAATGGGCGGCCCATTTGGTATGGGGTCCACCATGTAGAGTGGCCGGCCAACGTGATAGTGGGCGGCCAAACACAGTGGTCCCACCATCCTATTAAAGGGCCGGCCCATTTGGTGTGTGGGTCCACCATATAGAAAGTGGGCCACCCATTTGGTATGGGTCCACCATCTAGAAGTGGGCCGCCCAACAAGATAGTGGGTCGGGTCAAAACACGTGGGTCCCACCTTCCTATTAAAGCCGCCCCATTTACCATGTGGGACCACCATAGAGCAAGTGGCCGGCCCAATAAGCATGTGGAGCCCACTATCGTGTAACCGGGGGCCTACTAAAGAAGTGGGCCGGCCCAAAATGAAAGTGGGTCCCACACTACTGTAAGTGGGCCGGCCCAATCTGTTGTAGGGCCCTACTTGTTTGACTAGTCAACTTGCATTAAATTTCATGAGCCTAAAATCTGATTTCAATGATACACACAATTACATACACAAATAAAACAAATAGGAAAATTACAAGGCAATTAATGTGCCCAAATAAAAAAATTACATAGAATCATTGAGGACTTCTATTAGCATCATCAATAACAGTTGACATTTGGCAATCGCCTTGATTGAATCTTGTGTACTCTTTGTCAACATATCAGCTACAGATCTTAAAGCAGCAATACCATGTCTTTTATAAAGTACAGCCTTGAGATATTTACTGTCTGATGAAAGAAATGGTCTAGGTTGACGGCTATGAGAAGATGCATCAGAAGAAAGATCAGAACTTTTTGTGGGCCTCACAGTTAATGAAGATTGCTTCATCACAACTGCATTCGATAATAATGCAAAAAGAGTTAAACGATGAACTATGCAAACATTTATTATGCAATGTAGATATAAGATAATAACAAGTTGCATAAATAAGACATGTATGGAACTTGTACTAAGCACAAACTTACATCATAATGTTGCACAGGGTCGCTACAGATCCTTTTTTGGCGACTATCTTCTAATGATGACTGCTTCATTAAAACAGCATTCTGGTAACATTGTAAACATAGTTACAACAATTAACTATTCAAACATGTATTACGCAATGTAGAGATCAGATAACAGCATGTAGCAGAAATAAGCACAAGATAAGATAAGATGCATGTACTAAGCACATACTGGCTCACTGCAGGTCCTTCTCTTGCGTGCACTAGTCGTGGTCAACATGCCTATCATTTTAGGTTCAGCCATCAAGTGAAATGCTAATCCTCCTGCTCCATTGTCCTTAATCTGTGTTTAGATATCACATTTAAGACCAAGTCAGCTGGTTTCAAATAACAAAAAACTTGAGCTGCCAAATGAATAAGCCAATAGTTACCAGATATCAGATTAAAACCAACTAGATGTTGCTTTGCATGAGATACGAATTTCAGACATTCAGATTTAGAGTAGGGTAATGCCAAGGTTTTACACATAAAGTAAACTGGCATTAAGAATGACCAAATGTCAGGTTCAAATCACCCTCGAAGTTTCTCCAAGACAAGCATATCAAATAGGCAGAAACATAGTAAAGCATGAATGGCATTGCTATGGCAGGGTTCCAAGTGTTAATCTCTTGCATAAGGAACAATGCATATAGGTTATAGATAATAACGGAAGTAAACTGCCAAAATTACCAACCACGAACTCAGATTCCAACCTTACCTAGCGTCCCCGCTGTTAATGTTGGATGTTCTAATAAGTGGTTCGCATGATCAATCCCAAGGAAAAATAACATTGACAAGTCAGTCTACGATAATACAAAGACCAGACATGCACGCAGCAATAACTATATAAGCTAAAGACGAGGTATAAGAGCAAGCAGATTGGAAATGCACATAGCATGATTATAAAAGCAGTGTGAGAATAGCAGACACGAGAAAACAGCTAGCGGTGAGCTAATGACGTGGTATAAGAACAAGCAGATTGGAAATGCCCATAGCACGACTATAAAAGCAGTGCGACAATAGCATGCAGTACAAAAACAGTTGGCAGCAAATGAATGGGTACAAGGCTATAAATATGTGGATGCACACAGGTGTCAGTAGAATGAACAGGATGGTAGCGACCGGATAATGCTTTTGTACTGTACAACATTTAAACAAACTTCATGCGAAGCAACACATCAAGAAAGTTAACGGCATATGAGATCTGCAAATAACTACACAAAACATGGCTAAAGAAACACCGCGATCTAACGGGCCAGCGTACTAACCAAGCTGCGGCGGGGTGGACGGGGGCGGCAACTTGCATTCCAGCGGCGGCGAACGCGGGAGACGATGAATCGACCCTGTTTCAGTAGAAGCGGGCGTTAGTGAAGCAGATCTGGTTGGCTGGCAAGGTATTCGGTGAAGTTGATACAGCCGCTGCGGCGAGGTAGTCGGTGGCGAGGTCGGCGGTGAAGCAGATCCGTCGGTGGCGAGGTCGGCGGTGAAGCAGATCCGTCGGTGGCGAGGTCGGCGGTGAAGCAGATCCGGTGACGAGGGCGGCGGGGGAGCGGATCTGGTGGGTGGACAGCCAACACGATCAAGGCTACGCTGTGGAGGAGTATGCCGGCGGCGAAGCAGATCTAGTACTGTAGAGAGTCAGAGCTTTGGCTTGTGAGAGTATTTTTGAGCTAATGGGGCGAATGGTTGGTGGGTGGGTGTGGGGAGGGTTCGGGATCTAGGCAAGATATTTCATTGTTACCGAATGAGCCCTCCATGGTCGGTGGGTTGTAGCTTCCGGACCAGGGTTAAAAGGGTAAAACTGGTCACGGGATTTTCGAATGGATGCGGCGGGATGATTTGGCGCGTGGCCGAAATTTTCAGTTTCAAGCTACGAGCAGAACGACAAAAATAATGTTCTTCCCCAGGGAGCTCTCATTTCTTTCTCTTTTCTCTCTCGAGTCTCTCCCACTCCCCCGGCTCCTCTCCCCCTTCTCTCCGGCGGCCTCGCCGGCGGAGACGAGGCCGACTTCTCTCTGTATATTGTACACCCTCCGAACTAAATTAATTGATTCAACTTTCCTTAGACGTGTATGTATCTAGAGTAAAAACATGTGTGGATACATCCATATTTAGATAAGCAAAGTTGAGTCAGCTAATTTGGATCCGAGGGAGTTAGTGTTGTTGTAAGCTTAGATCCAGTGTTTCCCATGAGCAGAATGGCGCAATGGAGTCGGGGATCTCGTCATCGGCTTCAGATCTGGCCTATGGTGAATCTGGCGGATCTTGCCGGCCAAACCCCGATCTGGTGCCATCAATGTGATGGCGCTAACGGTGAGGCTTGCTTTGGTCAGTGCTTCAGATCTGGCCAATGGGGAAGTCAAGCTGCTAAAGTTCACAAGCTCGGGGCATACGACGGCGTCATCCGTCTTGCCCGTGCACATCTTGGACTTTCAGCGACCCTTCTCAGAGCCAATATGCCGTTGCTGAGGCCCTTCTTCTCCTTCGTCCTGGCGACTACCGGCGACACCGTCCCAAGTGGTGCGTCCCCGGCGACGGAGTTGCTGGAAAGGATGCGGAGCAGAGATCTGATGTGCGGTCGAGAAGGACTCGATTGATTTTCTTCTATATGTTTTGGGGTCCTTTTTGTAAAGTTGCAGTTCTATTAGTTATTGTCTAGTACTTTTGGTCCTCTATGTAATTTTTGGACTAGTTTCCATTGCACTGATAAACTTGAATTTTGACAAGTTCACGGGAAAAAATTCCTTTGCACATATGGCCTATCATGTATAAACATTCTTGAGATTTAAACTATATGTAATGTGCCATGCATTAACCCTAAACCATATATATGTAACTAACCCTAGCTGATCAAACCCTACTTAATTAAAACAAATAACCCTAAACTATACGCATGCACTTTATGCGCAAAGGCGCGGGTGCCTCTAATGTGTGTGCGCACTCGATCGATGATCCCTAAACCTTATACAACCCTAAAACCCTAATCCCTAATCCCTAAACCCTAAACACTAAACCCTAGACCCTAAACCCTAACCCTAACCCTAAACCCTAATTAAACCCTATATATAGGCCAACGACACTTAATTGTGCATCAAGCAGGCCAGGGGTGCCTCGCGGTCCTCTAATTAAATTAAATGTGCCATGCATTAACCCTAAACCATATATATGTAACTAACCATAGCTAATCAACCCTACTTAATGAAAACACATAACCCTAAACTATACTAGCTAGCTGCTATAACCCGATCTAATAAAAACATGCTCTATATATAGCAGCTAGCTAGCAAACCGTAGATTAACACCAATTAATATATACATGGCCTATATCGATCATGTTGTATAACATATCCCTGAGATTCATTAATTAATTATATAATTATCGTGATAAATTAATTAACTTTAATTTTGACAAGTTCTCTCGAATGAAAACACATTTGATTAAGTTGCCTCATAATATATATATATATATATATAATTAGTGTGCATGCATGGCCTACCATGCATTCGTGCATATATTTTAATGTATATTTGAACATATTCTTGGGGATTTCAATCTCTCTCTCTCGATCATCTATATATCGTTGGTGGCCAAAAAACACACATATATATATATGCATGCAATTTATGCGTAAAGGCGCGGGTGCCTCTAATAATGTATGTGCGCACTCGATCGATGATCCCTAAACCTTAAACAACCCTAAAACCCCTAAATCCCTAATCCCTAAACCCTAAACACCCTAAACACTAAACCCTAAACCCTAGACCCTAAACGCCCTAACCCTAACACCCTAAACCCTAGCTAATCCTAAACCCCAATTAAACCCTATGTATATGCCAACGACACTTAATTGTGCATCGATCGAGCGGGTCATGGGTGCCTCGCGATCCTCTAATAAAATTAAATGTGCCATGCATTAACCATAAACCATATATATGTAACTAACCCTAGCTAATCAACCCTACTTAATTAAAACACATAACCCTAAACTATACTAGATATAACCTGATCTAATAAAAACATGCTCTATATATAGCAGCTAGCTAGCAAACCGTAGATTAACACCAATTAAAATATACATGGCCTATATCGATCATGTTGTATAACATATCCGAGATTCATTAATTAATTATATAATTATCGTGATAAATTAATTAACTTGAACTTTGACAAGTTCTCTCGAATGAAAACACATTTGATTAAGTTGCCTCATAATATATATATATATAATTAGTGTGCATGCATGGCCTACAATGCATTCGTGCATATATTTTAATGTATATTTGAACATATTCTTGGGGATTTCAATCTCTCTCTCTCTCTCGATCATCTATATATCGTTGGTGGCCCAAAAAACACACATATATATGCATGCAATTTATGCGTAAAGGCGCGGTGCCTCTAATAATATAATGTGTGTGCGCACTCGATCGATGATCCCTAAACCTTAAACAACCCTAAAACCTTAAAATCCCTAATCCCTAAACCCTAAACACCCTAAACACTAAACCCTAAACCCTAGACCCTAAACATACCTAACCCTAACCCTAACCCTAACCCTAAACCCTAGCTAATCCTAAACCCCAATTAAACCCTATGTATAGGCCAACGACACTTAATTGTGCATCGATCGAGCGGGTCATGGGTGCCTCGATCGTGATCCTCTAATAAAATTAAATGTGTCGTGCATTAACCCTAAACCATATATATGTAACTAACCCTAGCTAATCAACCTACTTAATTAAAACACATAACCCTAAACTATATATACTAGCTAGCTGCTATAACCCGATCTAATAAAAACATGCTCTATATATAGCAGCTAGCTAGCAAACGTAGATTAACACCAATTAAAATATACATGGCCTATATCGATCATGTTGCATAACATATCCCTGAGATTCATTAATTAATTATATAATTATCGTCATAAATTAATTAACTTGAACTTTGATAAGTTCTCTCGAATGAAAACACATTTGATTAAGTTGCCTCGTAATATATATATAATTAGTGTGCATGCATGGCCTACAATGCATTCGTGCATATATTTTAATGTATATTTGAACATATTCTTGGGGATTTCAATCGATCTCTCTCTCTCGATCATCTATATATCGTTGGTGGCCCAAACACACACATATATATGCATGCAATTTATGCGTAAAGGTGCCTCTAATAATGTGTGCGCACTCGATCGATGATCCTAAACCTTAAACAACCCTAAAACCTTAAATCCCTAATCCCTAAACCCTAAACACTAAACCCTAAACCCTAGACCCTAAACGTACCCTAACCCTAACCCTAAACCCTAGCTAATCCTAAACCCCAATTAAACCCTATGTATAGGCCAACGACACTTAATTGTGCATCGATCGAGTGGGTCATGGGTGCCTCGTGATCCTCTAATAAAATTAAATGTGCCATGCATTAACCCTAAACCATATATATGTAACTAACCCTAGCTAATCAACCCTACTTAATTAAAACACATAACCCTAAACTATACTAGCTAGCTATAACCCGATCTAATAAAAACATGCTCTATATATAGCAGCTAGCTAGCTAGCAAACCGTAGATTAACACCAATTAAAATATACATGGCCTATATCGATCATGTTGTATAACATATCCTGAGAATCATTAATTAATTATATAATTATCGTGATAAATTAATTAACTTGAACTTTGACAAGTTCTCTCGAATGAAAACACATTTGATTAAGTTGCCTCATAATATATATATAATTAGTGTGCATGCATGGCCTACAATGCATTCGTGCATATATTTTAATGTATATTTGAACATATTCTTGGGGATTTCAATCGATCTCTCTCTCTCGATCATCTATATATCGTTGGTGGCCCAAAAAACACACATATATACGCATGCACTTGATGCGTAAAGGCGCGGTGCCTCTAATAATGTGCGTACTCGATCGATGATCCCTAAACCTTAAACAACCCTAAAACCCTAATCCCTAATCCCCTAAACCCTAAACACCCTAAACACACTAAACCCTAGACCCTAAACACCCTAAACACTAAACCCTAAACCCTAGACCCTAAACACCGTAAACCCTAAACCATAAACCCTAAACCCTAAACCCTAAACCCTAAACCCTAAAACCATAAACCCTAAACACTAAACCCTAAACCCTATAAACACCCTAAACACTAATTAAAACCTAAACCCTAGACCCTAAACACTAAACCCTAAACCCTAGACCCTAAACACCGTAAACACTAAACCCTAAACACTAATTAAACCCTAAACCATAGACCCTAAACACTAGACCCTAAACCCTAGACCCTAAACACCCTAAACACTAAACCCTAGACCCTCTAAACACAGTAAACACTAAACCCTAAACCCTAGACCCTAGCGAAACACCCAAAACACTAAACCCTAAACCCAGCTAGCTAACCCTAAACCCTAATTAAACCCTATATATATAGGCCAACGACACTTAATTGTGCATCAAGCAGGCCAGGGGTGCCTCGCGGTCCTCTAGTTAAATTAAATGTGACATGCATTAACCCTAAACCATATATATATAACTAACCCCTAGCTAATCAAACCCTAGTTAATTAAAACACATAACCCTAAACTATACTAGCTATAACCCGATCTAATAAAAACATGCTCTATATATATAGCATGCAGCTAGCTAGCAAAAACGGTAGATTAAAACCAATTAATATATACATGGCCTATATATCGATCATATGTTGTATAACATCTCCCTGAGATTCATTAATTAATTATATAATTATCGATGATAAATTAATTAACTTGAATTTTGACAAGTTCTCTCGAATGAAAACACATTTGATTAAGTTTCCTCATAATATATATATAATTAGTGTGCATGCATGGCCTACCATATGCATGCATTAATTCGTGCATATATTTTAATATATATTTGAACATATTCTTGGGGGATTTCAATCTCTCTCTCTCGATCATCTATATGTCGTTGGTGGCCAAAAAACACACACATATACGCATGCACTTTATGCGCAAAGGCGCGTGTGTGTGCGCACTCGATCGATGATCCCTAAACCTTAAACAACCCTAAAACCCTAATCCCTAAACCCTAAACACCCTAAACACACTAAACCCTAGACCCTAAACACCCTAAACATGTACTAAACCCTAAACCCTAGACCCTAAACACCAAACCCTAAACCCATAAACCCTAAACCCTAAACCCTAAACCCTAAAACCCTAAACCCTAAACCCTAAACCCTATAAACACCCTAAACACTAATTAAACCCTAAACCCTAGACCCTAAACACTAAACCCTAAACCCTAGACCCTAAACACCGTAAACACTAAACCCTAAACCCTAAACACCCTAAACACTAATTAAACCCTAAACCATAGACCCTAAACACTAGACCCTAAACCCTAGACCCTAAACACCCTAAACACTAAACCCTAGACCCTCTAAACACAGTAAACACTAAACACTAAACCCTAGACCCTAGCTAAACACCCAAAACACTAAACCCTAAACCCAGCTAGCTAACCCTAAACCCTAATTAAACCCTATATATATAGGCCAACGACACTTAATTGTGCATCAAGCAGGCCAGGGGTGCCTCGCGGTCCTCTAGTTAAATTAAATGTGACATGCATTAACCCTAAACCATATATATATAACTAACCCCTAGCTAATCAAACCCTAGTTAATTAAAACACATAACCCTAAACTATACTAGCTATAACCCGATCTAATAAAAACATGCTCTATATATAGCATGCGGCTAGCTAGCAAAAACGGTAGATTAAAACCAATTAATATATACATGGCCTATATATCGATCATATGTTGTATAACATTTCCTGAGATTCATTAAATAATTATATAATTATCGATGATAAATTAATTAACTTGAATTTTGACAAGTTCTCTCGAATGAAAACACATTTGATTAAGTTTCCTCATAATATATATATAATTAGTGTGCATGCATGGCCTACCATGCATGCATTAATTGCATATATTTTAATATATATTTGAACATATTCTTGGGGATTTCAATCTCTCTCTCTCGATCATCTATATGTCGTTGGTGGCCAAAAAACACACACATATACGCATGCACTTTATGCGCAAAGGCGCGTGTGCCTCTAATAATGTGTGTGCGCACTCGATCGATGATCCCTAAACCTTAAACCCTAAATAAACCCTAATCCCTAATCCCTAAACCCTAAACACCATAAACATTAAACCCTAAACCCTAACCTCCTAACCCTAAACCCTAAACCCTAATTAAACCCTATATATATAGGCCAATGACACTTAATTATGCATCAAGCAGGCCAGGGGTGCCTCGCGGTCCTCTAATTAAATTAAATGTGCCATGCATATATATGTGTTTAATTTGGGGATTTCAATCGCTCTCTCGTATGTAGCTCTCTCTACCTCTATCTCTCTCTCTCTCTCTCTCTCTCTCTCTCTCTCTCTCGTTGGTGGCCAACAACACACACATGCACTTTGTGCGCAAAGGCATGCGCCTCTAATAATGTGTGCGCAGTCGATCGATCTAGTTTTGATTAATCATAGCACACAAATAAAGAAGTTGTATTTGAATCCACACAACCTATTAAAACACATAACCCCTAACATGGCCTAATTAATTAACCCTTCTCGATCTCTACCTAATTAGTGGAAATTGCACAAAATCAAAAGGGGTCCCTCACTAATTATGCATATCTGCTAGATTGTGATAAACTTTTGCCACATATATATTTGGTGGATGGGTGCATCTTGGCATGTAAACAATTAGTGTTTGCAAATGGCGTTGTCAAAATTTATGTACAAATGATTTCTTTCCATCCAAAGTGCATAAAATGGGAGTTTTAATGAAGAAAGTACAAATAAAACAGCTCAACATGCTTCCACACCCCGATTTTCACACGAAGTAGAGCATATTTAAAGGATAATTCCAGAGTTTTACTATTTTTCAAGCAACTTTGCTAATTTTCCCCCACTCACATGACTTTATGTCGATTTAACGAAAATATGGCGAATTTAAACTACATGGGCGGGATAGTTTGAATTGTGCGCGCGGCAAAGGGAACCGCCTATTCCTCAACCTTGTGCACGGCAAATTACACACGCAACTCCATTAAACGCCACCTACCAACCTTAATTATCACCCCGGCGGCCCGGCCGCATGACCCCCCACCCACCCGTACACAACTTATCCCCGTCCGTGCGAAGAGCTTCCCCTCCCCGTCCCGTCCGTGCGAAGAAGAAGCTCCCTCCCCGTCGTTCTTCTCGAGACGCACCGGCGGTCAAGTTGATCCACGGTAGGGCTGCTATCTCTAGCTCAATCATGTATCGGGCAAGACAGCCTAACGATTTATATTTTCTTGATGCTGCTAAAAAAATTCGTCAGTATGCTCGAACTAATTGGCACTTTATAGTTTTCCGCTCGATTTGTCATCGATCAATTTGTTCATTTGCGTGGGCATATAGAGTCAGTTCTGCACTCGATCCGTTAATTTGCTGAAATGCCATGGCAGAGTTTTGTACACGATCTGTTTGCTAAAATGTCGATGGGCATTTTTTGTTTTGTACTCGACATGATTGCTGAAATGCATAATCATGTAGTATAGTTTTGTACTCGATGGATATACATTTCCTACGCCTTAAATTAATCACCAACCACTGTATCTCATAATTAAACAGATGGACAGAACTTGGAAACTGCATGGACACTTATGTTCCCCTTCATATATAAATGGTGTTCAACCCTTTATGGGGTTTATTAGAGCTCATGATGGTCACAACCTGGACGTGTATTGCCCGCGCTGCACATGTATGAATGGTGAGAAGAGGCCTCACCCTGTAGTGGCAGATCATTTACACATTTTTGGGATGGACCGCACATATGTTAGGCGGGTTTAGCATGGTGAACCATATAATGATCCTTTAGCAGGAGAAGCAGATCTTGCTCACACTGTATGTGTGCTGGCATATGTAGTTAATTATTTATATTGATGCTGCCGCTGTTTCAATCAATAGTTTGCATTGTTGTGTTCTGTACTCAAATTTAACTTGTTGCAGATGGATGGACGGGAAGGAGAGAAAAAGCGCTTGCTTCAGGAAACGGGTTTCAGCTCTGGGACATGTGCTGTGCCAGATGAGAAGGTAAATATGTAAAACGGCATTTGTTCGGGTTGCATCCCTTAGATGTTTGTCTAATCGGTTGATGTACTAATTGCAGAAGCATAGAGTTAAAGAGGTCTCTCAGTTTGATGGGAGATTTGAAGATGAATCTCAGTTTGATGCACTGTGGATGGTACTGATGACGAGCCTTTCATAGACGAAGGTCCTGCACCTGAGATTATCCGCCACAGAAGGAGGCCGTGGACCGAGTACACAGCTTTGCGTTGAAGTGGATGCACGCCCGGGAGCATCACGGGCGTCCGGGTAGTCTCAAGACCACCCAGCCCTGATGCACCTGTGGATGGTACCGATGACGAGCCTCTCATAGACGAAGGTCCTGCACCTGAGATTATCCAGCCTACGAAGGAGGCCGTGGACCGAGTACACAGCTTTGCGTTGAAGAGGATGCACACCCGGAGATCATCAGGGGCGTCCCGGTAGTCTCAGACCACCCAGCCCCGATGCAAAATGTTGAGCTACTTTATGATTCGTACTCTTATGTTCTGGTGCTGTAGTATGTTATGATTTGTACGCCTTTGGCGCTAGATTAAGCATTCAGTGGATGATCGCGTTGCAAAATTCGACACCCACACAATCAGTTCATCGTACAAGTAGTAGCACAATTACTTCTACAGCGATTCCTGCCAGCGCATTAGTTGGTAGCATGAAACACTTTCAGGTACTCCCCTCTGATTCATATTAATGGACTCAATTCTGTCTAGATATGGATGTATCTAGATGCATTTGTTAACTAGACTAACAAACTTGAGTCAGTTAATATGAATCCGTGTAAACCGCCCAAGTCCTCGAGCAGCTAGTTTATTGACTCTGGACTCCAAGCCTCTCGCGGCAAGCCATCGACGAAGCTTTGACCAGATCTTGGCCCGCAATTTTTGTGTGTGGCGAATAGCAAAGCTTTGACCAGTTCCTCTCGGGATACAGCACGCCGGTGAGCTTGCACGGTTGCCATGAGCACTTTCCGGCGGAACTTCCTCTTCAGCGCCCTCAAGCCGTGCTGCGAGACAGCACGCAGTGCCTCGAGGTGGACGGAATTCTGGAGCTCGGGGCGGGTGGTCCGCATCGTCCGGGAACGATCTCCAGCGGGTTAACGAGGACATGCATGGCGGCCGGGGATTTGTTTTTTGTTTTTTTTTGGTTTGAGCTTGGGATTTGGGGTTTTTCGGATAGGGGAGGAGGAACCGAGGAAGAGGAAGGAACAGCCGCGTGCTTGGCGCGTGGCGGTGTGCTTGAATTTCGAATTTTTGTGAAATGTTTCATTTCCCCGCTACAATTCGGGGGTTTCTTGACGCGCCAATGCGTCCCGCCGGGCAGCTTCAAGTAAATTTGGGGTGCCACACTATGGGCCCTAGTTTCAGTGAGACATGTAATGACTAGTCACATCAGTAAGTTCACTGTGTAATAAAATATGTTACCCCTCCCCTTTATGTAGCACCCCTTCTCTCCCGATCGAGTGCCGATTGCCGACGGATGCAAGCCGCTAGCTCGATCCCCTCCTTTCGCCTCCACCGTCCAGGCATCCAGCTTGGAGGGGCAAGCTGCATCTAGCCCAAGCGGATTAGGTAGGACTAGTAATGTTCTCTCCTTTCTCGAGATCGGTTCTTTTTTCCTCTCCTCGATATCTTGCGCATCTCTTTCCTATTCTGGGCGAAGGGGTGTCTTTCTGGTCACCCTCGAGCTGGGAGTGATTGATGGGGGTGGGGGCGGGGGCTACCTTTGCTTGGATTGGGGTGTTCTTCCTTTATTTGTCGACATTTGCAACCTTTGTAGTTTCTGCTGATCCTCACTGTATCTTTTGTCAGCTTGTACAGGAAAGGCAAGACCTCGGCGGTGGGGGCAATGGAGCGTAAGGCCACCACGCATGTGGGCAGTTGGCTGAGCCTGAGCTGCGTCCCCAGCCCCGCGAAGCAGGTACTCCGTTTGCTTATCCACTCTTTACCTTTTAAGTGTCTCTCTGGTCTCTGCATCCTCAATCTGTTCCTGTTCTGGAATATGCTTAAAGTAGCACATGTCTTCAGTTGTTTGTGCGTAAAGCCTCTGTGACACCATGCTCTATATTCTCTGTATCAGGTTGGTACCTCCAGGTTCCGTGCTGAGGCTATGGGGAACGAGAATAGCGCCCACCCTGCAGGAGCATGGCCCGATCTGCAGCACAAGAAGCGAAATGCCATCGCCGAGCTGGGGACCGCCCAGGGGTAATTTTTTTAACCAACTTACCATGATGTAGTCTGAATCTGATACTCCCTCGATCCAAATTAATTGACTCAACTATACGTAGATACGGATGTATCTAGATGTGTTTTAGCTCTAGATACTACTGCCTCCATCCCAAAGCTTTGGGCTTATATTATTTTTAGAAAGTCAAACTATACCATGTTTGACTAAGCTTTTACCAAAAATCAGTAACATGCAAAATACAAAATTAATATCATTAAATAGATAATAAAATATATTTTCCTACGGTATCTACACAGTATTATATTTGTTGATAGAATGTTCTAAAATTTTGGTCAAACTTTGCTTGTTTTGATTTCTCAAAAATAAATAAGGCTTAAGCTTTTGGATGGTGGTAGTACATTCATATCTAGACAAAGCTGAGTTAACTAGTTTTTTTGTCTGTCCATAGCTAGTGTTCACGCTGCAAAAGGCTAAGAGCATCCACTATATGCATCAGTCTATCTCATACAGTAATTCAATATCACTGCTGAGGTCTGCCTTTTGTTTTGCTATTCATATGCAGACTGAAACTTTAGGGCCTTTACTCAAAAGGAAGATCAAAACTGCGGCTGATCAGGCTGCCAGTATGTTGATGCCGCCCCATCTTCTAAATGCCTCTACAAGCACAAGGCCACGCACCAGCTGGGTGGTGATCTTTTAATGAATATGGTATATTTTCTTAATCCACAAAACATGCCTTGATTTTTCTCTGTTTATTGTCGGTTTTTTCTATGCTTGCCAAAAGTTTACAACAACAACAACAACAACCAAGCCTTTCAGTCCCAAACAAGTTGGGGTAGGCTAGAGTTGAAACCCATAAGATCTCGAAGCCAAAAGTTTAGAAACACCAAATTCGTTTGCTTACAATCATCATACAGTAATGTTCATCTACTCCAGTTCCCCTAACCCAACATAAAATGATGTTAATTTCGATTTTTAGATTAAAAGAGCACCATTAGGCGCTGTTAATTACGACTTTGAGATTAAAATGTCATTTGCAATTGTTAATTACAATTTTGAGACAATTGGTTAGTTTAACCTCGATCTCTTCTGCTCTCCATTTTTCCCAACCGAACAAAAATGTAACCATTCCATTCCTCTGAAATGGAACCATTCCATTCCATTCCACGCTGTTTCAGAACCGAACACACCCTTGCATTGTTGTGAACTGTTGTCCATACACGGCCATACCCTTCCACTTACATCTAGCACTATATGCATCAGTCTGTCTCAGAGTCATTCAATATCTGTTCCCATTCTTATGCAGGCTGAAACTGCTGCGCCTTTACTCAAGTGGATGCAAAATGGGGCTAATGAGGCTGCTGTGAGGACGATGGTGCCGGCACCATCTTCCGAAAACCTCTACAAGCACGAGGCCATGGGCCAGCTGGGTGGTGACCTTTTAATGAATCTGGTATATTTTCTTAATCCACATACATGATTTCATTATTATCTGTTTAATTACTGTTGGCTTTGTCTAATGCTTACCAAAAGTTCAGAAACACTGCGTTTGCTTACAATCATCATACACTAATTTTTCACTTTTCAGTCTGTCTCATCCAGTATATAAACTGTTGATTTCCATTGGCTTCTTTTGTAATCATTTGCATTGTTGTCAACTGTTCTCTATGCACAACCCTATTCTTCCACTTACACCCCGCACTATTTGCATCAGTCTATCTCATAGATTTATTAAATATCAATGATGAGTTCTGTTGCTATTCATATGCAGGATGAAACTTCTGTTCCTCTACTCAAATGGATAAAAAATGATCCTGATGAGGCTGCTGTGAAGACGATGGTGCTGCCACCATCTTGAAAACCTCCTCAAGCACAAGGCCACGGGCCAGGTGGTACCCTTTTCAGTAAGCAGGTATATTTTCTTAATCCTCATACATGATTTGATTTTTGTCTGTTTATTGCCGGCTTTGTCTAATGCTTACCAATAGTTCAGAAACACACACACCTATTCTTCCACTTACATCCAGCACTATATGCATCAGTGTCTCATAGATTCATTTTATATATCACTGCTGATGTCTGTTGCTCTTCAATTTTTATATGCAGACTGAAACTGCTAAGCCTTCATTGGTCAAAAGGATTGCAACTGCTGCTGATGAGGCATCTGCAGAGGCTGCCACCAAGTTACTGTCAGCCCCACCTTCTGGATGCTTATATAAGCTCAAGTCCAAGGATCAGCCGGGCCGTAACCATCCAAGGGTTCGGGTATATTTTCTTAAGCCACATATACATGCCATGATTTATGTCTGATATTATCACTGGCTCTGTCTAATGCTTTTTGGAATTCGGAAACACCAAATTAGCATGCTTATATTCATCATACACTAATTTTTCACTGTTCAGTTTGTAACATAGTGTTATGCACTTGCTTGTCAACATTTGCATTGCTCTGAACTATGCACTTTACACAACCTAATTCTTCCACTTACGTTCAGCGCTACGCACCAGTAGTACCTCCCATGTTTCCTTCACCATCCCGATGCCGAGCTTGCGGGAATATGGCGGGCCCATGTACATACCCCGCATATAACACCTCCTATGGCTCTATCTACCTTTCTAGTAGCTCCTTCACAGAGTTACAGGTATGTATTCTCAGTGGTTTAGCATGAATTGGCATATAGTAAAGTCTTGTTTTTAGTCTTCCTGCTTCTTACATTTGTATCAATTTTCACATGCAGACTGTACCTTGTGAACTTCGTCCAATGATTAACCAGATGTGTCCGCATGAAGGATCTTTCACTATGCATGGCAATGGCAAATTGATGAACACCTACACGGTCTATGAGGTGTATGTCTACAAGACGCAGGCCATCACATATTTGTATGGACATGATTGGAGAAAGTTTGCTTTTGACTACGGTCTGAAGAAGGGCGACGAGCTGAGGATCAGAAACTCAAACGGGCAGATATACGTAACTGCTTACAGAGTTGGAGACACTTCCAAATATATAATATGTAACTTTTTTCTACTCATATCTTTTGATAACTGCATTCTGAGCAGTTGTTCTAAACCATTCCCTCTGTTCTAGCTTGCTGGGTTTAACATGATCAAAGCAAGATCCCGACGAACAGGAGCGGATGTCACAAAGGGCAACCACACCAGACCGGCACCGGCTTCCCACTCTCCTGCATCAGACCGGTTCGTACCAGCTCCGTTTACTGCATCTACCCAGCAGTCCCCTACATCAGCATTGGTTCCTGTAGAGGCCCCATATACTACACATGCCCAGCAGGCTCCTGCATTGGTTCCTCTAGCTGCACCGTTTACTGTGACCTGCCCCAGTCTCTGCATCGCACCGGTTCCTCTAGAGGCACCGTTCTGCACCTGCCCAAGCAGTCTCCTGCATCGCACTGACTGTACCAGCCAGGCTCATGCACTGCCCCTGCCGATCACCGAGGTCTCGGCTCATTGCTGTGGCCACCCGTGTGGTGACCAGGACGCATCTGAAGGCTATGTTCGTGAGTATATGATAACATAACTGCTCTTATCTTGATGTCTTCTCTGCTCAAAGTCTCACATGGTTCAGTGCATTGGTGCCATTGACTAATTTTTGGTGGTATCTCTTGCTTTGAATCAGAAATTGCCTAAAAGTATCTCCAAGGATCTCAATGCTGGCCGAAGGGGCAAGATATCCCTCGTCATGGAGAGTGAAGGTCTCACCGTGGAGGGACGGTACTCTGTCAGTCCCACAGATGGCCGCTTGGCTGTTACTTCCAGGTGGAAAAAGTTCATTGACGGTGCCAAACTTCGCATTGGATCAAAGTTGAAGGTCAAGATCTTTCGATGCCGCTGTGACATGCTGGTCATAAAGTTCGCGGTTGTCTAGTTCTGTTGTCCCATGAGCCCTTAGCAAATGCATTTGTAGTTATACTTATATAAGGTTATCTTATCTGAACTGCTAATTAATTGTATGGGTGGTAAAACTCTGGCAAGCTTTTGCTCTTAGCAAGTATGTATGTATGATCAGCTATTATGATAACTAATGTTTGTGTTCATCTTAATTTGCATTTCCCTTTTAGAAAAAAACTTAATTTCTATTTTGGCTGACCTGTTAGAGAACTATCAGATTGAACCCACAACATGATTCATATAGATTCATTACACTGAGCCACATGTCTTGACCTTGCGATACACTACTTCCATTAATTAGTGCAAGAAGGCTTACCTGAGCTGCCTGAACCATGGCAGATTCGAATCCACCTTATCTATCTAGAAATACAACCTTTGCAGAAAGAGGATTTGCAGTATGGGGAGGCTGACATTGGGGACCCATGAGCCAGCAGCGTCGTCAACGTTTTAAAGGTGGCAGGAGATCGAAAGAAAAAATAAGCCAAAAATCAGTTGGTAAACAAATTCAAGAAAAGAAACATTTACCTTTCTGAGAGTATGACATGCGGGACCCATGAGGCAGCAGCATCCTCAACTATTTCAAGGCGGCAGGGGATCAAAATAAAAAAGGAAATAGCGAGAAATTAATTAGGGTAAAAAATAAATCCATCAAGGAAACTTTTATTGTTCATAGAGGATGACATGTGGGACCGACTTGCCAGCTGCGTCGTCTCGTTTCAAAGGGGCAGGGGATCAAAAGAAAAAGACAAATAGCCAGAAATTAGGGAAAAAAATAAATCCAACAAAGAAAACTTTTATTGTTCATAGAGGATGACATGCGGGACCCATGAGCCAGCTTCCTCAACGTTTCAAAGTCGGCATGAGATTGAAAGAAAAAGTCAAGTGACATAATATCGAGCCAAAAATAATCCAAGAAAAGAAACTTTATTGTACATAGAGGATGACATGCGGGTCCCATTTTGTAGCAGGTCTCAACGTTCCAAGGCGGCACAGGACCGAAAGAAAAATGAAGTAGCCAGAAATCGGGGTGAAAAAAATCCAAGAAAAGAAAGATTTTAATTGGGCATCTGGACATCTGGGCCTTCGAACTATATCTTTGGGCCTTTTGACTCGTACAATTTCAGCCCACTCCAAAACAGAAAGGTCGGATTTTTCTCAAAAAAAAAAAAAAGAAAGTCCTATGCTTCGCAAAAACAAAAAACAAGGAGATTCAACATATAAGTTTGTTTATGTAGATATAAAGATTTAATTTATCCGTTTGCAATAGCTCAGAGCGAAATACAACGTTTATTGTCTGCAATCAAAATATCACATGTTTCTTGTACGGGGAGGCTGACATCGGGGACCCATGAGCCAGCAGAGTCAACGTTTCAAAGGCGGGGGGATCGAAAATAAAAAAAAAGCCAAAAATCAGTTGGTAAAAAAATACAAGAAAACAAAACATTTATCGTTCGAGAGGATGACATGCGGGACCCATGAGGCAGCAGCATCCTCAACGTTTCAAAGTCGGCATGAGATCGAAAGAAAAAGGCAAGTGACATAATATCAGGAGCCAAAATAATCCAAGAAAAGAAACTTTATTGTACATAGAGGATGACATGCGGGTCCCATTTTGTAGCGGTCTCAACGTTTCCAAGGCGGCACAGGACCAAAAGAAAAATGAGGCAGCAGCATTCTCAACAATTCCAAGGCGGCAGGGGATCAAAAGAAAAATAAAGGAAATAGCCAGAAATTAATTAGGGGTCAAAAATAAATCCACCAAAGGAAACTTTTATTGTTCATAGAGGATGACATGTGGGACCGACCTGCCAACAGCGTCCTCATCGTTTCAACGGGGGCAGGGATCAAAAGAAAAAGGCAAATAGCCAGAAATTAGGGGTAAAAAATAACCAGAAAGGAAACTTTTATTGTTCGTAGAGGATGACATGCGGGACCCATGAGCCAGCAGCTTACTCAACGTTTCAAAGGCGGCATGAGATCGAAAGAAAAAGGCAAGTGACCAAATATCAGGAGCCAAAATAATCCAAGATTTATTGTACATAGAGGATGACATGTGGGTCCCATTTTGCAGCAGCGGTCTTTGTAATGCGGTTTGAGATAAAAAGAAAAAGAAAGTAGCGAGTAATTAGGGGTGAAAAAAAATCTAAGAAAAGAAAGTTGATGGACATAGAGGATGACATGCGGGTCCCTTGAGCCAACAGCTTACTCAACGTTTCAAAGGGGGCAGGATCAAAAGAAAAAGGCAAGCCAAAAATCAGAGGGTGAAAAAAAATCCAACAAAGGAAACTTTATAGCACATAGAGGATGACATGCGGGTCCCATGAGCCAGCAGGTTCCTCAACGTTTCAAACGTGGCATGAGATCGAAAGAAAAGGCAAGTGCCCAAATATGAGGAGCCAAAAATAATTCAAGAAAAGAAAGTTTTATAGTACATAGAGGATGACATGCGGGTCCCATTTAGCAGCAGCGGTATCACCATTTGAGAGGCAGCAGGATCGAAAGAAAAAGGCAAGTGCCCAAATATGAGGAGCCAAAAAAAATCCAAGAAAAGAAAGTTTTATAGTACATAGAGGATGACATGCGGGTCCCATTTAGCGGCGGTATCACATTTGAGAGCGGCAGGGATCGAAAGAAAAAGTCAAGTGACGAAATATGAGGTGCCAAAAAAATCCAAGAAAAGAAAGTTTTATAGTACATAGAGGATGACATGCGGGTCCCATTTAGCAGCAGACGGTATCATTTGAGAGCGGCAGGGGATCGAAAGAAAAAGGTAAGTGACCAAATATGAGGTGCCAAAAATAATTCAAGAAAAGAAAGTTTTATAGTACATAGAGGATGACATGCGGGTCCCATTAGCAGCAGCGGTATCACCGTTTGAGAGGCGGCAGGGATCGAAAGAAAAAGGCAAGTGACCAAATTTGAGGTGCCAAAAATAATCCAGAAAAGAAAGTTTTATAGTACATAGAGGATGACATGCGGGTCCCAGGAGCAGGAGCGGTATCACCGTTTGAGAGGCGGCAGGGGATCGAAAGAAAAAGGCAAGTGACCAAATTTGAGGTGCCAAAAATAATCCAGAAAAGAAAGTTTTATAGTACATAGAGGATGACATGCGGGTCCCGTTAGCAGCAGCGGTATCACCGTTTGAGAGGCGGCAGGGGATCGAAAGAAAAAGGCAAGTGACCAAATTTGAGGTGCCAAAAATAATCCAAAAGAAAGTTTTATAGTACATAGAGGATGACATGCGGGTCCATGGCAGCGGTATCACCGTTTGAGAGGCGGCAGGGGATCGAAAGAAAAAGGCAAGTGACCAAATTTGAGGTGCCAAAAAAAACTCCAAGAAAAGAAAGTTGATTGCACATAGAGGATGACATGCGGGTCCCATTTAGCAGCAGCGGTCTCAACGTTTCCAAGGCGGCAAGGGATCAAAAGAAAAAGGAAGTAGCCAGAAATCGGGGGTCAAAAAAAATCCAAGAATAGAAAGAATTTTGGTTCATAGAGGATGACATGGGACCCATGATCCTGCATCGTAAACGGCTCGATGAACGAGATGGCGCGATGTAGAAAAAAACAATGCCAGAGGCTGCCATCTGGGCCCTACATCCCTCGGCGGTGCGGATTTGCGTTGACTCGGCCGGCGAACCCGAGATTTCGAGATGCACCACGTCCCGGGCCACCATACGCCACGTTTTGGCCGCTTTCGTCGGGCTAGGTGGCCTCAAAAACGAGAAAAAAAAAGTTTTGACATGCACCACGGAGGGACCAAAATCGTCGGCCATGGTACACCAGCAACCACGGCGCGACTTCAACTTCGTCGGCCATGGCAACTTTTCTTGTAGTGTTCTATAGAACCTAAATACGTAACTTCTACCACATCTGTCCTATGCGAAGCATGAAAAAGGGTTCTATACAAACTAAATCTACAACATCAAGGGTTCGATCTACAAACATGTAGCATGATTACAGATCTAATCGAACACATCTAGGGTTAAATTGTTTTTAGACACTGGAAGAGGATTCGGCAGAACCAAGGGGACGATGGAGAAGGCACGCTGGCGACGACCGCCGTCGAGCTCATCGTCGTAGCCGGTGAAGAAGCAACCTACATCGCATGGGTCTCGAAAGAGAGAAGAGTTCGAATGGGGGGAAATGATGGATTTAGAATTCGGCGGTGAGAGTGGCCCTAACTAGGGGCGAATTAAGACGGGCGGTGACCGAATTACTCGCGCTACATTTTCGATGCGCTGCAAGAGCTCGCACCATCTTCGACATTTGCAGCTGCTCTTATGCGGCGTTGTCAAAATAGCACACGGTGAGAGTGGCTCCCTGGAAATGGTTGACTCGGCCGTTCCCGCTGGGCATGGTCCCCGGGCTGCTTTGATGCGTGTGCTGGACACTACGTTGGCGTGGAATGGACAAACAATCGGGCCATTTTTTTCTCCCCAACGTTTGTTTTGAGGTGTTGCAGGCTACCAATCGCTTTAGGATGTCAACATTTTTGACCCAAAGCTAGCTCAAATCTGGTCCGACTTTGCATCGACACGGACATAACACAGACACCGCTTTTGTCATCTTTGTCATCCCCCCGGCATGCCAGTCAGCGAACCATTACCAGGCAACTCCAATCCCAAAGCTACCCTAGGGTGACTTGGATGAAGCACCTCCCGCGGCATGCACCCCCAACATGGCCGCTACCGCTGAAGCACCTACTGCCTGAGGCGTCTTCTGTTGCATCCACCATGCTAATGAAGTCGAAGGTCGAGATCACAGCAAAGCAGATGACCGTTGAGAACAGGAAGATCAAAGCCGCAGCCACCACAAACGGTAACGGGCCTTGGAGCATCTAACGGCCATATAGTCGAAGCCCAACACGGGCGCCCTTGTCGCCACAGTAGAAAGCCCTCCTCAAGATCAACCGAACATGCTCGCACAGTTGGTCATGACATGCGCAGAGGTACCATGGCGGTGAGCTCAGGGTCTCCGCGCCCGACCTCTTCTTCCAGGCGGCATCCACCAACACATCGACACCGATGTGCGGGTATGCACCACCGTCTTGCGGTGACGGCGGCGCCGCCCATTTCTCCATCTCACCGCGGGATGGATTGCGATGTGTGCGAGTAAATAGCAATGCCACCATCCCCAAGCGTCCCTTGACCTCAACCGCATACCGTGCTACACTCAAAGACCCCACAGCGATCCCCGTTGGCTCGTTCCGGAGCGCCCGCTGATGGGGTTCGTAGCATAGAAAACAAAAATTCCTACGCAAGACGAATAAATCCAAGATCTAATCTATGGAACACCCAAGATCTAATCAACAAGATCGAAGCAACGAGATTGATAATATACTAACCCTTGATGATTTCCAAAGCCTACGAGATCAGATCTCGTTGTTGATGTAGACGATCGTCCCCTGCTCGCAATCCCAGCACTTCCGTACTCCGTCGCGCGTACGGTGTCGATGAAGCCCTTCCTCTCCCGTTCCAGCGGGCAGCGGAGGTGTGGTAGATCCCCTCGGAATCCCAGCAGCACGACGGCGTGGTGGTGGAGGTGGAGGAGAAATTTGCAGGGCTTCGCCAAGCCTGCGCAGGAAGAAGGAGGAGGGAGAGAGGGGCGGCTAGGGCTTGGGGAAATCATGTGTTGCGCCCCAGCCCTCCCTCCCTCTTATATAGGCGTGGGGGGGCTGCCTTGGCCCCCTCCAAGCCTTTGGGTCGGCCAAAACAAGGGGGGCAACTTCCCCCCCAAGTTAAGTCCCTAATTTTAAGGGATTTGATCTTATCCACTTGATCCAGCCACATGGGCCTTGGGGGGCTGGTGTGCCTGGCCCATGTGGGCCTATGTGACCCCCTCCGGTCCATGTTGGACGTTCGGGATAGGTGGGCCCCACTATGGTACCCTTCGGAACCTTCTAGAACCTCCGGTACAATACCGAAAAATCCTGAACTTTTCCAGTAACCCTGAAAATGACTTCCCATATATGAATCTTATTCTCCGGACCATTCCGGACCTCCTCGTGATGTCTTGGATCCCATCCGAGACTCCGAACAAAAACTTCGGACTCCATCTCATATTCCGAATCTACTTATGCGACATCGAACCTTAAGCGCGTCACCCTACGGTTCGCGAACTATGCAGACATGGTCGAGACTCCTCTCCGAGCAATAACCAATAGCGGGATCTGGAGATCCATAATGGCTCCCACATATTCAACGATGACTTAGTGATCGATTGAACCATTTACATACGATGCCGATTCCCTTTGTCACGCGATATTTTACTTGTCCGAGGTTCGATCATCGGTATCTCCATACCTTGTTCAACCTCGTTACCGACAAGTACTCTTTACTCGTACCGTGGTATGTGATCTCTTATGAACCATTCATATTCTTGCAAGCTAATCAGATGAGATTCCACCGAGAGGGCCCAGAGTATATCTATCCGTCATCGGGATGGACAAATCCCACTATTGATCCATATGCCTCAACTCACACTTTCCGAATACTTAATCACATCTTTATAACCACCCATTTACGCAATGGCGTTTGATGTAATCAAAGTACCCTTCCGGTGTAAGTGATTTACATGATCTCATGGTCGAAGGACTAAGGCAACTATGTATCGAAAGCTTATAGCAAATTGAACTTAATGACTTGATCTTATGCTACGCTCATTTGGGTGTGTGTCCATTATATCATTTACCTAATGACATAACCTTGTTATTAATAACATCCAATGTTCATGATCACGAAACCATGATCATCCATTAATCAACAAGCTAGTTATACAAGAGGCTTACTAGGGACTCCTTGTTGTTTACATAACACACATGTATCAATGTTTCGGTTAATACAATTATAGCATGGTATGCAAACATTATCATAAACACAAAGATCTATTATAATAACCATTTTATTATTGCCTCTTGGGCATATCTCCAACAGTCTCCCACTTGCACTAGAGTCAATAATCTAGTTTACATATGTAAAGATATAACACCTTGGCCTTCTGGTGCTTATCATGTTTTGCTCACGGGAGAGGTTTTAGTCAACGGATCTGACATGCTCAGAAACGTATGTATTTTGCAATTCATTTGCGTCTCAACGCATCACTCATTTTCCAAATGAGTCGGCATTAATTGTATATGCTTAGTCCTCTGGTGGAACCTTAATTCCGCGGTCTGAAATAAGTCACTAATATTGTCACACAATATAGCTTCAAAATTCTGACACTGTCGAAACTACACCAAGTTCTCCAAGAACTCTTCGACTTAACATCCTCAGTCATTGTCAATGAATACTCTGCCTTCGTTTGTAGAATCCGTCACAATATTTAGAACTCATCCAAATCTAGCATAGACTTGTTCTAGCTCATTGTGCTACCTTTTAAATAACTCTTAGCCTAATTGAGATTGAAATTTTATTTTTATATGTGACCAAACTAATATCGGTGCAACACCTTACAGCGATTTGTTTGTCATTACCCCATATAAAAACTATATATATATATATATATATATATATATATCCTTGGTTCTTCTAAAGTACTCAGGGATATTCTTACTGTTGTCCAATGATCATTACATGAATCATTCTGGTACATGCTCGTAACACTTTAGAGCACAGGACTTCTGACTTTGTACATATTATTCGTGATCTAAAATCACTCATGTGTATTTACTCATCGAGTGTCAAATACACTCAAGTCTTGTTAAACCTTCACATGAAAAGAACACCTTCTTAATTGAACTACTTCAATATCTATTCTATGTACTTAAACTTAAACTTATTATGTGTTTCTATCTATCTTCATAGATCTTGACACTAAATATGTTTCAATTCATATCCTTTCATTGATGTTAATTCTCAATGAAACCTTTTAAATCAATTATATAATTACACTATTTATAATCAACGATATGTTCTACATAAAGTATTATAAATATGTCTCAGCGCTCCCACTTAATTTCTTGCAAATGCAAGCATCTTCATCGTTTCTGATGGAATCAAAACTCTTTGATTATTTCATCCGGTGAAGATTCCAACTCCATGATACTCACTTCATCCAATTGAAGTTTGTATACCTATCTAGTATTCCACGGAGGCAAAACTCTTGGTTGTATCTAGTATACATCCTTCATACACACTTCTGGCAAGGAATGTATTTCTGCCATCCTACTATCATATCTCATAAAAAAATTTGTAGCGATTACTAGAATAATCCACATAGACTTTAAGCATTGCCACGGAAGATCTAATCTTATCGTAGTCAACTCTTTGAACTTTTTCGTAAACTGCTTTTTTTTTTTTTTTGCTTCTTTAAGGATATTCCATCCAAGTCCATCTACTTTATAGATCCATTTACTTTCAAAAAGTATTCACCTATCTTGGATTTCATGGCGCATAGCCATTTTAACGGAGTCAGGGCCCATCATAACTTCTTTGTATGTAGTTGGTTTATCATTGTTCAAAAATAATCCTTTGTCCACAAATCATTTATTTGATTACAAAATAAACCACATCTACAAGGTTCAATAAGTACTTTGATCTCCATGACTATAACACTTTGTAGACATGGGAGCCATGATCTTCGTAGCTGCTTCCGGAACCATTTCCGATGTTGTGCTACTCTGATCATCATGCTCAGGTTCATAAACCTTATCAAGTTCTATTGTCCTCCCACTCAAATAGTTCGCTAGAAACAATTTCTTTGAAATAAGTAAGAAACATTGACAAACACTTTTGTCTTTGACTTCATAGTGGAAAGAATTCCCAATCAATTTCATGGGATAATCAACAAAGACATTTATCCGATTTTGGCTGTAAACTCATTTACTTATGCTATGCATACCAAAATTTATGAAAGGACCATTTAGGGTTTATACCCATGCCATAACTCGTATGGTGTCATTTCAATGGATCATGATGATGCTCTATTCAGTGTAAAAGCGATAGTCTCTAAAGCATAATTCACAAAAAATATAATGGCATCATTTTATATTATCTCATCATTAATCCAACAAGGTTTGGATACGTCTCTTGGATACTCCGTCATCATTATGATACTCCAAGAAACGTGAGGTTGTAGAACAATTTCATAACTCTCTTAGATGTTCGCTAAAACTCGTAATTCAAATGTTTCCACCATGATCCAATCACAGATATTTGACTTTTCTATTACGATGATTTCCACTTCATGCTGAAATTTATTTGAATCCATTCAAATGTTTCAAACTTCTTCCTTATCGAATATATCCACATATATATACTCAATTCATTGTTAGAAGTTTTCATGAAGTAAAAGAATCTCCCGCACACAACTATGCCCAGTGAACCATATACATCACTATGTATGTTTCCACTAAGTTAGTTGCCCGTTCAACTCTTGGCCTATGAACGGTATTTAAGTCATTCTCTTTTAGAAGAGATTTGCAAGCGCCAAACGATTCCAAGTCGAATGACTCCAAAAATCCATTCAAATGGAGTTCCTTCATGCGTTCCTTTCTAACATGACCTAAATGGCGGTTCCACTAATGAGTGGAATTCACATCATTTGCCTTATGGCATTTTAGCGTCAGTGTTATGTATGTGTGCTTCACCATAAAGATTTATAATAACTTATCCATCGTACATGGAATGTTGTTACAATTTGAACAACTCATTGTTTTCATTTAACCAGAACAAGAATAACAATTATAAAGTTCTTTATTATAAATCTGAATGGCTAGACAGAATGCCAACGACGAACATAATAACACTTTATTTTTGTTCCAGACGTGCATTCCTATCACATTCCTTTTCAGTCACTTAGGCCAATGTATTCTTGTATTGCGTTGTTTTGTATGACACCTCATACCAACCAATATGGTACTAATACCCAAGAATTCCATTTTGTGACCAAACAAGGAATACATTCATAACATGTATATCATCTATATACACCTGAGCTAGACTTTCTAGTCTTTTCTTTCTTTCTGCCAAAATATTTTTTGTAGTTTCTCTTTTAGTTTTCCTCATTCTCAGAAAACACTTCACTTTCAATGACTTCTAAGTCCATTGGTCAAATACCAATAACCTTGAGGTTCTTACTTTGAAGTTGATCATCATATGACAAGTGTTCCAGATTTCACTATTAGTAACTTTGTAATATGATGAACAATTTCACTCATAATTTTATCCATCATATCATGACGACTTTCCGAGACCATGTCTGTACATGCTAGGCTCGTAAAGTTTAACCTCAGTATTCGCATGTGCAAATCTGGCTTGCACCCGTTGTATGCACACGTAGAATCTATCACACCCGATCATCACGTGATGCTTCGAAACGACGAGTCTTAGCAACGGTGCATACTAAGGACGATCACTTCATGGATATGCGAATATCGTTAGTGCCCAACTAGTTGGAGGATTGGGACGCCTGGCGTCTTCAACCTTCGTACATTCCCATAAAACTTATGAGTTTATGTAGTCTCACTAGATTATATTCTATCATCTTGCAATAAGGTCTTAGATATCACATATATCTCATACCTTGCTTATTTCTGAAAACAAAATTTTCAGCTCCTTACTTTTCAAACAGATTTGAACTTCAAGTTTCATGGAGGCAAGATGATTCTAGGTACTAATTGAAACCATTGTTCTTTGAATCATTAATGAGAAGTTTACTAAAAATTTGCAATAGGACTTAATCATTTCTTGATTCTTTAACAATACGGTACCAGCCCGTAGAGTTACTTGTCAGACTTAACAGTATTTCTATCTCAATTACAAGACTAGCGCATGGTAGATAACGGATGCCAATTCTACAAATTTAATTCAAAATACTATTCAGACTATGTTCATGATAATTAGTTCATGTTTTAATCTAATTACTAATGAACTCCCACTTAATACAACATCCCTCATAGTTGTTAAGTGGCACATGATCCACATCCACTACACCAAAACCGATCATCACGTGAGATGATGTAGCTTCAATGGTGAACATCAACATGTTGATCATATCATCCATATGACTCGTGTTCAACCTTTCGGTTTCCGTTGTCCCGAGGCCATGTCTGTACATGCTAGGCTCGTCAAGCAAACCCAAGTATTTCGCGTGTGCAACATGGCTTACACCCGTTGTATGTGAGCGTAGAATCTATCACATCCGATCATCACGAGATGTTTCGAGACGACGAACTGTAGCAACGGTGCATACGAGGGGAGAACACTTTATTATCTTGATATTAATGTGAGGGATCATCTTATAATGCTACCGTCGCGATCTAAGCAAGATAAGATGCATCAAGGATTAACATCACATGCAATTCATAATATGTGATATGATATGGCCTTTCTTCTTGTGCTTTTGATCTCCATCTCCAAAGCACATGATCATGATCTCCATCATTACCAGCATTGCACCAAGGTCCATGGCGCCGCTTCATGGTTGTCCATCACTTATAGCTACTATAACAACTACTTGAAATAAAGCTATTACATGATGAATAGACACGCAGGTCTTTAACAAAAATTAAAGACAACCATTAGGCTCCTGCCGGTTGCCATAATACAACAATGAACATCTCATACATCAAATATAATCATCATCACATCATGGCCATATCACATCACCAAACCCTGCAAAAACAAGTTAGACGCCTCTAATTTGGTTTGCATATTTTACGTGGTTTAGGGTTTTCGAGTAAGATCCAATCTACCTACGAACATGAACCACAACGGTGATACTAGTGTTGACAATAGAAAGTGCAAATTGGAATCTTCACTATGGTGGGAGAGACAGACACCCGCAAAGCCACTTATGCAATACAAGTTGCATGTCAAGCGTGGAGCAAGTCTCATGAGACGCGGTCATGTAAAGTTAGCCCGGGCCGCTTCATCCCACCATCCCGCAAGATGCAAAGTACACAAACTAAAGCAACAAAAGAATCAACGCCCACAAAACCATTGTGTTCTACTCGTGCAACAGATCTATGCATAGACATGGCTCTGATACCACTGATGGGGTTCGTAGCATAGAAAACAAAAATTTCCTACCGCAAGACGAATAAATCCAAGATCTAATCTATGGAACACCCAAGATCTAATCAACAAGATCGAAGCAACGAGATTGATAATATACTAACCCTTGATGATTTCCAAAGCCTACGAGATCAGATCTCGTTGTTGATGTAGACGATCGTCCCCTGTGCTGCAATCCGGCAGCACTTCCGTACTCGGTCGCGCGTACGGTGTCGATGAAGCCCTTCCTCTCCCCGTTCCAGCGGGCAGCGGAGGTGTGGTAGATCCCTCGGAATCCCAGCAGCACGACGGCGTGGTGGTGGAGGTGGAGGAGAAATCCTGCAGGGCTTCGCCAAGCCTGCGCAGGAAGAAGGAGGAGGGAGAGAGGGGCGGCTAGGGCTTGGGGAAATCATGTTGCGCCCCAGCCCTCCCCTCCCTCTTATATAGGCGTGGGGCTGCCTTGGCCCCCCCTCCAAGCCTTTGGGTCGGCCAAAACAAGGGGGCAACTTCCCCCAAGTTAAGTCCCTAATTTTAAGGGATTTGATCTTATCCACTTGATCCAGCCACATGGGCCTTGGGGGCTGGTGTGCCTGGCCCATGTGGGCCTATGTGACCCCCTCCGGTCCATGTTGGACGTTCGGGATAGGTGGGCCCCACTATGGTACCCTCCGGAACCTTCTAGAACCTCCGGTACAATACCGAAAAATCCTGAACTTTTCCGGTAACCCCGAAAATGACTTCCCATATATGAATCTTATTCTCCGGACCATTCCGGACCTCCTCGTGATGTCTTGGATCCCATCCGAGACTCCGAACAAAAACCGGACTCCATCTCATATTCCGAATCTACTTATGCGACATCGAACCTTAGCGTGTCACCCTACGGTTCGCGAACTATGCAGACATGGTCGAGACTCCTCTCCGAGCAATAACCAATAGCGGGATCTGGAGATCCATAATGGCTCCCACATATTCAACGATGACTTAGTGATCGATTGAACCATTTACATACGATGCCGATTCCCTTTGTCACGCGATATTTTACTTGTCCGAGGTTCGATCATCGGTATCTCCATACCTTGTTCAACCTCGTTACCGACAAGTACTCTTTACTCGTACCGTGGTATGTGATCTCTTATGAACCATTCATATGCTTGCAAGCTAATCAGATGACATTCCACCAGAGGGCCCAGAGTATATCTATCCGTCATCAGGATGGACAAATCCCACTATTGATCCATATGCCTCAACTCACACTTTCCGAATACTTAATCACATCTTTATAACCACCCATTTACGCAATGGCGTTTGATGTAATCAAAGTACCCTTCCGGTGTAAGTGATTTACATGATCTCATGGTCGAAGGACTAAGGCAACTATGTATCGAAAGCTTATAGCAAATTGAACTTAATGACTTGATCTTATGCTACGCTCATTTGGGTGTGTGTCCATTATATCATTTACCTAATGACATAACCTTGTTATTAATAACATCCAATGTTCATGATCACGAAACCATGATCATCCATTAATCAACAAGCTAGTTATACAAAGGCTTACTAGGGACTCCTTGTTGTTTACATAACACACATGTATCAATGTTTCGGTTAATACAATTATAGCATGGTATGCAAACATTATCATAAACACAAAGATCTATTATAATAACCATTTTATTATTGCCTCTTGGGCATATCTCCAACACCCGCGGCCTATACTAGGAAATGCCAGGCTCATTTGACCTGGCAACGATGTATCTGGCTATTATGCAGCCCCCCATGATGGACTTTGCAGCGGCAATGTAACCTCGCCCCAGGCAGTTTGTTCCCACGCCGTCGCCCACCACGTCGGCCGATCAGGCCTACTATAATAATGTGTGCATCATGGAGAACATGATCAATGGATGCCAAGGTGGGCCTGACATCGAGGATGACCCACTGTTCAAGGACAACCTCACCAAACCATCAATGCTCAAACCCACTACCAAAGCAAAAGAACCGGCAACTACATTGATCTTGAGGACAAGATAATTGGAAAATATCCTATTAGTGATGCCGAGCAAAATTGGGGATTTTGGAAGAGAATCCATGACTACTTCCATGATCATAAACGCTTTGGGTAACACCGTTTTGAGAATGATCGCAATAAATTGTCTATTCAAAAAGGTTGTCATTTATCCAAACAAAATGCAACAAGTTTTGCATGGTGCACGATCATGTGATCAAACACCCCCCGAGCGAAATCGGCATGAAAGGATTGGTAAGTTTCGCCCCTTGGACACAACTGAATTATATGTTGACAAGCATACATACATTTCCATCTTATTCTCTCTCGTAAATTCTAGGTATGGCAAGCTTTGGAGTATTTCAAGGAGGTAAATGGTGGTAAATATTTTACCTTGATTGCCCCAAGTTTCAAGAGGGCTATGAGGCGTACAAGAAACCCTTTCTTGGAAGCAATAGTGCCAAGGATGCAACGGTGATTAATCTTGATGGTGTCCAACCTTTCGCAAGAATGAGCTCCCGTGACAACCAAGACCAACATGAAGCATGATTCTTCGGCACTTCATTTTGTCGGCGCATTGAAGGACTTGTATGTTGAAAAGGAAATGTCAAATGAGAAGAGGGGTCAGATGTACAAAAAATAAAGGTTGAGATTGATGAGGCCAATGCAAAATCAAGAGCCAAGGAGGTGGAGCTCAAGTAAAAGGAATTAAAGCTTATTGCAATGTCATGTACGAAGTATAATGTGATCATACGTAAAGATGTTCAATGAATAAAGTACACGAACTAGAGATAACGACATCAAATACAAGATATAGCAGGAAGAACTAATTTATGTATGATCACATTATACTTCGTACATGTTTTACTCTCTTTGTCCTATGAAATTTGTATTAGATTTGTTGAAATTTGAACGTATTAGTGTATACAATACACTCAAGTTTTGGCAAATCTAAGAACAACTTTCATAGGATGAGAGAATATTAATTACCTTTTATACGTCACATGGATACATAAAGTACCAGTGTTCATGTCAGGAAAAAACTTAAGACTAGTAATTTAACAAGATTCACCAAAACCGGCCGATACGGCGAGTGGCACTGGCCGGGGAGTATCACTCCCGGACATCGGATAGATCACCTTGATGGTGGCCGCCGCCAACTTGAAGTGAACAATAGAAGATCAGACATTGCACGTGTGGAAGCTTAGCGCCACACGATGAGTGCTGATCGTGGTTGCTGGATGATCAGAGCCTCGTTGACGATCATCACAAACTAATTGACAACAGAGACATCACACGAGGATATTCGACAGAGGAGGCGCGCGACAGGGAAAGCAGGCCAACCAAGATGTCGTTCTCTTGCTGTATCAAATGATTGCGAAGGGGAAAGGTTATTGGCGTTTCTACATAAGCGCAAGCAGAGAAAGCGACCTTAACCCAGAATTATGGCAGTACCCTGTCTCATTCTCCTGCTCTCTCTCTAACCAGCGGCCTCGATTCAAGTTTGAATAGTTACTACAGTTGAATTCTCTCTCCACCAAAGAATTGCAAATCAACTTTGAATAATTCTTGTTCAATAACAGAGAATTACTAATTAAGATGAAGATTTTGTACCAAAAAGTTACTGCTACTAGAAAATCACAAGTAAAACAACTCTAGCGCGCATTGGTCATGTTGTATGGGAAAAGTGCGGTAGAAAATAAACTGAAAATTATTGCGGTGGATGATGTAGCGAACAGTTCATTGATGTTGTTTATGCCGCAGGGTCGAAATTTAACGGTCCAAGCATTGTTCATGCACACATCACTATTTAAATGAACAGTGGCGCGATGTGGGCCTTGGCACTGCGACACACCCATGCATGTAGGGTGATCATGGTGTGATCTCTAAAAAAAAGGTAGTAACATATGTCCCAAATAGAGAGAAAAAATACCTATTTGAGCAACTACCGTCGATTTTTTATCAGAGAATTAGTATAGGGACGATCAGCAGCAGATTTTCCCGGATAGAAGAGCTTACAAAATAACCATTGAGCAACCACCGTCGAAAGAATGTTGTCGAAGAATTGCTGGAGGCGGTCAGAAGAAGATAGGTTTATTTTCTTGAAATTTTTTGACAAATAGTAGTTGATTATGGTGTTTCCTGTAATTAGCGTAGGAGAACCCGAAGCTAGAAGTTACCATTGGAAAGTTACGAACGAGAAATTGCTCCTGGACATTTACTGTTCATGTTCCACTCAAGAATTACTACTAAAAATACTGTCAAGAAATTATGCAGTGTAGAAAATTTACCGTTCAACAATTATTCGCTAGTAAAAGAAGTGTTGAAAACTTACGGCCAAATAATTACCATAATAGAAGACATGACAAATAGTGAAATCTTTTGTTTCCTGTAATTATTGTAGGAGAACCCGAAGCTAACGGTCACCATTGAAAAGTTCGGGTGGAAAAATACTTCTAAATAATTAGTGTTCATGCTCCATTGAAGAACTACTGCAAAAAATTGCTTTCGAGAAATTATGTTTCTACAAAAATTACTGTTAAATAAGTACTTGCTGATAATAAAAATATTGAATAGCCAAATAATTACCCCCAAAATACCATGACACGTGTTTCGCAATTCATTCTGCATATATCATTACAAAGGGTTTTTCAATACGAATCAACGATATTAATTACGTACAATATAATTAAGATTTTCTTCCTTTTTTTTACGAAGATCGTCTTGAAATACATGTTGGTGTGTTTTCGTTGTGAGGAGACACTAGTAGAAAAGAGTGCTTTGGGTTTTTGCTCCAAAGAGCATTAGCCGGTTTTAGTGGCAGACTAAAGGAGTCATTAGCACCGGTTCGTGCGGTCTGGACGTCCAGGGGACCAGCCGCGGTATTAGCACCGATTCGTGCGGGATCTTAGCACCGATTTGTGCGGGATCTTTAGCCGGTTCATGACCAGTTCCCCAGCTTGGAAACAAGAAAAACTCGTGCCCCACAGCTCCAAGTGTATCCCGATGTCCTACAATGCCTTGATCCATTTGGTAGCACTATACAAAGAGGAGGCGGATGCGGCCGGTATGAGTACTTAAGCCGCATCGAATTCATGCACACGGATGATGTCCAAGTGCAGCCGGTACCAGTACGGGCAACCTCTTGTCAGAGCCGAGGAGTTGCCTAATCTATCAACACAACTGCGAAGACTGCATAAGTGGTACATGGATGCATGAGGACGGTCAGAACTGGATCATGATGGCAATCAAAGATGAGCACTACGGGCGTGGAAATGACGTGATAAACATCGAATTTTCTGAATTATTTCAGTTATTCAATCAAGACGCCCTCGACAAATCTCTATGAGTGTCAATTGTCTGTAATTATTATTTATGTAATTAAGTCTCTACCGTGGCTCGTCCATTTGCAGAATGAAGATCCGCGAATGCCGACAGGAAAATCTATGACATTGGGTTCGTTGACCCATATACCGTGCATGAGTATGTTGTCAACCGCTCCCAAGGACACGGAGGATAACTTGGTGGTACATGCCCGAAGGAAACACTCAAACAAAAGGGAAATACTATTTCCTTACAACTTTGCGTGAGTGTTACTATCTTGAACACATTAAATCTTTTTCGCATACTCCATGTGTTAAGTGTAATTGATGAGTTATGCATATGTCCGTAGGTTTCACTATATCCTGCTAGTCATTGAACCTGACGCCGGAGTAGCAGAAGTCATGGACTCGAAAAGTAAACCCCTTGATGTGTGGGCATGGCTGATATGCTCCAGAGGGCTTGGAAACGGTTCACCAACAAAGCTCCGGGTGCGTTACTAGCTAGGTCGCGCATCTCTTTGATTCTAGTTTCAATACCATTATTATCATCCCTGATTATTATTTTGATTGAACTTTGTTCTCGTAAAGTGCTTGAGGCAAGAGGACGGGAATAATTTATGCGGGTTCTACGTTTACGAGTTCATTCGCTAGAATACCCACCAGGGAGCCCAAATTTTAGATCAACTTGAAGTACATAAACAACATTCATAACTTTATTTATCACCTTGTGCTTCATTCACATACATACATATATATATACTGACCACCTTCTTGAAATTATTAGATCCAACGGTTGCGGAACGGTCTTCTAGCAACCGAGCACGTACGAGCAATTCAAGAAGAACTGACGGGATTCTTACTTGAGCAAGTCATAGCTCCAGACGGAGAACACTATGTGGCCGACATTTTAGATAGAAATTATTTTGGAAGTTGATGTAAACAATATGCATGAACGTGTGTCACTTCGATCGATATATTCATAACGTTTTTATGTAATATAATGGTTTCCTATATATATGTGTGTGCATTATAACGTGTTTCAAATGGAGGCAGAGTCTGCCGCGGCAGCATTTTAGTGTAAATTTCCTGCCGCGGCAGCGTTTTAGTGCAATTCCCTGCCGCGGCAGGGAAGGGCACCAAAACCCTGCCGCGGCACAACCCCGAACCGGTGCTAAAGGTCCTCCGCCGGGCGCTCCACAGCGGGCCGGGCCTGTTACCCCTGGCAGCTCACTAGGATCTCTAGACTAGCCCCACCAACACATGTCTTTCCTGCGCACTTTGTCCTCACTCGTGCGCACCCGGAACTACTCTGCCTTGGCCACCCATCCTCAAATTACTCCGGGTAGCACGCTTAACCTCCGAGTTCCTTTCGTGAGCTCTGTGAAAGAAGTTGCAACTTGTTGGTATGAGTATCATATCAATCCTATTAAGCCCTAGGCCAGGATGTCACACTCATCCCCTTAGAAGATCGACGCCCTCGTCGATCAGCCCCAGGCCAGGAACGTCCCCTCTTGGCACACGTCTGTGCGTCCAGTGTCGGCACATGTGCCATGCTGTGTGCCACGACGGGCCACACCAGCCATGCGCAACATGCCCAAACCCCTGACCCGCACACGTCCGTGTTACCGCGAGGGTTGGCTCTGATACCAAATGTAACACCCCGATCACCCCAGGCCGGGCCTGTTACCCCTGGCAGCTCACTAGGATCTCTAGACTAGCCCCACAGACCAACACATGTCTTTCCTGCGCTCTTTGTCCTCACTCGTGCGCACCCGGGAACTACTTCCCGGTTGGTCACCCATCCTCAATTACTCCGGGCCAAGCACGCTTAACCTCGGAGTTCTTTGCTGATGAGCTTCCGGAAAAGAAATTGCAACTTGTTGGTATGAGTATCCTATCAATCCTATTAAGCCCTAGGCCAGGATGTCACAAATGCAGATGTCTCTCTTCACTACAGTACACCATGAAACATGTCGACGCCACGATGCTGCTGCTCTTTCTAATCACCATGGCGACGTTTCACCTGTAATTGCGCAGAGGATTTTTTAAACCAGGAGATGAAGAGGCCTGATGAGAGAGATTTGAACCAATGACCCACTTATGTATTGATCCAACCATCCAGCCCTATCGCTCACTTTTTTTCTTTCTCACATAGTGGATGGTCTTAGGTGAAAGTAAGAGGATTTTTCTAGAAATGGGGAACTCCTCGGCCTCTCGCATCCAAAGGATGCACACAGCCTTTTATTGCATCATCCAAAAATAGTTGTGAATACAAAACGAACATAGGATCATGGATCGGCTAAAGTTGTGACATGAATCAACCATCTAAAAAAAGAGGACAAAGACGATCTAAGCATCTTGTAATCTATTAATATGCCGCCAACCACCCTGGTTGAAGATAGCCCGAACGACCGCCATCAAGCGAGTGCACCCAGAATCCATATGTGCCCGCTGGTCCTCGGGGAGTAGATGGGACCACATATTTATCCAGTAAGTAGTTCGATGAATAGCCTGCAAAAATTAAGAAGAACCCGCACCATTAAAAACAATATCGTTTCGACAATTCCAAATTGCCCAAAGTAAAGCGCAGACTCCTATACGAATTCGCTCTTTAACAACTTTGTCAATACCATTCAGCCACTTCCCAAACAAGTTTTTAACATTTGTTGGAGCAGGAATGAAAGTAAGAGGATAGAGTTTTGTGTTCCTTTCACAAAGCCTAAGAAATGGGTACGCGTTGGAACTAGGCAAAACTAGAGATAACGATAGGGCACATTATACTCCGTACATTGTTGTATGTCACATATATACATAATACATAAGAACAAACAGTATTGATGTTCATGTCACCGATCATGCGAAATGGGAAAAAAACACAAGAGGCCGATACAGCAAGTGGCACTGGCCGGGGAGTATCATGCTTGGACATCGGACAAGTCACCTTGACGGTGTATGCCGGTGCTAAACTGAACTGAATAATGGAAGATCATGCATTGCAGGCCGGGGAGGCTCTGCACCACGCGATGAGCGCTGATCGTGGTTGCTGGATGATGAGAGCCTTGTAAAGGATCCCCTCACAACTAATTGGCAACAGAGACGCATACAAGGATATTCGACAGATGATGCGCGCGGTAGGGCAAGCAGGCCAACCTGCTTGAGGGGAAATCAAAATTGCTTCACACACGACGTTCTACGTCCGATAACTGTACGAAGATCCCTTGAAGCCCTTTCCTGCTTGCCTTCCCTCAAAGCGCCATCTCCCTGCTTCTTCCGTGTGTTCCCGAGCATGGCCTTTGCATCAGGACGTCGCCGGTGTGTAAACGCCGGTGATCCAACCACTACTGGGCCGATATGGGTTCAAGGTGCCATCTCTACGCCACGGAGATGGAGCTCGTGGAGGAGAAGACGCTCCTGCACCGCATTTTATGCCGCCGCAGCCACGACATGCGTCGCGCCAGCAGCCATGCCTTGTCTCACCGTCCGGCCACAGCATCGGTCTTCCGATGCCATAGCCGTGGTTGAGCCAGCGCACAATGTCACCATCCGCCGCTGTGACGCCCATCTTCTCCCTCATCCCCCGCTAGATCTCTTCATCTCTTCCTTCTACATCCTCTAGCCCTTAGTCATGGCGTGTCGTGATTTGAAGAAGACGAAAATACGAGATGAATAGGGAAGTTGTGAGTAATTTTTTTCCTGACCAGGTTGGTGCTAAACGCTGAGTCCCCCTCCGCACCTCAACTCAGCACACACTATTACTTTCCGACGTCGTACCAAAATCGTACAAAATTAATCGTACGTATAGAAGCGCTCAGGGGAAATAGGCTCACATGTGCCATATGTTCTACATGATGAAAAAAACTTGTGTAACCATCACGGCGCCCTTGTAGTTTGGTTTCTTTCAATATTTATGTTTTGAGGCGAGCATAATTGACAATCTAATTAATTCACGACCTAACAATTTTATAAAGTCCTATAGCTTTGATGTCAATACATTGCAAAGGATGGACACTATTGTCTCTAACATCTCTGTTGGTGATCTAAAGCTACATGATGCCTTCTAAATGTCCTCAGGTCCTAGCTTCTTGTGGCTAGATTTTTACGGTCCTTCTTATCTTGACACCACGGCAATTCGCACCACAATTGTACGTGACATGTTTTTGCTGACTAGGAAATAAAAGTTATAAGTAGCACGTTATCTTTTTGCTGCAGCTTCATTATAACGGACGTAATACATTCGTGCTAAAGCTGTGCATGTTTTTAGCGTTAAACAGAATTAGTTGTGAATCCAGACCAATTTGCTAAGGTGGGGCAAGCCTAAATTGGGCTAGGCCTTTTCTATTTTCTTCTAGCGGATATTATGGGTTGGGCCAAATCTTAGGGTGGGGCCCACCCTATCCTTCCACTCACCTGGCTCCGCCATTGAATAGAATCTTCCGCTAATAGCTCACTAAATCACGATAAAATACAAAATAGGGCTAAAATTAGTTATTTATCCCTCTAGGCTCAAATGTTTCTATATTAGAATTTAAAAGTTAGACCTAGTTATCGAATATACATTTATGCAATATTTTATTACTACGAATAACATAATTGTTGAGTAGATAAATTAGCATTGAATCATTGAAATTTTTGTCATATTTATAGATGATGCGGATATTTGATGCCTGTTTTTTCTATGACTTTTTTTTGTTTTGTAGAAAAAAAGCTAAATGGCTAGCTTCGATATATAGTTTTCTTATGGGATTTACTAGTTCTGAAGTAGCTGAGAACTAACTTCATGCTTAGTCAAGTTCTAGACCATTTGATTTGCATCGTGATTCACACTAGTCATGAGTTGCACCATAAGTTGCAACTAAGATTGATGACACCATCTAACTAAAAACGAACTTAGTTCCCAGTCGACTCAGAAATAGTCATAACCCTTTTCCTTAAAGCGCCTAGGAATGTGGCTGCTAAGAGGTATAGCCCGCTACTTTAAACTTTGCTAGAAATTGAGTAGTACTAGTATAGCAGAACACATAGTTCACTCAAGTGATAGGTCCAGTTTAAACTCAAATTAATTCATCTGGGTCCTTTCGTAATCGTTTATCGGAAGCAGCAGAGATGTTGGCTCGCGATTCAAAATTTTGTAAGTAGTAAAGAAACTGAATTAGTTCAGATGTACCATCTCGCTGTGCACTACTTGTACATTTTGTCTGTCGGATCTGTAGCAGGATGTCAACGTGCACCCTGTCTTCCACGTTCAAGCATGTGGGTATACCTTCTTTAAAAGTTAAAACTGTTAATAATACATGTCCTCGATGCGAAAATATATATGAATTCCACAAGTTGTAGCGCATTGACCTAAGTACCGATCGATGCATTTCATTTGTGGATGCTCCTAGAGCGCTCGTGACAGACAGGTCAACTTGACACTGTATGCCGCCAACTTGAGCTGAGTATAATGGAAAATAGCAACCACGCGTTACATGCCTGGGGAAGCTCTCCGCCACGAATATTGCAGATGATCAAATTAAGCCGTGTAACGATCATCATAAACTAATTAGTGATTGAGACGCACATATCGTGATCAAGAAGGGGAATAGTACCATACTACAGTATTGCTCCGTATGATCCGCCAACCAACCAAAACCCGTCGTGTCCTCCTCCCGCTCGCCCGCGGTATGATCTTGCTAGAAAAACGAAACACCGAACGACTGTGAAAGTGAAAGGTTGGCGTTTGGTTTAAAAAAAAAAGGTTGGCGTTTCAAGATAAGGGCGATGCAAGGAAGCGTCCTTAATCGTGTATGTAGAAATTTGTGGCTTGCAATATTTTATATGGTCTCTACATTGTTATACTTTTGAAATTGAATCCTGAAATGACTAATGTGAAATTACATTTAAAAAACATATTTAAAGAAGCCAACTTGGCTATACTAGAATACGGTGTATAATGTAGAATAGTGGATTTATACTCGGGAATAGTACAAAGTGGAATGCCATGTTGTTCATAGAATTAGCTCTATGGATTGTTAAGCCTGCGAGTTTGATTCAGGATTCAAACTGAACGGACGTTGCGTTTGCGACCTAATTAATTAACAGTATTAATTTGGACTCAATGGATTTTCTTTCTCTCTCCTTCTTCCTCCAATGAGCTGAGAGGGATCTTGGCCGACGGGATTTAGGGTGACTTGTTTTGGGCTTCTAGGTGCCAAACCGGAGTGGCCAAGAAGCGAGCGCATAGTGCAAATCCAGAAACTCCCCCAGACCAGTTTCCCGAGCTTCTCCGAAAGTTAGCCGAACCGGTATGTCAACGTCCCCTGGAGTTTAGTTCATTTTACAGGAGATGCCACCCCGAAGTGGTTGTTGGTCACCGAATAACGAAAAGGAAAAAAAATAAAAGAAAACGGAACCCATCTCTTCCCATCCCTCATTTCTCCCCGAATCCTGGACGAGCCCGTGTTCGCTAGGGTTCCACCACCGCCGGCCCCGAAGTGGCGCATTCTTCTTTCCATTCCACATTTCCACGATCCTCTGACGCAAACGAAGATCATCACCGCATGCATGTGTTTGCACAACTTCATTCGCGACAGTAAGCTACATGATGCCCATTTCGATAGGATCGAGCGGGCCTCATATATCCATGAGGATAGCGCATCTTTTACCAGTGGACACACTTCCTCTTCTGCTGATGGCGCCATGGCACAACTACGCAAGGACATTGCTGAGAGTTTAGTTGCGTGAGAAGTTTTGTAGTTATGAATGCACTATGACATTTTTCTATTTTGAATTGTACTAACTTATACTACGACACCATATTCTAATTATTATTAGACTTTCCTTAATTTTCTTGATTCATTTATAGCTGCATTTTCACTAAAAACGACCATATCTATGGTATTATAAGTTATTTTGAACACATATCCAATTTAGCTACATTACAAACATTTCACAACTTAACACACCTCAAATAAGCCAAATTTCTAGAAGCCCAAAAAAATAGGAGGAGCTTACTTCTAGGAGTTTCTTCCCACCACAGTTTCTCCCCACCATTTTCTATAAGATTGCTTCTGCATAAGCAGGAGCCAAAAAAAAATCGCCCTTAGCCTCTATGGTAGTTTTCCCGCTTGATATGCGTTGAACCAAACCCAGTGTAATTTCCTCTCAATGTGCATTCATTAATTTCTATGTCAAAAACTATATGGCTTATATTTAAAAACGAAAGGAGTAGTTTACAGCTCACTCAAGTGGTAGGTCGAACTAAACTCAAAACAATTCATTTGGGTGCTTTCGTTTATCGGAAGCAGCAGAGATGTTGGCTCGCGATTCAAAATTTTGTAAGTAGTAAAGAAAACTTAATTAGTTCAGCAGTACCATCTACTTGTACATTTTGTCTCTGGGTTTGTGCCAGGATGGCAACGTGCACCTGGCTTCAAGATTTAAGCATGTGAGTATACGGAAAACCACAAACCTAGCTCGAGCTACATGTAGCTTATTTTAAAAAAAAATCAAAAATAATATTTTAAAGTTTCATAAAAATCTGAAAATAAATTTTGATATAGATAATATTGTGTTGTACTGGCATGCAAATTTTCAACTCGAAATATAAGGCTATGCAAAAACAACATATTCTGAAATCTATAATAGTGAATAGTACAAACTCTCACAATCTCAAAATCTGTAAGATTTTGTCATTTTTTCTGCTGCCTTGAATATATGGTATTTGGGGTTCAGATTTTATACAATGATAGAACTCAACATTAGTGGGACGCAAAGGCAAATACGGCCTACATCTAAATTTGTTGTCATATTTTTTGAAACCTAGAATGCCATTTTTGAAATTAGTGGGACGCAAAGGCAAATACGGCCGCGCACAGATCCGCACCGCATGTTCCCACCTATCCTCAATCTCCTTGGCGGCGAGGATGATAGCTAACTTAAAATTAGCGGTTATTTTACGGTGTCGCGTATTTACGTGCTCCATTAGGGTTGCTCTGACATTGTCATCGGGCATGCTAAAAACAAAGGACTACTTAAATAGAGTTGGACGTAGGATAACGATCCAGATCCACTGTCACTGGCCGAATCGAGCGCCACTGGCCGGGAGCATCATCTACACACAGACAGACAGACAGGTCAACTTGACAGTGTAAGCCGCCATGAAAAACCGTCAACTTGAGCTGAGCATAGTGGAAAATAACAACCACGCGTTACATGTGCCGCGGGGCGGCCGGCGACTTAGTGAGATTACCAAAAATGCCAGCTGATCAAATTAAGGGTGTTTCCAATTACGTGTTAGGGTATATACAATGGTGATATCTTAACAGTGTCATTTAGGATAAACTAGCAAGGTGCCCCTCGCAAATGCGAGGGCAACATCTCAAAACGTTATTTACCTTTAATTGTTTAATTTTTCAACGATATTTTTATACGTGGTAACTCTATTGAAGTAATGCTCTATAATTATTAAAAGTACCAAACCGAGTGTTTCATGAATTTATCCAACTGAATTATTTCTGGTTGCAACTATTCTTCGCTCAACAATCAATTGGAATGTCACATATCAGTTAATATCCATGTCTGTTTCGCTTTGTGTTTGCATAATTGGCACAAAGGTGACTTACATAAATCTGGAGAAAACTTCTGATATAATATTACAAAAAATACTCGTAAAATATTTTAGAATAGTTTTCACACCTTTATACTACAGTTCCGCAATTGCATTGCTTCTCACAATTTCTAGCCAATTGATTTTCTTTTGAAGCATCTATTGTTGCAATCACAATCATAGTCATGAAGCGCTTGTCCGGTGAAGGTCCTATTCGGCGCTTGTCTTGCGCATCTCCTCTCCGAGGCTCGTCGTCAGAAGCGGAGCTGCCGGTCTCTCTCCAAAGAGCCATCTGTTTAGCATAGGCTGGCTTGAGCTTCTTACCTTTTGTGGGTAGCCAGGGTGGCTGGATGTGCCCTTGTGGCGGAGTGTGTGGTATGGGTGTGCTGTTGTTGGTTTTTGCCTATTTTATCCTAAAAACCGGACACCTTCTGCTTACTGAATGAATGAGGCAAAGCCTTTGCCTCCCTTTCAAAAAAAAAAAAACAATCATAGTCATGAACGTACATTGGGTCAAAAGTGTGGCAATGTTTCTGGCTAGTGATCTTCATTTCACAGTTACGTGTCTAGCTCTATCAGATGGGCAATATATTTCCTAATTTTGGGATCATGTACATGAGTTTCGGCTGAAAGTTGCTTTTTTCACTTCTTGCAGTTTGATAATAATTAAGAGTGATATTTTCTTCGGAACTTAATCCGTTTTAGAACAGCCAGTCCAACCGAAGTGTGCCAACCTTTACCATAATGATTTAGAATTTAGTACATTCTTAAAAGCTGAATTTAGTATGTTCATGACATGTACAACTCTTTAATATGTTCGTAACTTTTCTTTTTTGCGTGAAACTTTTCTCTCATGTACATGTCTCATTGAGTTGCCATATTTCCTTGTTTTTTCTTAGGCCTGTTTACAGTTACATGATCACATGAAGAAATTTGTGCACACTTGATATATCTCATTTTTTAGTCTACCATGTGCTTACACTGATGTCTAGGTCCTTTGCAACAATTCAATTTCAACACTCCTATTCAGAAAGAAAAAAAAAACTTATCTATGTCCAACGTATAACTGCAGCACTGCTTCTTTTACGTGATTTGGCATGTATCCTGTAGGAGCAAATCGCTTCTTTTTTTGTTTCACATGGTAAGACATTGATTTCTATTTTTGAATTTATATAGAGATGTAATGTGACACAAAACTAAAAGTCTCAGCTCGCGACTTGTGTTCAGTTAAATATCAACCATATTTTCAGATCCAGCTGTCAAAATAACTCCTATGGTTTTCATTCATGTGGTGCTTCCAAAAAACATATGTAAATAAATCTTAGTTTGTAATAGACTTTTTTGTCGAAAGAACAACATAATCTCAGACGTTAAGATTAATATTTGCGATTTTTTTGACATATGTGGACTAACCTAGTGCCTCAAAAAACACCCTTATACTGCTTTTAGTATGTTACGTAACACTTTTTGATTTTTAATCTCAGACGTCAAGATTAATATCAGTACTTTTTTTTTTGCATACGTGGATTAACCTAGTGCCTGGAATAACACCCTTATATTACTTTTAATATATAATATAATAGATTTGAATATATGTCTAGAAACAATTTAATGTATGAACACATATAAATTTAGATAAAATTGAGATATTTTTTATAGGACGTACTGAGTAGTTAATTGCGGTTCGACACCTTTGTACCGTGACATGAGGGAAAGCATACATATTTTTTGCACATATATACTTGAACTTAGATACGTAACAGAATATTGAACGTGGTACTATTTTTGAGAACTTACATGGTCTATAACGATCTCGTGTGAGAACAAATGACTCACTTGTATTGCACGAAATACTATTCTTTTCAGAACGTACATGGCCTATATTAAGCCTGTGTAAGGGGAAAAATAACTTGGAAGATTAGTCCTGGGCTTTTGGCACGTATACATGTATGGCCTGGGAGCTTTTTTGTTTCGTTCCCGGCTGGCGCACAATGTGTCAGACGTGCTTGTTGCACCAGGACATATTTTATTTACGTGAATTTCTAAATCTCCACCGTTAACACCTATGGTTAACGTAAAATCAGCGGATGAGATTATTTAGTCTATGTGGATTAACGTGGTGTCTCTATTTTAGTTTCGTATTTTGCTTTTAGTATATAATAGATGATGAGGCGAAGGAAAAAAATAGATGAAAAAAGACTTTGCCTTCCTAAGAGATGATCTCTTACCACAATCTCTCTCATCATATATTTAAAATATCTCGTTACTAAAGATAAGACTAGAAAATAACTCATTGTACACCATAATTTATTATTATATCTAGATTATGTGGCAGGATTAAGATAAATCGATCTTATCAACCATTGCACATGCCCTTACATGCACGACGGACCATTTTGCTCTTCATCCTAAGTCGACCCTCATTGACACAGAATAATAACTGCTTGTAATTATTATCCCGATGACAAAAATAATACATATAGTTAAAGGATTACATAAACTAAACTACGGTGGCCGTATTGACTTGTCGTCGCTCGACCTACCACGGTTGGGGCTAATCACCCACCTACTGCCCGCTGGCGTGCCCTGACTGTCTAATGCCGTCGGAACTCAACCGCGAGGCATAAACCTCGTACTCGTCCCGAGCACGGCTGTGAGCCATGCTGGTCTCCCAACGGCGGAAGGTGCGCTCCGCGGACGGGGCAACATCACGGACGCAGAGACGGGACTCCTCCCTGCGTGTATCTAGCCCTCCTCCAGAGCGGCGTCCTAAATGCACATTTTTGGCCTGCTGGCACTAGTGCAGAAACGATCATTAGTGATAGGCATTTTTTGCTCATCAGTGACAGGCAAGCTGCCGTTGGCCGGGCCGCTTCCATGTCGGCATCATAGCAGGCTTGGTACCGCGCCCCATGGCTGCCTCCTCTATCTCCCTGTCCTCCAATTCCACCCGCGGCTGCTCCCGTCGCCTCGCCGCCACCACCTCCTCTGTCGGGGATGATAACCTGGCTGCCGCCCTGGCTTGGAGGCACTCAGCGTCCCTCGGGACACTCTTGAGCGACGCGTGCGGCGCCCGATGCTCGTCGGTCATGTCCATGGTCTCGTTGGCGCCAAATTCGTCGAGGTCGTCGTTGGTGAGGTCGACATACTTGGCTTCGATGGGCGCGAACTGACGCACACCCATCGTCGGGAGGCTCAGGGCCTCCTGTAACTGCCGTAGCTGCAGCCGCGCATCGGCGAGCCTGGCCAATGCCTCCGCCAAGCCCGCCTCGGCCTCCGCCTGGAGAACCATCGCGTCGGTCGTGTTGGGGACGAAACCTGTCGGATCGCGGAGCAGCGACTCCGCGAAGGCATGTTACCTCTCCTCGACGATGGCCGCTTTCGCTTCCTCCCCCATCCCCTCGACGTAGGGGGTCGTACAGCTCGTCCTACCGGGCGTAGGCGGCGGTCTCCTCTGCCTCGTACGCCGCCCTCGCAGCAATGTAGGCCGAGTCTGAATCGCCGAGAAATGGGTGTGTGCCATAGCGGCCAGGCGGCTCAAGGTGCGGTTGTGCTCAGCCATGGCTGCTAGGGTTTTGAGATAGGGTTCAAGTTATAGTTTCCGTGACCCTCATCACGGGGCGCCGCCGCCCATTCATAACCTAGCCAAAGGGCAGGAAAGGCCGGGCGCGTGCAAGGTTTCGCGCAGTGGCCCAGCGCGTGAATCAGCAGCCATGCACAGGAGCCTTGCACGGGAATCACTAACCGCTGATAGCGGGGCTCAACGGAACGCTAATCGTCATTTCCAGTTGTTGATGGTGGTGGAACAAATTGCATCAAACCGTTGTGCTGCCCCAGACGTAAACAAACACACGGATCCATTCAGCCAATTTTAATATCCGCAGCCTAACCTAAATGAATTGAAACAAATATTTTTGTATCTGAAATGTGTCGTGCCGCTGAGATACCGTAAGCCTCACGCGATCATCAGAAACTAATTACTGACTGAGACGCACACCAGGATATTCGAAGGGGGATGCTTTACATCGTGATCACTGATCAGCAAGGAGTAATACCGTACTACAGTACTATTGCTTCTCTCGCTCGCCCTCAGTACGATCCGCTCTCTTCTCTCTCGGAGAACGAAACACCAAATGATTAAGAAAGGGAAAGGTTGGCGTTTCTGGATAAGGGCGATGCAAGGAAGCGTCCTTAACCACACAGATCACCGTGTACCCTGCCTCATTCTCCGTCTCACTCGCTAATCAAGCCTGCCGGTTTCAGGTTTGTATTTCTTTCTCTTTCTCTTACACCAATTAAGTATTTCGTATTTCTTCTGTTTCAAATTAGTTGATGTAGTTTTAGTCAGATTTGAACACAGTTGAGTGAGTGTGTAGGTTTGCTCATTCTTTAAAAATTCTGCATCAACTAATTTAGAAAGGAGGAGTACTACGATTTGCATTGTTTGATCGATCGGTAAGAAATGCATTACTACATTGTATTTTTTTTATTATATATCTAGTTGGGACAAATCTAATAAATTAATGCCAGATTCCCCAAAACAGTGAGATATCTTGGAACATGATAGGAGCAAGCATTGAGATCGAGGAAATAAAGAAAAAATGGGCGACTGCCTGTTCTGTCAGTTCGTAATTGCCCCAGCGGCATCTTGCATGTGGCTCCCAGCTGACAACTAATCATCAAATAAGAAAGGACAGCCTATTGATGCTGCCTCTAATAAGAAAAATATATTTGGCGTTTTCCGAATTTTTTCTAGTTGTGAGAGGAGATGGACTACACGAGGGATTACAAATATTTAACAAACAAACGTGATTCACGTTCTTTCTTTTGAAAATATTTAACACCAAAACCTATCGACTTGCACTAATAGGGAGCGATATAAAACGCCAGGGAAATTTAGTAACGAGAGGAGATGGACAGTATGAAGCCTTCTTCACAAAGCCCAGACCAGGTGAGTCTTTATCAGAGAAGAAAAGGAAGAAAAAAGGAAAGCAACAAAGTTGATGAAAAAGTTTGAGATCAAGCACGACCTCGTGAGCATGTCTAATGTGCCTTTAAAATGCACCACCTTCGTAAAATTCCTCACGGGACAGTGTGGGCGTTGTTTTGGGCCATTCAGTGTGTTCGTATTCGGGGCTTGGCCGAGCTGCGGATTATGGGCCCCAAGAAAAACCACACGTCGCCTCACATATACTCTGGGCGACGTGCGAGCGCCGAACCCCACTCGCAACCCTAGTTCGCCGTGTGCCGCCGCCTCCCGCTGGGCCCGGCGCAGCACCCGCGTCGAGGCCTCCGTATTACCACCGCCGCCGCTTAGGTCTTGACGCCTCGCACCAGCTTTGCGTCGCCCGAGCGGATTAGCGATCCCGCCGCCAAACACGCTTCGAGGCAGCCACGGCCTAGCAGTAAGCGTCCACCGAGCTGGCAGGCAAGGCGTGTGTTACGGCGTTCCTCGTATTATGTCGCAAGATCACTCCGCGAGCGCGGCGGGTTTCGTACAGGATATCCGCGTCAGTCCGATGAGTCGTTCCGTTTTTCGATAAATGGCGCGCCGACTGGGAGAGAGGAACCGCTGGTCCACATGGCAGGAGGCGAGCACAACAAGTGACTAAGGCCACAATGGCGAGAGGCGAGGAGGGCGACTCCCTCTTTCTGCAGGCCGTATTGAGATGGAAGCGCGGGAGGCGGAGGATAATCGCGACCATCATCTTCTCGACGACTAGATAGGTTAGAAGTCACGATAAGGATCGCAAGCAATTCCGATGTATGATCCGTATGTATGATCAACTATGAATTATGAACTATGAACTATCGAATAAATTTTCCAGGGTTTTAAATTTTTCAAATATACGGGGTGAAATACGGGATCCGCTAGACGGAATGATCTAGCTATGATCATTTTTTTTGTTACAGGACCCTCTACTCGCGTTTTGCGGGGCAGAAAAGTAGGGGGCCTGTTAGACATGCTTTTCTCTTCTTCAAGACGTGATTTCACCATATTTTCCTGACCTAACTCTTGTACTCAAAATCTTGCTATTGCCATACAGAAACTAAAATATCTTGATGTATGAGGGACTCTAATGCTAGAGAAGAACTTCTTGTACTTGTATAACACATTTGATAATATTGAAAAAAGATTAATTAGGAAGGTTTCGGTTCGGGGTTTTCCCTCAAGTTAGGGTTCCATGGGGTGCCTATGTATGTTGATTTGTTACCATTATTCGAAGAACTTCTCTTCCTATGTGAGAGACTGTCTCAACCTAGCTGTGGTCTGATTTCGTAAGGAGAGACATTGTCTCATCTTGGACGCGGCCTAAGAAATGTGGTGTTTCCTTTATACGTGTTGTTGGATATGTTTCTTTGCGTGATAAGGCTATCTACCTAGGTTTGAGTCTTGCTCCGCGGGTCATAGTTGTTTCTCCTATAAAACAATGTGGGACAAGAGCTAACCATGGCAGGTTTCATTTTTCTTCTTTCCGTGATAAGCATTTGTAAGTGAGAATATAGTTGTGCTGAAGTTGTACATTATTTCACCTCCATATGTCCATATCACGTCAAGTGTTCGCTAATTCCTCAACTAATGTGCGATATTTTGGACTAACAGAAAACCCTTGTGTGCTGTTTAATATGACGAGTTAACCATTTCCAAGTGCATTTTACTTAAAAGAAAGAAAAACAACTTATTGTTGCTAGTCTTTCGGAAACAGGAAATGCAAGGTTTACATAAGCCTAATTTGACTTAGGATCCATGTGGGTTCTGTACATTGATGTACTCACTGAACAGAGGGAGGTGTGTCAGGAAAAAGTAGAAATGAGATATCCTCCATCGGATAGGTTAAGGAGGTGGGGCGATGATAGAAAGGACGCGTCTCATCAAACGTGACATCACGAGAAATGCGCATCCGACGACCAACGGGGTCCCAACATCGATAGCCCTTATGCTCATCACTGTATCCAAGAAAGACACACTCAACAGACTGAGCGGTCAGTTTGGTGCGTTCACGAGGGGCAAGAAGAACATAACAAACGCAACCAAACGAACGAAGCGCCGAGTAATCAGGAGGATGGCCAGAGAGGCGCTCTAGAGGAATACCACCCTGCAGAGCAGCAGTGGGTTGAATATTGATGAGATAGGTGGCAGTGGAAACAGCCTCAGCCCAAAAGTGAGGCGGAAGAGAAGCGGCAATCATCAACGCACGAGTCGTCTCAAGAAGGTGACGATGCTTGCGCTCAGCCACACCATTCTGAGCATGAGCACCAGGACAAGAAAACTGAGCAAGAGTACCCTCCTCAGCAAGAAAAGCGCGCAGTGAATGAGAGATATACTCGCCAGCAGAATCTGCACGAAACACACGAATAGGAGTGGAGAACTGGGTACGAACCATGGCAGCAAATTTCTTATAGATAGACAAGACCTCACTACGAGAAGACATGAAATATATCCAAGTGTGACGAGAAAAATCATCTATAAAGAGAACATAGTAGCGATGACCCCCTTTCGACGGGAAGGGAGCTGGTCCCCAAACATCAGAGTGAACAAGATCAAAAGGACGCTCGGACACAGACTCACTGTGAGGATACGGTAGCTGAATCTGCTTACCAAGCCGACAGCCCTGACACTCCAAAGAAGCGTTTCCGGAGACAGACCCCAGAACACCACGATGAACTAAAGACGAGAGTCGAGAACCACATAAATGTCCAAGACTGGGCCTAGTTTCATCCGCGATCCCACGCCATCCCCGGCCCCCCGGGAGCGCTGACTCCGGACGAAACGAAATCGCGGGAAACGTTTGGTGGCTCCGACCTGGCGACAATGGCATGGGTTTCTACGGCAAAACCCTCGTCTTCCCCGATCAACGGCACAACCCTTGTCTTCCCGATCTACGGCAAGACCATCGTCGAACGAAAGATTTGAATTCCCAGTCAAATTATATATAGTTCGACTAAACATAATTATATATAGTTCGAATAAACATAAAAATTACATATAAAAACTTAAAAACAAATCTAAACTACTATTTTCTTCAGATGGCCCCGCCTCACGGCCGTGGCGGCGGCGCCTCCGGCTCGCCACCTGGCCGGAGGATGCTTTCGCCTCAAGGCCCTCCTCCTCTCACCGCTTCCGGTTCTTCCTCGCCGGCTCGGCCGGTTCGGCCGCTCCTGCTCCTTCGGCTGCTCCACGGCCGGCTCCACGGCCGGCTCCACGGCCGGCTCCACGGCCTCCTCGTCCTCCTTCCTCGTCGTCGTCCCATTCTTCTTCGCTGGACGGCGGGGGAATCGCGCCGGCTGACGATGCAACGCGATTCCCACCAATGCCGCCATCCCGGCGGGGCTTCCCCTCGATGTCGGTGTCCGATGGCCACGACCAGTCGCTCATGGTTGACAGAAGATGGTGGACGAGAGAATAGATGAATGGCGCCGGCCGTTCGAAACCGTATATGTAGTTCTCTGGACGAAGAGAGCGGCGGTTGCTCTTCCTCGGAGTTCATGCTCCATTACGGTGGTTGTCGCTTCGAGGCGACTTCGACCGTTCCCGACGAGGCGTTTGGGCTCTCCAGACCACTTCGCGGACCATTGGTTCAAAGCGACGAGGGCACTCCGACGGTTGCCCTGCCCGGCGACACCGTCGCTATGCACGCGGTGGGTGAAGTCGACCATGGGCTCGCCACTGGGAAAATGGGCCTCCCAGGCCAAAAAATACATCCATCCGGCGCTAAATAGCGCCGGAGTTGAATCTGCTTACCAAGCCGACAACCCTGACACTCCAAAGAAGCATTTCCGGAGACAGACCCCAGAACACCACGATGAACTAAAGACGAGAGTCGAGAACCACATAAATGTCCAAGACGATGATGCCACTGCTGAAAAGAGCTAGTAGCGACGGCTACAGATGCCGGGGAACTGGCGACGGTGGCATCAGAAGGAAGACGAAGCCAGTGAAGCTCCCAGAGGCCATCATGGCGGCGGGGGCACCAAGCATAGTGCCGGTGCGACGATCCTGAACAGAACAAGAATCAAAGTCGAGAGTGATGCTACAACGAGAGTCGACGATCTGACTACCAGAAAAGAGTTGCATGTTAAGTTGAGGAACATGCGCAACAGAAGGAACATGAAACGAGGAAGTACTAAGAATGCCTCGACTAATGACTGGGAGGGGGGTACCATCGGCAGTAAGAACACGAACAGGAGGGTCGACAGGTCGAACAGAATGCAACAAGGAAGAATCAGGAGTCATATGAAAAGAAGCTCCAGTATCAAGAAGCCATGGGGATGTACCTGGAGAAGGAGGAGGTGGTCGCTCAAAGCCAGAAAACTCAGTTGCAGAACCAGCAGAGCCTGTCGGTGAAGAATCCCAAGCATCAAGCAGGCATCGAAGCTGCGCTATCTCATGCGCAGAAAGGGGCACGACTGGAGAGGTCGAGGTACAATCAGGTGCCGACGAGGAGCTGTCACCCACACACGCAGAGGCCGCCAAAGGTGACGACAGAGAGCAACACACCGATGAAGACAGAGTCGGTGAAGGGCGGCCATAGCCGCGTGAAGAGGCCGCGAAAGTCGGTGTAGAGCGGCAAACCGACGGAGACGGAGTCGATGGACAAGCACCAAGGACCGAAGAAAGGCCCGAGTGCAAGACGGGAGCAGCGGAAGAATCACCCGCAATAAACGATACAGCTGCCATTTTTTTTTTGACGAGACGGAATCAGCAACAGCATGCGCGGCCGATCGAGCCAGGGGCGAGCGGCGCGTGCGGGAGAAAGCAATGTACTGGCAGCCGCGCGCAGAAAAAAAGAAATCAAGGAGAGGAGCAGCCTGCGCGAGGCAGAACTAGATTGGCCAACCCCGATCGACCAGCCGACGCCCCGCGGGCGGATTGGCGGGCGTATGATGAGGAAGGCTGGTGGCGGCCGGGTAAGGGGGAGGCCGGGCGCTAAGGGACGGGAGAGGTGTCAAGCGGCGGGCGGTCGGACATGGTCGAAGCAAAGGCGAGGGAGCAGGCTGCTGCCGGGGCTGATCAAGCACGAGTTGTGGCAATGCGGTGGATGCCCTAAACCTGGGCTCTGATACCATGTTAGGAATAAGCAACTTGTATTATCTGGGGGCCAAAGACCATAATATATAGTACAGGTACAGGTGCAAATATGCAGGAAGCCTTGTAACATATAGGGAAACTACAATATATAAATATATACGGAGTACATCTAACACTCACGTGGGGTCGCGTGCGTGGATTGGCACCGTATAGACATAAGAACAGGAGAGACGCTCTTCCCCAATAAAACATATAATTAGCAACTAGTGCTTAAAGCAGGATGGAAAACCACAGCCAGCCTATGGTGAGGAGCCGGTTCTAATGTCTAGTTTTATGCTAGTGTCTAGTTTTTTTACATAATTAATTTATCCCACATTTGATAATATTGGAAGAGATTTAGAGGCTTTTGCACGTGATTTTTGGCTCAAGTTGAGGATTTCCAAGTAAAAGATAAGATGTCTTTTTTTGTATTGATTTGCTACCATTGCTATGAAAGAAGTCTCTCCCTCGGTGAGACAATGTCGGAGACACCGTCTCAACCTAGGTACGGCCTAAGAAGTTTGTTATCTCCTCTATGTATGTTGTTGCACGTGTTTCCTTCCGTTATGAGCACGATCCAGTTGTACATGATTTATGTTGCATATATTCACATCATGTCAAGTGCATGCTAATTCCCCAGCAAATGTGATTAACCATTTTCAAGTGCATGAAACAAAGGTACCCCTCGGAATAAAGACTGCATTTTACTCAAAAGGAAACAAAACGAAAATCAGAAATTGAGGCCAAGCTACATGTAGCTCCTTATTTTCGAAAAAAAATAAAAAAATGTTCTAAAAGTTTTAGAAAAAAATTACCGGAAAATTTTTCTGGATTTGGCCAATGATATATGCAACGCTCAAAATCTCAATGTGAACTTCTTTTGTATCGTACGCTACATAAAAATGGCAAATGTGTGATCTGAGATCAGTTTTTTAACAAGGGATGTGGGAACAGCAACCGGTACATATTTCAAAAACTATAAAGCCTGTTAAATTTTGTCATTTTCTGTAGCTTTCAATCTTGCGACGAACTTCTTATTTGAATTCTTTCGTGAAATTTGATTTCGAGTTTTTCAGTTCGTGGATACATGATCTGATCAACACGAGTTCGATACGCGTATGTATCTGTTTTTAAGAGTTGGGAAGTACAGGATCTGGTAGCAATGTTGGTAGTTGCGTGCGTGGAATGGCATGCGGACCCCAAACACAGGGAGCAAACACAGAAGTGTTCCCCAATAAATATGCCACGGCGGCACACACCACCGCACACCGCAGCCGCCCGTCAATCCAGGAGATTTTCTTTCCTCTCTCTCCTCTAAGTGGCTGTAGCAGCCACCGGCGTAGCGATGGGGGAGACGACGATGCTGCAGCGGTGGTCGTCGTCGGTGTGGGGCGGCATGAGCGGCAGCGGCCGGATGCGGCTGTGGGAGAACAAGGCGTGGCTGGCGCACGCCGGCATGGCCTTCGTCCAGATCGCCTACGGCGGCTACCACGTCCTCACCAAGTCCGTCCTCAACGTCGGCATGAACCAGATCGTCTTCTGCGTCTACCGCGACCTCGTCGCGCTCGCCATACTCGCACCAGTCGCCTTCTTCAAAGAGAGGTTCGTTGCTTCCTGCTAATTGCTTGCTACACCAAACTCTAGTCTTCCCCTTGCTCTGCAGCAACAAGAAGCGAAAGCGACCCCTCTCCTGCTCCCTCCGATTTTGAAGAATTTACATCAAATTCGATTGATGCTCACTGTATACTCCGTGTGAATTTTGAATTTTCAGGCGGGTGCGGCGCCCGGTGACCCCGCAGCTCCTGTGTTCCTTCGCCCTTCTCGGATTCACTGGGTAAGTCTGCTGCTGATGCCTGATGGAGCAATAACAACTCTTCAGACTCCTCGTGTCTTCGCATCACATTCTGACGATCCATTCGTCTTTCCTACTCCCTGTGTGCAGGATCTTCGGGAACCAGCTCCTGTTCCTGCTCGGCCTCAGCTTCACCAACGCCTCCTACGCCGCGGCTTTCCAGCCCGCCATACCAGTCTTCACCTTTCTCTTGGCTGCAATTGTTGGGTAATCAATTAACATAAGTTTTCCTGGCATTGCCTTGGTTTCAAATACCAGACCAAACTGTAACCAAATCCCTACAAAACGTTCCAGTGTTGAAGTGTTCAACGTCTTCTCCAAGGACGGCATGGTCAAGGTTCTTGGCATAGCCGTGTGCGTCTCCGGCGCCGTCCTCATGGTCTTCTACCAAGGCCCCTCCTTGATCGGCCTCGCAGGCACCAATGCCGCGGGCAGCAACGCCCTGGGTGCCACATCATGGAGCAGCACCAGCTACCCTGCTCAGTGGATCACACCAGCCATGCTCAGTTTCGGGTTAGGAACTTGGAACATTGGTGTCCTGTGCCTCATCGGCAACTGCTTCCTCATGGGGGCTTATCTTGTCATCCAGGTAAGCAAATCAGGGTGCATTCATAGCTCAACCCTGGGCCTGCTAGTGTCAATGATACCATGATCATCTTGCTACTAAGAAAAATGTCTGATTGAGCGTCCTTTTCTGATGTGGTGCCAAATTCCAGGCCCCGGTGCTCGTAAAATATCCCGCGAGCTTATCCTTGACAGCCTACTCCTACTCATTTGCCACCATCTTCATGGTGTTGACTGGGGTGTTTGCAACAAATGGGCTCCACGAGTGGGCACTGACAGGGACAGAGATAATAGCCATTCTATATGCTGTGAGTATCTGAGCAACTAATATTTATTATGTGCCATTTGGATTTGATCAGATCCAGGAATTGAATGGCCATGTTAGGTCTCTCCTACTACCATCTTCTAACCCAATTTCTTGCCTGTGCCAACAGGGAATTATCGCATCTTGTATCAACTATGCAATCATGACCTGGGCAAACAAGATCCTTGGACCTTCCCTGGTTGCCCTCTACAATCCGCTCCAACCAGCATGTTCAACCATCCTCTCTACTATCTTCCTTGGTACCCCAATTTATCTCGGAAGGTTTGGACCAACACTCTACCCTATGTCTCTCATGAACATTTTCTCAAGTTTCGGGTCATTCAAATTGGTCAAGTTGCATTGTGTTTACCACAGCGCTACTAAATGATCAGGACATAGTACCAGTGGTCATTGGTGTAAACAGATGTTGTATCTCGTAGAGACAGTTGTTGTTACTTGATTAGTTTACCTCACTTATAAAGTTGTAAGCTATAAAATTTTCACAAATTTATGCAGAACTAAGTGCCACCTTGTATACTCCTTGCAGTGTCATTGGAGGCGTCTTCATCATTGCTGGTCTATACATTGTTACGTGGATTCGTTACAAGGAAGCTCAAAGACTACTAATGGGTAGCAGTTATCTGACTCCTCTTCTATTAGAGGCAGATGGTGCACCGGATCACAAGTCAGCAGAAAGTTCCCTCAATGGCTCCATTGACCCCTAGGGCATGGAGAAGAGTCGCACTAGCATCACCAGAATTGCTTCATATATTGGTTTCAGATATTCTTGTTAGAAAGCATGTATTTACCATTGCTATCATTGGATTAAGTTCGATTGTAAGGAAGATGTGTTGGAGCTGAAGTGGATAGCAGTCATCATTTTCTTAGCAAAGCTACTGGCTTACAATGTGGGGTGATCGTTCAGCTTCAAGAGTTGTCTTCACTGGTTCAGGGCTAGCAGCGGGAGGAACAACTTCAGTTATCAAAGGTCAATGCATATCACATTTTATTACTCTAGCAGTTTGCTATCATCATGATTGACATCTAAACATAATATTAACAACATAATTTTCTGTAGTATAGAGCTTGTTTTGACTACTCATGTTAACTTGCATCTTATCTTCTTCTTCAGCAGTTTCTTTTTTAGGCCTTGGAACTGACGCTGCAATAGCTACTTCTATACCATCAAGACAACTGTTCTCCTGTGATGATTTCCAGCTTCGGGCTTTACATTAGTTGAAGAAATCAAACTATCACTCCAAATTCCAGTGTTCTTGCCACAGGCAATAGGTTTTCTGGGGTGTTACTACGGCTCTATTCTTGTATTTGTCTTTCTACTTCCTATGTTGCGTCCCTCTAGGGTGTCAATTTGTCACACGGTTACAATACTGTATCATTTTTTGGGATTACTTAGCGTGGCATTACAAAGGCGCTAGATATATTTTATAAAGGGAATTTATTGTCTGTGTAAGTGCATATGTTTTATTGGGCTCATCAGTACAAGTACAACCATATGGTTTTCCCATGATTCCTGAGAGTATATACCAGTTCTTCCCAAATGCCTACGAAAATAATTGAGTGCACACTGCATCCTGGCATGCATACTCCAAGAAAATATGCATACCCAACCATGTTGCAAAACATGCTTGGGAGATACGATGGACAAGGCTATCACTAGGTTCATCCAAATAATAAATTGCCGTGGAACGTTTCAGGCAGTGAATCAGCCTAGTGATAACAGTTTACCAGTTCCATGGTTGACATTATTTCAGCATCAGTTCCATGGCATCAAACGAATGATGAAAAGTACTTCTCACCATTGCTTCAAGCATCATAGATTCCATGCTATCCTATCAAAAGTACCTCACCATGATTCAAGTAATCATAAAATCACATCATGGCAATGCCTCTCCGGTGGGCAATATGATAACAAAAGCGCATTGCCAACATTCATTACTAGCTGCGTAGGACAAACAGTTATGGTGTTTAACCCCAACAGTAATTGGCAATCTACTAATCTAGGAACCAACATAATAGGCAGCAACCAGTTATTTAGTTCATCTCAGATGTTCTGGAACGCATAATATATCGGATTACAACTTGATTGA